>CAKNYM010051980.1:93699-228444 GCA_932195095.1 Andricus curvator
AATTTTCAACTGTAAAATATAAATTTTTAACCAAAAATGGAATAACTAAATTTTGAGTTGCACAAAAAAGATGATTTAATCAAATGACGAATTTCAACCAAAAAGGTGGATTTTCAACCAAGAAGATTAATTTTCCACCAAAAATGACAAATTTTTAACAAAATACGTAAAATGTGAACAAAATAGTTGAATTTTCAACTTGAAAATTTTAGTTTTCAACCAAAAATGGAATAAATAAATTTCCAATTGAAAAAAAGATTATTTAACTTTTTGCCTTGCGATCAAAAACGATATTTCTTAAAATTATTATCGTTTATTTATAAAGAAAGATATACCTTTCTCTACCGTCACACTAAATCTTTGTTTTCTCCGAACAGAATAATTTTTATTTATCAAAACTTTTTTATTTTTATTCAGCCTCCCCATATCTCGGGAGCAAGTTTTTATTATTTTTAAAAATTGAAAAATGGATTTATAGTCCCTACCCAAAGACGATTTTCAAAACCCATGAAATTCGAACCTTCAAATTCTTGAATGATTTACTCGCGATTGGTTAACTTTTTCTAATCTAAATTTTCGGTTTTTGTTTGAATTGAAAATTGAACTTTTCATCTTGATCCGCAACCGAGCCTGTTCCAATTTTATACTCCTGTCACATTGAGATTGCCAACTTCCACATTCTCTTGCTCAAAACTGCATAATTTTTTCTAATCATACTTTTTTGGCATTAATTCAGAAACACGTCGGAAGTAAACTTTTATCTTTAAATGGTGATTTCGATTTTACAGAATGTTATTTCGCTCTCCTGAAAAATTCCGATTTAGCTGGTTATCTATAGTTCTATATTGCAACCCTTAATTTGATGTTAAGAGATTGTAGAAAATCTTTGGCGATTGCAGTTTTACGGACGTGTAAATGGTTTTAAATAAAGTCTAGTAGAGTCGTAGTGAGTGCGGAGTGAGTGCGGAGTGAGTGCGGGGTTGAACAGCCACTTGGGTGCAGTAGTGGAATAACCCGTGCAGAAATATAAACGTGGGCCTGGTAAGGCACTGACCAGTTTTCCATACTTCTGACGTGGCCCTGGTCGGGTAAACTGGCAAGGGCCATACATGGCGTGTAACGCTTTTGCAGATCTTTGCCCCACTTAGGGAAAACTTGTCAGCGCCTGCCCAGCTTTTCTGGGCTTTGCCCCACTTTTAAAAATTATAATAATAATAAACAAAAACTTTCCTTATGAAAGAAAATTTATTTTATTCAGTATAATGCTACTGAAAATACATATTAGATTATAATTGTTCAGTCTTTGATGGTACAAACGAACTCTTTTCGAAGACCAACAATATTTTAGCAATTTGTTTGAATTGTAATGGACATTTTGTCAACTTTTCAGTAGAGCGAAAAAACATTCTGTAAAATCGAAATCACCATTTAAAGATAAAACAAAAGTCAACTCCCGAGCTGAAGTATTACTGATTTGAGGCCAAAAAAGTTTGATCAGAAAAAGTTAGCCAGTTTAGAGGAAATAGATGTGGAAGTTGACAATCTGAAACTGAAACTAACTTAAAATTGGAGCGGACTCGGCTGCGAATTGAGATAAACAATTCCATGTTTAGTTTCTTAAAAAAATAAAAACATGTTCCCGAGATATTGAGTGTGTGAATATGGGCAAACAATGTTTGAAGCAAAAAAGTTATTCAGTTTGGAGAAAATCGACCGAGAATGCTAACCCTAGAATTTCACAGGTTTGAAAATCGGTTTTAGGTAGCGATTAAAAGTTTAATTTTGATTTTTTTTTAAAATAAGAATAAACTTTCGAGATATAGGAATTCTGAATGAAAATAAAAAATTTTTGATCCAAAAAAGTTATTCAATTAAGAGGAAATTAAATTTTTGTATGACGGTGTCGCGGTGTAACAGATTGTTTTTCACTTTTTTCGTCGTAAAAGTAATTAAATGTGATTATTTTATATTAAATTTGACCTTACTTGGAAGAAGTTTTGTTGGTAAATAAAAAACACTAGTTACATCACAAAATCTTCGTCTTTTTTTTTTTAAATGATAATTTAAAAAGTTTTCAATTTTTAGGTTAGGATGGCACTATTATGTTACTTTAAAAAATGTAATTTAGTCATTTTATTTATTAAAAAACGCTTAACAAGAGAAATATTATTTACAAAAGGTCAGAAAATTACTCAAATTAAAAAAATACAATATTTTGCCTGCGCACAGTGCAATCGTGTCATGCACAGAATGTGCGTTCCCCCGTTTTGTCACGCCAACTTTTTATTGCTACAAAATGCGATTTCGAGCAAATCCTTTTAACAGGATGTGTATTTGATTTTTAAATAATTTGTGGGCCAATAAACCCATTTTCGTCAAAATGTCCCTTACACCATTTTGGACCGCTACCCTTCATATATTAACTTTTTATTAAACAACAGTAGTTTTTAGATCAAATTAAAAGTGTTCGAGATATTGAGAAAAAAACTTCTTACAATTAATAAATTATTAGGAACAATATTATATGGTCTTACCAATCACACACCGACGAAATTCGTGATCCTTAAGTAGCAGCTTTTCCCCGGATTTTTTAGTGTTCGTAAATAACATCGCCAGATATATATTTCTTTCAAATATTTAAATTAATCTACCTTCTGCAAAATTATCAGGATCAGCTATCACATCACTTTCACTGGACGAATTTCGATTAAGTTCTTCTCTTGCACGATGTTTCTTAACACGTATTCGACCTAAGTCTAGAATGTTTTTTCTTTTCTTATCCATTATGTTTCAGCCATTAGCGTACAAAATATTTATAAAAAACTATTTACTAAAAATATTAATGATATCATCGATACACATAACAACTGAACCAAACATTCAAACTATAGGTTAGGTTGATCAAACGTTCGTCGACGGGCGCGACATGACAGATGTGTGGCGTAACAGAGTATCTCTCGTGAATTCCCGACTTGGGGCAAGCCTCCGCAAAACTCCACAAAATTTTTTTTTACATATTATTCATATGTGGGAGTCATTATATTATTTTCAATTCGGAACAACAGCAGTGTGTTTATAATTACTGACAGATATTTATATGTTAATGCCCCATTTGTGCCGCATCATAATTTTATTATTTTTATTGAAAATAGAAAAACTGGTGTGGGCCTTGTCAGCGCCACTTTTCAAATGGGGCAAAATAGGGCAATTTCTACACGGGAAGCCAAGCTCACCTTATCGGCCGTTTCTGCCTCGTAAAAGCCCCGTTTCGCCCCTGCCGGCAAACCCCGCAGTATATATAGATTATAGAACAGCCCCCACATGGTGAGGCATATACTGCCTTCTACCCCTTTGGCTTTGGCTTCCTACGCGTCGCGACCTACATAAAACAACGAGCATCCATGACACCATCCAAACACCCCAAGCTTTAACCGATATCCTACATCAAGCGCCTCGTAAACGCTACAAGAGCCATTAAAACAATTAATTTCACCCTTCAATGCATGATCGCAAATCCGAGGGAGGGAATCTACAATTTCTTCATGTTGGATTTATGACTCCAATTGGAAAATTAGAGCGATGTTTGCAATTTTTATCAGTAGTATAGTAATCTTTACACAATTGTACTCTAATCAATACTATAAGTGTTAGAGTGACTCTAATACTGATTGTAATTGTTATAAGACATATTGTAATGTTGAGAAACCTTTTTTTAATTGCTGTAAGAGGGTTTTCCTCCTCACTCTTAATTTTAATTTGAAATATTGAAAATTTCGAATTAAACAGCTTTCAAAGACGACTTTCTAATTGGAAATATTTTCGAAATTCTCTGATTTTTTCCTGACCAATTTTTCATCTTCACTGACCATTATTTTTTCAAAGACTAGAATTTTAATATCGTGATATTTTTAACCAAGAATCTTTTATAAATGGTATGATGAAACAATTCCAAATTAGGATTCAAAAATTTCAAATTTATTTATTTCAACCAAAAACTATGACTTTCTACCAAAATAGTCGAATTTCGGGAAAAAAATTAAAAAACTGGAGGCTTTTATCAGTATATTTATCTAATAATTATGTATTATTATCTAACATCTAGTCAAAATGAAATATGTTATAATAAATATTAAACTTCAACCAAAAATATTTGCATTTTCAACCAAATAATTGAATTATTTAGAAGACAGTTGAATTTTCAACAAAAAACGATGAATTTTGAATCCAGAAGGACGAACTTTTTGCCCAAATAGACAAATGTTCAAGAAAACAGTTGAATTTTTTAACAAGTACTGTCATTTTCTACCTAACAAAGATGAATTTCCAACCAAATAGTCGACGAATTGTCAAACAAGAAAAATTAAACATAACCAAGAAAACAGTTTAATTTTGAACAAAAAGATGAATTCTCAGAAAAAAAATAGTTGAAATTTTTACAACAACAAACAATTTTAAAAAATAGTTAAATTTTAAATTAGATTAAAATCAAATTCAAAATCCTATTTAACGTCCAATACTCAAATTAATGTATAGAATTCCATACATTAAAAATAGTTAAATTTTCAAAGAAATAGTTCATTTTTAACAAAATAATTGAATTTTTAATACCATATTTTATCATTTAACCAAATGGTTGAATTTTATACTCATCAAGATAAATTTTCAACCAAAAAGACGGCTTTTCTAACAAAAAAGACGAATTTTTCAACAAACTACGTAAATTTTTAAATAAATAGACGAATTTTCAAACAAATATTACAATTTTCAACTGAAAAAGATGTATTTTCAACAAAAAATGAAAATGGTAAATTTTCATTAAAAAAAATAATCTTAGACAAAAAAAAAAGAAATTTGAACAAAATAGTAAAATACTCAACCAAAAAAAAAAACGATTTTTCAACTAAAATGATGAATTTGCTATTAAAAAAATTAATTTTCAACAAAGTAGTTTATTAAATTATTTTCAACCCGCAAATATTAATTTTTTACCAAAAAATACGAATTTTCAACAAAAGCTCATTTCTCAACCAAAAATGGAAAAGTTTTATTTTCAGTTAAAACATTAATTTTTATGTAAAAAATTTTTTTTCAACAAGATTGTTTCATTTTCATCGAAAGAATTCTTTACATGAGTAGGTGAATTTTCATTTGGAAGAAATCAATAAAATTTTTAACTTAAAATGTAATAGTTACATTTTCAGTTTAAAAAGTTAAATTTCAAGAAAAACAAAAATCGAATTTTCAACCAAAGAAATGAATTGTCAACCAAAAAATATTGTTATTGTAAATTAAAAAAGTTTTTAATTCAACCAAAAAAGACCAATTTTGAAAAAATATAGTTTAATCCTCAACTAAAGAAGATTAATTTTCAACCAAACTGTTACATTTTCAACCAAAAAAGTTAAAATTTCTACCGAAAGAGATGAAGGTTCAAACTTTAAAGACGAATTTTCAAAAAAGTGGAAAATATTTCAGTTTAATTTTTAACATCAAAATATGAATTTTTAGCAAAAAAAAGTTTTCTACCAAAATCGTTAAATTTTTAAACCAAAACGAGGAATTTCCCACAAAAACTGGTTGAAGTTTCAACCAAAAATGATGAAATGTAGAAATACAAGGAAAATAAATTACTAACATGAATACTAACGGATATCAGGGTGACTACAAAACTAAAATTTCAAAATTCCTTATCATTTTCCCTGACCAATATTTCATTTTCCCTGACTGTTAATATTTAAAGGCCAGAATTTTATTCTTGTAATATTTTTAACATAGAATCTTTTATAAACGGAATAAAACAAATTCAAATTAAAATTTCAAATTTATTATTCAAAGTGTCTCTTCTACAAATTCCCTGACTTTTCCAAGATTTTTTTTCAAAATCCATGACTTTTTCCTGACTGTCCCTGACCAATAAAATTCCCTGACTTTTCCCTGATTTCTAGGTTTTCCCTAACCGTATGTGATTTAAAATCATGCTAGAAATCCTCAAGTGGTTAAGGAATGATTAAAAAGTAATTAGGAAGCGATTGCAGTAATCTACGCACGCCGATTTCAGAATTAATGCACTCCTCGAATTAAAAATTGTGAAACCATCGAAATAAAACAGAGAGGCTATCGCAGGATCTAGAATAAAAAAAAATATTCTAGATTGTGGCAACATACAAAATGGATGCACAGTAGCGGAAGAGAGACCGAGTTCAGCAATACGAATCACCCTCCAATAAACGCGTCATATTTACAATGGTATCTACAACGATCTATTATTGGCAGAGAGCACAGAATCGCTCGGTATGTGCAGAAACGCGCGTGGCTTCCACATGAAACAGAGAGAGTTCATATCAGCGTCATGTTTATCATCGCCGCGTAATCAAGTGGCTCGGCGCCCGACCGACCACCCGGCCTTCTAGTTCACCCCCAACCTCCAATCCCAGCCCCATTCTCTCCCCCGCGATTCTCATTCCAGGTTGTCATATTCGCGAGGGTGGTTTGGGGGCGGGAGTTATGACGCGGCGTTTATAAGGGTTATTTGTCATGCGACTCGGGTGCTCTCTTTCCTCACCACCCCTCGGAGAAGACTAAGGGGTGGCCCGGCGATAGACTCCAGAACTTATAAATAAGGGAGGGGGTTCCCCCAATTAAGCCGCCCTCATACGTCTCCGCAAAGTAGAAAATGTGACAGTCTCGCGACCCTCTGGATTTACCTTCTTCCACCCCAACCCCAAACCCCCTTCCCCATCCGTTCGGGATAGAAGCCGACTTACTTTTCGGGGAATGAAAACCTACGGCCCGGAAAAGTAAAAAGCGTGCGTGGATCCTTAATCGAGAGGGCGGATGAACTTTATGCTGAATTCGCGAAACAGAATTCGGGGGAGAATAATCGGCATGGAGATAAACAGATGGAAAGAAAGAGAATTGGATGAAAGGAGGTGGAGGTGGCTTGTGGGGAAAAATAAGACAGTTTCTTAAGGTTCAGCGAAATCAATCGCACACTGAGGATATCTTCTTCCAAAATATTTTGTAGAAATGACCCCACTTTTTTAGAAGTGAAAAAGATAAAACCTACCCCCATGGTGTATGATTGATTTCGTTAAAATTTGAGAAATTTTTCTCATTTTTAAGCTTTTTCTCGGTTTCCATTCGAAAAAGTTTCATGGAAACTGTATCAATTTACCATTATTCACCATTATTGGCCATTTTTCACTACATTGTGATTGTTGAAATGATTTTACTGCCATCAAAAGATTTATGTTAACCCCTAGCAACCCTTAAATTTTTCAAAATTCTTTTAGTTTTTATAATGACAACTTAAGATTGACCTTTTTTAATATTTAAATCTGAAAATAATGTCAGTATTTTATATTTTTAAAAATTGATATTTTAAAGTTTGTTTAATTTACATTTTACATTTTCCAATTTTAAATCGTTTTATCTTGAAGGAGATCAATACTGATGGGTTTATATCCAATAATAGCAGTTGAAATTTAACATGTTTATGTGAATTATCTTAGATATAAGTTGTAATTTGACAATCAATTTTGAAAGTTTTAATTTACACTTGAAAATTTTTTAACGTTTCAATTTTCATTCCTTAGGCTTAGGGTTTAATATTTTTTCAAATTCATGTTTAAAATTATTCTGATTCCAAAAATTCAATTTTTTCAAGGTTTCAAGGTATTGCTAAAAAAAATCATGAGTGATGTTGAAACAAAACAAAATAGGAAAAAAAATATTTACAAAGCTTCAGTGATAATTTAACCATACGAAGAAAATACTGGAAAAAAACGTAGGCAATCGGAAAAAAATCGGAAAATCAGTGGGTTACAGTATCCCCAAGGGTCCCTTAAGGCTTAAGGGTTGATTCAATATTATATATTAAATAATATTAATATTAATATTATATATGTAATATATATAAATAAATATATAATAAATATATATTAATATTATATATACTCAATATTAATATGAATACAATATCAATTCAATATTACAATTAAATTATTAAAACTATATTATGCATCATCTAGAGACATTAGAATTTGATCTTTTTCAAGGTTTCCTCTTTAATTTTTTTTTATTTCAACCGATCAAAGTTAGAACGATTTAATTAATTTTAAAGTTTCATCATTTTGAAAATCAAATTAAAAAAATATAAGGTAAAGGTATCGTTCAGAGCTAAAATGCTAGAAATGATTGTTATGATGATTAAAATTGTTCAATTTTCGTTATTTCAGATTGAAACCTTACAATGACAAAAAAAATACACTTGTGAAGTTTCAATTTTAAAACTGTTCTATTCGAAACTAGTTAAATTAGAAAACTTTTTAGTTGAACTTGTGCAGTTTTTCAGGGTATATTTTTTTAAACTGAAAATGCCTTCAATTAAAAACTTTTCAATTCCAAACAAATTTTAGATAAATTTTTTTCAATTTTAATGACTTTAAAAACCAAATTATTGTTTAATGTTCTTATTTCAAATTCTTATATTTTATATTTCAAATATTACATATATATATATATATATATATATATAATATTATTATATATTATATTTAAATAAACCTAAAAAATTTTGAAATCTCGTTAAATTCCTTGAAATTTTTTTTAATATACCCTGAAATTCTTAAAATCCTTCATTTTTCAACTTAAAATCGAATTTTTAGTGTTTCAATTTATAATTATTCAACTTCAAACGTTTTAAATTTGATATTTTTCACTTTAAAATGTGATTAAATGAAATCCCGGATTTTCAAACGCTTTCAATTTAAAGTAATTAATTTTTTTCTCTTAAAATCCATTCAATTCATTGAAATGTATAAAATCCCTTAAATCTTGTGAAATCCTCAGTGATCGTACTGAAAACTTTACAAAATCCTTGCATTCTCTTGAAATGTACTGAAATTTCTAGAAAACTCACCAATTTTTTTTTTAGATTCTTCAAATCTATATAAATTCCCTATAATCTTATGGAACCATTTAATTATTTTGAAGTCCAATGAATACCTCAAATAAGGTAAAATTCCTTCAATTCTCCGAAAAATTTTGAAATACGTAAATCATTTAAAATTCCTCAAAAATGTTTAAATCTCTGGAAATTTTAAAGATTTAATTTCAACTCTTGGCAAAATCTAGGAGAATAATAAAACAAATTTAAAAGTCACAAAGAATGAACTTCACAATATGGTCTTTAAAATGAGCCGAAGAAACTTAAAAAATTAATTAATATGATGTTAATGTTTTTCTCTACTTGGTCTAAAATCAATATTTTTTGAACATTTTTACAGTTTCTTGGTCTCATTTCAGAAAGGACATTTTATTGTTCTTTTTGGATAAGTTTGAAATTTTTATCATCACTTTCTCAGATTTTGACAGGAGTTGAATTTTAATCTTGAAAATTCTCAAAAATCAGAAACTCAACCCGTCATTCTCATACATTTATTCAGTCCCTATTCGTAAAAAATACTTCAAATGTGGTTTGTTTATCGCGAAATTTAATCACCTTTCCAACGCTTTTTCAAAAATCATTCTATCTTATTTTGTTCGGGAGAAATCCTCAGAAAAGAGAGTGCACCCGTGAAGAAATTGCCCAATTTGATCATGATTCCCGACGTGGCATAGATCGGGTTAGCTCAATGCGGCCCTGACCATGGCTACTGTTGTGGTCCTGGTCGGGGCCACGTCGGGCTACCCTCTGTAAATCAGAGTTAGTTTAAAAATTAGGATTAATTAAATTTAAAATGTACTCCCTGTCTTAATTAGTGAATATTCAACTAATTTTCAGTTCAGTGAACAATCTAAAGTTAATTAGTTAAATTTAACTTCTCATATGCAAAGAATATAAGAAACGAGAAAAAACTAAAAAAAGCTTAAATTCGTTTAAACAAAATGTCTAAAAATGTATGTTTACGGAATTTTCAACAAAAGAGTAAAGTTTTTAAGCTAAAAAGTCTAATATTTTAGAAAAAAAGACTTTAAAATAAAGAAATAAATAAGTTTTTAACAAAAAAGATCATGTTCAATAAAAAAAATTAATTTTTAACAAGCTAGTTGAATTATCAACCAAAAAGTTGAACTGTCAACAAACAGGAATAATTTTCTACCCAGAAAGAAGACTTTTTAAAAAAGATATGAATTTTGTACGAAATCGCTGAATTTTTAACAAACAAGATTAATTTTCTATCCAAAAAGACAACTTTTCAACAAAGATCTCAAATTTCCTACCAAATAGTCCAATTTTTATCTCATAAAATATACATGATAAAGTTTCAACTGAAAATGGAATAGTTAAATTTTCAGATAAAAACTCTGGTAAAGAATTAACTTTGAGCAAAAATACCAATTTTCAACAAAATTTTTAAATTTATAACCAAGAAGGGTAAATTTTTGACCAAGAAGATTAATGTTTTATCAAAAAAGATGAATTTTCAACAAAATGCATCAATCCAACGACAAGTTTCAGAATATTTTTCAAAATATTGATATAATGCCTAATATTCTCAATTAATTGTTTACTTTTTCATTGAATAAATTATATTTTTATAAATAAAAATTAGAAGGGGCCTGGTCAGGGCCAGATCTGGCCTTCCTTATGGATACCCCATTCAGGCCCTGATCGGATTAGGCGTTTCATTTCGAGTGTGGCCCTAACTGGGATACCCGGTTGAGGCCAGATTTTTGCCAGATCTGGCCCCGACCAGGGCCACTCTGAAATTTCTGCACGGGCATATTCTTAATCGCTAGTTTTTTTTAGGTGTCCTCATACTCCTGGATCGTACTCTATAACAAATAAAGTTTAAACAATCTTAGAGTCACATCCCCTTGACTTCACCCCAAACGACAAGCAATTTCTGAACTACCACCAATCACAAATTTAACACGTCAATAAATTCCAATCTTCGTCCCCAGAGTCTAGACTGGACTTATGACAAAGCAAATTGGTGCAGCAAGAAACTTAGAGCTTCGGTGATCGCGGGATTTACAGCTGGGGGATGACGCATAGCGTTCACTGATCTTAGAAACAAAAACTGTCGAACGTGCTAAGGGCGAGTTGGACGGGGTAAGCCTAAATCCAAAGGAAATATCTTACCGCATATCCCAAGAGGTCCTTCGCGCTCTCGGCCAATTCACTTACTTTGATTTGATTGGCTCTCTCGCCTCTAACGATAACCTATAGTATCATGTGGCTTCCGTTTGTGTACGTTTGAACAGGGAGAATGGGAAGTTGTAGAAGAAGCAGTAGGGGGAGAATGGCAGGCTTGGCATCGTGTTTTGCGAACCGCGAGAGCGAACTTATACGGGCAAATCCCCAGCAGCAATCAACGTATTGGATCCTCTTATTAGACTTGGCAGCGGAACTCTCCCCTTTTATGGCCCGAACACGTCCAAGCATTCGCTTCTGTTCGGTAAACTCGCGCGAGCCAACATGAAAGTCGCCCAGGTTTCTCCAAGTTCAGTCATCCATTTTAATCATTGTTTATCCAGAATCGATTAATCGGATCCAGGCCTCTGACTCATTTGATGATTTCAAAATAGTGTCAATAGTATCATGGATTTTTAAAAATAGCAGCAAAATAGGATCATGCAATCTTTTAAATATTTTGTCGAGGGGTGGTTAACTATTTTTGAAATCTGGTATGAAATATAAAATCCCAAAAAATTGCGTGAAATCCTTTCGAATGTTTTTAAGTTGAGAGCTTTGAAATCCGTTGAAATCCTTTAACAACCCTTGAAATCTGTTGGAATCTCCTAAAAATTTCTGGAAAACTTGCCTATCCTTTAATACTTTAAATTGTGTAGAAATCGTTGATGTAAGTTGTTGGCTTTAGGGTCAGGTGAATTGAAACGAATTAAGTTGTTTCAAACGTTTAGGCACACAATGGTGGCCCTCATCAGTAGGTACGCAGGTACGCAGTTTTACAATTAGAAGTGTTATTCATTGGTTAATATCCCAGTTGTGAAATTATAAAAATTATTTAATTTAAAAATTTTGATTTTATTTAATTCTATTTATAACTATTGGTAAATATTGCAGTATTATTAAAACATGGTTTTATTTTAACGAAGTACAATTGATGAAAAAACAATGGCAATGTAGTAGAAACATTTTTTTTCCACAAATCTTTACAACAAAATTTTTTCTAAAAGTTGTCAGAAAACATTGCAATCGAAAAATACTTTTAAAACATTTTTTTCTCAGTAGCGTATATTTAATTTAAAAAATTTTTTAATTTGGTTTTATTTCTATCTGTTTGTGTGAAAAATAGCCTTCAACACCATTTTTTATGTAAGAGAGAAATAATGTTAAATAAATAATTTATATGTTATCATGAGGAATTATATCTGAGCGAGTAAAATTTTGTTCCCTTGTAAATGTCTTTTGAAATACCCTAAACTCTTTAAAATCCCTTAGCATTGATAAAATCCCTTAATTTTGGTAAAATTCTTAGAAATCCTTCGAAAGTTAATTTCATTTTCTTTAGTCAAGTTCTCTAGAAAACCATTGGAATCCCTTAAAATCTTTCACAATACATTGATATTTTGTATAATATCCAGGATATTAGTGGATACCTTTCTCAAATTCTATCAATTTTTCTGAAATTCTTCGAAACACCTTAGACATGTACAAATTTCTTTGAATTTATTGGGATCTTTTAAAATAACATAAGCTCATTAAAATCCTTTGAAAACCCTTAAAATCTTTAAAATCTTTTGAAATCCACTCGCAAAACCTCATAAAATCTTTCAAAACACCCTAAAACCCTTAAAATCGTTTGAATTGACTGAAATCAGTAGAATTCCACTCCAAAGCAGTGACGAACTTCTGGCTATTTTAATCAGTGAAATTTCATTGAGAGATCAGTGATTATTCACTGTAATTTCAGTCATATTTTACTGCATTTTCAGTAAAAATTTAAATTTTAATTTTAGTGACGCTTACTGACACTTCAGTAACTTTTCCTACTGCAAATTTAGTGAAAAACTACTGGAATTTCAGTGAATAATCACTAATTCTTATTGAATTTTTACTGATTCAAATTAGTCGTATTCTAAAATCCCTTTAAATCTGTAGAAATTCTTTATAATTCTATGGATTCTTTGATTTTCTTTCAAATTCCTATGAATATCTCAAATATTGTAAAGTTGTTTGAAATCCCTTGACATTTTTTAAATATTCCTTAAAATATTTTAAATCTTCTGAAGTCTTATGCAATCATTTGAAATTTCCATGAAATTCGTAGGAATCCGTTGAAATAAGTAGAAGCTCCTGAAAAATTAATTCTTTTAAATTCCCTAAGTATAGTAGTAAGTATACCATTAGCGTGAAAATTTTTGAAATTTTAATAATAATAATAATTCAAATAAAATCATCAAAAATTTAAAAAATTACCTAAACTTCCTTGAAATCTTTGAAATTCACAAAAATCCCTTGAAATCTTTAATCATCCTTTGATACCCTTTTGAAATCCCTTGAAAATTTTGAAATCTCAAAATTTCTTGTAATCTTGTAAAAGGCCCTAAAATCTTTCAAATTATTTGCATTCCATTGATATTTTTTAAATCTTTAAAGTCCTTGAAGATCCAATAAAATAGCTTAAGTCTGGTAAAATCCCTATAAATTGCTACAAATGTGTAATATTTCTTTAAATGTCTTCAAAATTTTTGATATTGAAATTTGTAATATCTCTCAAAATGTCTTCGAAAATTTTGAAATCTTGGAAATCCTCTGAAATAAGATGTAAACCTGACTAAAATCCTTTCAAACCTCTAGCATCAGTTAAAATTCTTTAAAACCCATTGATATCTGTTGAAATCTCTAAAATCTCCTAAAATTTTCAGAAAAACCTTAATACGTTTTGAAAATGTTAAAAATCTTTGAAATCCCTTGAAATCTTTTCAACTAACGATTTTTGAGATGGCAGATATGTTATTTCAGACAATCTAGCTAAGAAAATTAAAAATATGTATAAAGGCACAGTGAAAAAATAATTGCATTAGCGAGCAATTTGAGAAAATAGTCGAGGAGAATTCATATTTTTGGTTGAAAAGTCGCTTATTTGACTTCAAGTTCTATTACTTTGTAAAAAAATATAATTTCCATTAAGGATTCATAATTATAGTCGAAAATTCAAACTATTTGCTTTTAAAAGAACTTTTACGTTAAAAATTCTACGGTTTTGTAGATAATTAAACTTTTTTGTTGAAAATTCAAATATTTGGTTAAAAAGTCGTCTTGTTTTATAGAAAATTATTCTTGTTCGTTGAAAGTTCAACTTTTCGGTTGAGAATTAAACTATCTTGTTAAAAAGTCATCGTTCTTGTTTGAAAATAATCTTTTTTTGTTAAAAGTTAGTCTTTTCTAAATTTCTGTATTCTAAAACATTTAAATTTTTGCATATAAATTTTACTCTTTTGTTGAAAATTCATCTTTCATGGTAGAAAAGACATCATTCTTGGTTGAAAATGAACTTTTTTGATGACAATTCAACTGTCTTCTAAAAAATTAGTCTTTTTGTTTTGAAAAATCCAATATTTGATTGAATTTTAAACTCTTGTTCAAAAGAAGACTAGATTCTTGAAAATCAATCAAAAAATAAAGATTGAAGATTCATGTCTAAACTTCTTCAATAAACGTTAAAATTGAACCAAAATCTTGCATAAACCAAAGACATGTTAATGAGATGTCTAAGATCTTTACAAATCTAAAAAATTCGCATATCTAAGACGTTTATAGATTTAAGATGTTTACAGAATGAAGATGTTTACAGACCCACAAAGTTTAAAAATCAAAATGTTTTTCTCTTAGTAACAAGTACAACCTAAAATGTTGAATACAATGAATTTTGATCTGGGGATCTTCCTTTGGTAACATAGTGCCTTATTAAAGAATTTGTCCCAGCGAGTTGGGTCGTTTCGTGCATCCCATGACCAGGAAGGAGCATAGGTCGTCGGCGTAATTGCGATAATTTCCTCGCGCTTCTCCTCGAAGGAGAGCACCCTTATTGCTTGGGGTCTTGGGGACCGAAAACTCGTTCGCGTGTCGTAAGTTTCTAGCTTCTAGCAGAGAGCTTGGGTGTCCCCACGGGCGTGAGTTCCGGGCACGAGAGGAAGGTACCTTCCTTCCCGCAACAAACCCCTGTTTGCTGGGAGCCGGAGACATTTGGTATGAGAAACGCGTAGCTACGCAGCAAGCCCGTAGATCAACTTGGGTACCCTCCTCCACAGCCTTGGCAAGGTAGGTAATCCTCTCGGGGGCGTGAGTTACTGCTTTCGTCCCTCTCGCTACATTCTCCTTCCCACCCCCAACGCTCTCCTTTTCCGCTTTCCCACCACACCCCTCCTTTCTCACGACACCATCCCTATCTCCTTTTCCATCTCACCCCTCCCCATTCCTCCGTTTCACGTCACCGTCCCTCGTCATCCCTGAAGCCTCCAACTTCCTTTCGACCCTTACTTTTCTCTTCCCTTATTCTACTTTTCCTTCTCGTTTTCCCGTCCCAAATTTTTTTTCGGCTCAAACTTTCTCATCTTACTTTCTCTTCTTTTCCTTTCTTTTGATCTTTGTCTTTCTATCTCCTAATGTCCGTTTCTATTTGTCTTTTCTTTCTTTTCTTTGTTTCTCGAATTTCTTTTCGACTTTTCTTTACCCACATTTTGCTTTTGGACACTCGCACTACATTTATGCTTTCCTTTTTTGTTTACAAATAAGATTCTTTTATTTTCCCTTTTTCTGTTAATGACAAATCTAAGATGTTTACGAATCTAAAACTTTTACACATCTACGATTTTTATAGATCTAAGATGTTTGCAGTTTGAAGAAAATAGAAGAATTAGGTATTTTAAAATTACATGTTGAAAATTGGAAAATTAAAAACCCTTCTCTCTAAATTTGAATTAGTAGAAATTTTACTAATTCATACAGTACACTTAATTTTAATTGATGAATCAGTTATTTTCAAAAGTTTACTCATTTCAACAGTAAAAATACCGTAACTGCAGTTAATCAATTATAAAATTAGAATAAATTTATAGAGGAACAATTTTTGGATTACGCTTTTGTTTATACTCCAATATTATTTGTAATATTAAAGTGTATTTTGAAATTTTCGTTTTAATAAATAAATAAGAAATTATTACATGTGTGAACAAATTTTAAACTTCAAACAATTTCACATTTAAAAATGGTGCGCAATTATATTTGGAACATAACCTCTTAAAATTAACTGAATTCTTCAATGCAACTAGAACTGACCAATCAGTTATATTACTGTAGAGTGTAGATATATACATATAACTGATTCAATTAGTAATTTTCTTTTTACTAATCCAATCAATACAATTCTACTAATTGTCAGTGACTCAATTCTAGCTACAACAATTATTAGAATTTAACTAACAATCAGTTATATTTTACTAATTCAAATTTAGAGAGTTGAAATGTAACAATAAAAAAATATAAAGTTAAAATTGACTTTATAAATCAGATTTTGATCAATTCAAAACGGTCCCTTTTTAAATTAAACTATATTTTAAGGTAGTGTCGTGCCAAAAATTAAATTTCTGGAAAAAATAGTTTTTCTATATATATACCATTAAACCATTTCCCTTTCAGGGTAGGCGTGACACTACCCGATTCGGGTAGTGTTTCTAGGTTTTTCTTGTAGTTATAAATAACTACAAGTGTGGGCTCACCACACCCACGATGTGCCAACAGCACTCATGTCAGTATTCTTGAATGGTCACCCATCCAAGTACTAACCGCGTCCAACGCTGCTTAACTTCAGTGACCTGACGAGAACTGGGGTTTTCAGCGTGGTATGATTTTAAGAATTAAAATAACATTACTTGAAATTAAAAAAATATATATTTTTGTTGCAAAAATGTTTAAACTTACAAAAAGCATTTATTTCAGCAATGTTTTTTTGAAGCTGAATTTTTCCTACTTTTGCTTCCTACCAATTTTTGAAAAATGGTTGAACCAATAATTATATTTGAAAATTATTGACTTATTTTCTTCATTGAAAATGGAGTTGCAGGGAATGCTTTCTCCCTCAAAAATAAGCTACGATTTATTAAAATTCAACCATTTTTTAGAAATTGGTAAGAAGCGACAATAAGAACAAATTTAATTACAAAAACTATTGTTAAAATAATAATTATTTTTCTCATTTTTTCTCATTTTTCTTTCCTCTTTTTTATTTTTGTGCAGAGAAACAAATTTTTTTTGTTTTTAGGAATTGCAATAGGAGCATTTTGTGGTGTTTGTCCAAATTTGATCGTTGAATTCTTGTTTTTTTTCAGGAATTCTATACATTAACTTGATTATTGGACGTTAAATGGGATTTTGAATTTTATTTTAATCTAATTTATGATTCTTAAATTTCAATAATTATTTTTGCGTGAATTAAAAATTTTTCTCATAAAAAATAATGTTTTTGCTTTCATGAGGCATGAGTGATATCATTTTAATTCTTAAAATCATAGAAAACAGATAAAATATTAAAATGTGTAAGCATTCATAATTTTGTATAATTTCAATTTGAAATAGACCGATAGTGTGAAATTTTCTAGTTCCGGTGCTCAGAATTGGAACATTTCTAGTTCGTAGTCTAAAAAATAAAAAATTTCACATTCTGAGCATTAAAAAGAAGCAATTAGGCCTAGAATCTTTGAGGATTAATCCACAATTTCGTTAGATAAATGCAGTTTCCCCAATATTTTATTGCATTTTTCTAAATTTCAGATAATTTCCCAACAAAAATTTAGGAAATACCCTCAACAAAGGAGCAGTTGAATAAAATTCAGAATTTTTAAGGGTATTTCCACAAAAATTTTGATGTCTGCAAAAAAATGGGAATTTCCCCTACAACCTGAATAATTTCCTAAGACTCCTACTAGATTTAGGGAATTGTCTTCAAAGAATGTTTCATTTTCCATATACGTTTGGAAAATAATTTCAAAGCTTCTGAGATAGATATTTTTCCTTAAAGTGCTGGCAAATTAGCATTATATTTCAATTAATTTTATATATTTTCGGGAATAAAATTAGTTATTTTCTTATATTAATCTCTAGAGAATTTTTCCAAACGATTCTATGTTTTCAGTAATATTCAACAAGAAAGCTTGCGCAATTTTCCCTACTTAACTTTGGGGAAAATTCCGGCGACTATGTGTAAAGTAACGTGAACACCGTCTGGGGAAAATCCCCCAGAATTTTTTCGACACTGCACAGAAATTGAATTATTTAGAATTTATAACAG
Source organism: Andricus curvator (assembly GCA_932195095.1). NCBI lineage: Eukaryota > Metazoa > Arthropoda > Insecta > Hymenoptera > Cynipidae > Andricus > Andricus curvator. Next base: position 111,960 of record CAKNYM010051980.1, read on the forward strand.
TTGAAAACCAATTCATTTTAAGTTGCAATGCTACTTTCGAACTGACTAAAGAGCATCTAATAAGTTGTAAAATTTCTAACTCAAATCATTCAATGAATTCTAATGAAACATTGTAAGAATTTAATCGATTTTGAACGCTGATTTAAAAGTCTCTCTATAATTGCAAGTAGTTATTACAACCTGATTGTATAATTTTCTCATTTTCTCATTTTCTCATTCTCTCCTTTTCTGATTTTCTTCGCCCCTGCTCCGCCCTTACATTCTTCCTCAACAATTCCTCACCCCTTCTACCCCTATCTCACCCCTTTCCTCCTAAACTTATACTGGGGTTGAAAATCTAGGGAGAAAGTTCTTAGAAAGATTGGTGGCAACATGGTCCGCGAAAAGGAATGAGGAAGATGCTAGGGCACAGCTGGGACGCTAGTTAGTCAGTAGTAATTAATAACTTACCCCGGAGTTAACGAGGAAGCCGATGGTAAAACGTATCGTGCCTACCTACGGAAACGAGAGTTTGTCTTACGACGGAAGGGCTCAGGATCCAGGGCAAAGCCTCGTTCGCATAAATATGTGGTTAGGCTTCTTTGAAGCGAGGGTAGCTACCCCTCGTAACGAGAGCCACCTGGAAAGACTACGCCCGCTTTCCTCTTCGGCTTTACAGCCCGACGCTTAAAAGGCGATAAAGCATGATATTATGCGTCAGAGGGAGTTTCTCGCTTCCAAAACACCGAAGAGCGCAGCTTAGAGCCCTTTTTAGGCTTCCTGCTACTGTCGCGGGGTGTCCTTTTTATCTACTCTTTTCCGAATTTTAAGGAGGTGCAAACACGAATTTAAATTTCTCTAATAATAGTGCAGTATTCCATAGAAAGAAACTGGGGTTTTGCTGAAGTTTCGGCTTAAATAAAAGTTTGGTGTCTTTTAGAACTTGGCATCCGATAGAAACTTGTGGAGACCCAAAAGGTTTCCTTTGGAGACACTTGAATAGAACAACATAAAGGCACATTAACAAACCAACCGCTTGCAAAGTGGGGTTGGTAAGTAAGTAGTTAGGGCAAAGCGAAAAATGGGTTCTTAGGAAAAAGCCACTATTAAAATTGGGTTCCTTTGGAGGTTTAACTGCGGTCTCCTTTGGAACAAATTCATCGTTTTGTGTTCCTTTTCAACAAGAGTTGAGTTGCAGCTTGCAATTTACAACTCCTTAGGATTGGTTCTGGAAGAAACTTAATTTTTTTCTGTTTCCAGAAGAGGGGATCTCCATTTACATGACCACTATTTGTTTTTATATTTATTTTCAGATGCGGAATCCGTTTTTTTCATTTTTTGGAAGAAAGAGCTTTTATCATTTTACCTAAAATGGATGATGGATCCTTCCAATTCCTAGGCTCTGGTTAGTAGCTTCAATAAGACAAACTTATTCCCCGATTCCCTCCTTTTCTCCTTTTTTAAGGAATTCCTCTTTTTCCCCTGCTTTCAAGAAACTTTACCTTTTTCTTATTTCTTCTCTTGAATACGAACTGAATTAATAAAAGCCAGTAAGAAAACCCAATCATTTTTGGTTGAAAAATCTACTATTATATTTTTGGTTCAGAATTTATCTTTTCTAGTCGAAAATTCAACTGTTTTGTTGTACATTCATATATCCTTTGATAGAAAATTCGTCCTTTTAGATTAAAAATTCAGCTACTTTGTTTGAAAATACAACAGTTTTTCTTTGAAGATTGATCATTTTTCTTTGAAAATTCAATCGTTTGATTGCACATTCATCTTTATTCGTACAAAATTAACTTCATTGTTGAAAATTCGACTGTCTTCTAACAAAAAAAAATGTATTGCTTTAAACATTCAACTATGTGGTTGAAGTTCTTGGATGAAAATTCAACTATACTTGATAATTGGTTGAAAGTTCAACTAATTTGTTGAAAATTCATTTTCTTGGCTGAAGATTCATTATTTCAGTTGAAAATTCATCTCTTTGGTTGAAAAAATAACTTTTTTTTTAACATTCATTTCATAATTAATTTAATATGGTAAAAATTCAATAAAATAAAATTTGAACGTTTATAGAATTTTCCCTTCAATTGTGCAAAAATCTAAGCGAACCTAAAACAAAATACGCTTTCCATTCTGTCAGTTCAGAGTATACAACTTTATACGCGAAACCTGTTCCGTCACATAATGTCATGTAAACTTGTCCAAACAACAATTTATTGCAAAGAAAATTAAATGGTACTTTGATACGTATTCAAACAAGCATAAAAGTCAAATAAAATCACAGCTGTCAAACATGATGCCCAATTCATAATGACTAAACTCCATTATTAGGAACTAAAATATCTCAATCCTCGTTCACTCCAAACATTCAGAATCTAAAGAATGGTCGTATTTCTTTTACAGTGTGACCGCAAAATTCTGAATGGCCTCGCTTATGACGTCATAATAGTTGACCGTTGTGGTTACATCAGGGCCTTACAATGTGGGGTCCTTTGTCTATTAAGACGAATGGGGACAGCACCAGGATTGTTCGAGAACGACTTCTAAAGGGAGGGGGACCAAACATGGCCGACAATCCTCGCCACAATGGTTCACGTCTCTAATACTTATTTCATATCTACCCATTACCATAGAGACATTATAAGTCTGCTTTTGATTCTAGATTACATGACACGCAACTGGTACAATGTTGTACTTCTTTTTTGAGGTAACGAAGCATTACTTTATGAAGCTTATTTAAACCAAAAATAGACATACGATACAATCTTGAATTAATTTCTTGTTTAATTGAAAAGGTTATTTAATGAGGCACTTTTAATTATGCTTATTATCAACCTTGTTCTTCCAGTAATTTAATGTCTTTAGCTCCTTACATAACTGGAGAATCTTTCCACTATTTGCTCTCTAAAAGTAGTTTAAACATATGTACAAAGATTGACTTTTTCTCCTAAGGGTTCATAGGGGTTTCTGTACTTTAATAGAGTTGTTACATTTTCTGTTAGAGCTTTCTTCTCTTTTTAGGTAGACTATCCAGTACAAACACATTTTTATTCAAGGCTGGCATTTCCGCTCTGAAAATCTACATTCTATGGGACTTGTGCCCTGGAACAACTTGTGGACGGCAGAAGAGTAAATCTACAACGAGAGGGGCATCAGAAGCCCAGAAGTTATGCGACGCGAACAAGAATGTCGCCGCGGCCGTGCATAGGGGCACCATAAGAAGAACGAATGGAACGTTGTTGAATAAGATATCGGCTTTATACGTACCGCATTTTTACGTCGAACGACGTCGGCGAATCTCATACACCTTCTCGAATCGAACTAAGACAGAGAACAGAAGACAAAGAGTGTAAGGATCGGTGTTCCTTAATACCGATTTCCATTGCAAGGGTAACGAGATTCCGTTCATTGCAATCGTGAATCCCTTTCGCACCGGCACGTACCATCCACCATGTTCTATACAATGGTGAGCCTTCATTATCGACAATTATTTTTTTATCGACTGCTCTCGAGTTGAAATTAAGGGCTGTTATGTTCGATTCGCAATTGTCGGATAAATGAAAGACGGCAGTGTATCATTAGGGAAGTCTTCAAATTCTAGGTGTCGGGAAAAAGAATTTTTAGCTGATAGGAAGAGTTGTTATCAATTCCATGATTGGATTGATAAACATTGAAGGAGGTTTTATAGAGTTCTTACAGTCAAAAAATAAGAGAAATAATAAAAATCTTATACGTATTTTGATCATAATGATAACCCTCTACTTAGGAGGATATCATGATTTTCCGTTAAATATAGTTAAGTACAGCCAAAATTTTATTGTTCAACCTAATATGATGTGTTCTATAGAATTTGTGAAACTATGCACAATATAAACAAACAAAAATTATTAAATATTTCAATCTCAAAGATAACTTTACACATTAGAATGTATCGTGATTTTCCGTTAAATAGTTCAGTATAGCCAAAATTTCATTCATAAACATTATCTGATGTTCTGCAGAGTCTGTACAGCCTGGGCATAACATAAACATATTTATATAATATTTTGGTCTCAAGGACAACTCAACACTTTGAAAGACATCATCATTTTCTATTAAGTAGTTCAGTAAAGCCAAAATTTTATTTATAAGCATAATTTGATGTTCTATATAAGACATCATAATTTTCCATTAAATAGTTAAGTACAGCCAAAATTTGATTGATGAACATAATCTGATGGTCTACAGAGCTCGTATAGTGTAGGCACAACAGAAATAATATAAATTAGTTATCTATTATATTTTTCAATACTGCTTTCCATTGTAAAGGACATAGTGATTTTCCGTTAAATGGTACTATACCACAATTAACTACTGCCAACATTCGATTGATGAACGTACTATGAGGTTCTACGACTATGTTCATACAACCAAGGCACAATATGTATGTATACCATTAAGCCATTTCCCTTTCGGGGTAGGCGTGACACTACCCGATTCGGGTAGTGTTTCTAGGTTGATAACTTGTAGTAAATAACTACAAGTGTGGGCTCACCACACCCACGATGTGCCAACAGCACTCAGTTTTCTCGAATGGTCACCCATCCAAGTGCTAACCGCGCCCAACGCTGCTTAACTTCAGTGATCTGACGAGAACTGGTTTTTTCAGCGTGGTATGGCTGTTGTTAATATAAATAATATAAATTTGTGACATATTGACACTTGTCTTGAAATATTAATTCCTCTAATATTAAAGTTGCTTATCTACCTAAATTCTCATATTTCATATGTTTCAAATCTCGATCAACAAAGAATTATTTTCAAGTGACAAGTGGTTCTACTGGCTAATTGCCAGCGGATTCCATTGGTTGAAAGACCAATAGTGATATTTTTATAGGTGATATTTTTAAACTGACATGATACCTGCTATAGTACGAATTTATGCGGCATTTAGAGACTGTTTGGAAAGACAACAACACCGACGAAACCGAGAGGTAGCTTCTTTCCTCACTAGGGGGGTTTCTAAAATGTACGAAGCCCGCTGGGAAATTTCGAATTTCATACATACTGCGAACGAGATACAGGGATGAGTATCTTGTATACGGTAAGAAAGGTCGTACACGACACAAACTGGATGGATATCGACCGGATGTAAATTAGGGTACGCCTCTTGACGGACGACACTTGCTGCCTAAGAAATGATTTTTATTTCTCCCTGTTCGTGTTTCTTATTTTCGTTGTCGTGCGTGTTCACGAAAATATCAGCCTCGTCACTTTGAAATTTAAATATTTAAATTGACTTTCTTTCCTACCTATTTGCGTAGCGAAGTTTCCTGAGAACCTGTGCGACGACGCAGCGGGGATAAATTATGGCGCGAATTCTTGCACGATATTGTAGCACCACCTGACAGACTCGAGCCTGGAGGACTAGATCGATTCTCACGAAAGAGAGAAATAAGGGAATGTAATGAAACTGTGGCTGAATTTAAGAATTCTAGTGCTAGAAATTACGGAAAGTTGAAATAAATATGCAAGGAATGTTGTATATAAAAGAGATACGCTATAGGCATCAGAATAAAAAACGTTGGGTTCGTGCGCTGATGTCGAGAGAAAATAATATTTATTCTATGTTTTTTGTAGCAGGAACGAAAATTTGAATTCGATCCAAGCACGAATCGAGATATAAATCTATTTTAATAAAGATTTCGGACCATCGAATTCTATATCTTGATGAAAGTCTTTTCAAGATCTTTCTGAAGCTCAAGTCTCAAGAGAATATTTCGTTGGAAATAAAGGGATTCGAGAGTCTGACGACAGTTTCTCGTGTTTGGCAAGAAATTTAATTAACGTGGGACGATGTCTTGTACTTTTTTGAGCCAAGTGGAGCAACATGAGAAGATTGTGGAGCGAGAAGGGAGTCGCCAGCTGCTGCTCGTCGTGGTAACTGTAATAATTATGCAAAGACCGAAGGCAACGGTGCATCGCGACCGAAGGGAAAGAAAAGAAGAAGGTGGACGCGAAAGAACGGAGTGCAAAAGGAGCAACTGGAGACTGGAGGACTGGAGGTAGATGGTGGAAGAGATGGCATGCAAAAGAGGCTTTCGTAGGTAAGCGAAGCGAGCCGGTTGTAAGGCGACACCTCACAGCTTCGGATCTCTCTTTCTCCATTCCAAGAGTTTCGCCATCTCTCTCTTACATCCAAGAGCTGTGGGAGTAGACCAGAGAACAGAACCTCTCCTTTTCTATCCTCTTTCTCACCCTCCTTTCTTGCCTCCGGTCTCGCGGAGATTTCCACTTCTCTTCCCTTTCGTTTTTCGGTCGAAAATTTGAGATGCACGGCACGGACACCTCCGTACCTGTATACAAGGCGTCGCTCCTTGTGGACCTAAAAATGCTCCCAAGGAAAAAAGTACATTTCTAAAGTACTGGGAAGAGTCTTTGGTAATCCTGTCGGGAACAGCTTTTAGGTTGTAGACGTTAATATCCTTCATGATCTTCTCTTTTTAGATTCCAGAGACATTACAACATGCAAGATACGTCATTCTTCGCTACTATTAAATTTAAGTGGTAAGCTGAATGACAAGTCCATTTTTATCTTTTGATGAATGTTTTAACGTTCCTAACTATGATTTGCATTCCTTTTGAAGGAAAGAATTGGTTTCGCAAGTGTTCTCAAATGAAGAACTGGATGTTGTGTTTTTTGTATGATGAATGTCTTTGGCAGGACAAGTGGAGTTATTTAGAACAAGCTAGAATGTCAACAAGACTGGACTTGATGAACAGCATCATTAAAGTTTATGACGTTTATGATGAAAGTTTACGTTCCAGCGGCTAACCAAGTTAAAAATCCTTCTACATCAATCCAAACTCCAAATTCTTTAGAAATATTAAAATTTTACTCTTGGCTAAGCATTAATTTATCTTTCAATGGTATAAAAAGACAAAAATTATGGTTTCATAACATTATCCCGTAAGCCGTAGGATTTTGCCCCACGTAAAACGAAATCGTTCGAGCACTGACAGTAAAATATATGGCAGCAGATACGAGATTTGTGGGAGCCAGTACCATCCATTTTTCTGAGTGCAGAGGATAGCCGATAGGGAGTAAGAAAAGAGGAAGGTTCAGCGGTTTGATACAGGTGGGTAACCCCGGGACACCCTCTAACGAAAAGGATCGTCTGTCTTACTTTACTCGCTCTCACCTACACAGACTAACATAAACTCGGACTGGATACACGCATACTGAGGCACATCCGACGACGGACACGACCAGCAACCGATCCACCACCCATATATCTGCGTCCTAAAAGGAATTCCAGAATATATTTTACATATGCTTTATTGCTGCCTTATTTCCAACTCTATGGCACGGCCAAGTCGCATGAGTGTCTTCCATATCCACAAAGGGCTTCACGATTGGGGGCTTAGCGGTGTGACCCGTGTGCGTATAGTTGAAGATAAGGATGTATTTCTCATTTACATGGGACATTGCGGCGAAATTCTTGATAGGATGTTACGAGAATATAAATAAATTCTCCTGATCGCGATGGTGGAGACGTTTAATCATTATTCCATGATCGAGGATTCGAGTAATTTTCTTCCCACTCGACACGCTTGACGAGTATCGCCGTTGGCTCGTTACGTCCGCTGATCCAGACTTGTAGTCATTAAAGTTCCCGGTGGCACGGTCTGATGAACGCGAAACAGAAAGCCAATATAAGAAACTATGTTAATGAAAGTTGTTTAAGACGATAAATTTACCTTGAATTTAATTTCGAATTCCGTAATTCATTAGTTCGTAGAATGAACTCTTTTAACAGGCGAAGATTCTCTTTATCAGTAGTCACAGACAAGTCTGGCCAGACCATATTAAAGAGTTCACTTCGTTAGATCATTTGTCCGACTAAACTCGATTTTGTCTACTGAATTCCCGTTCCTGTTGTATACTCCATATCCATATGATTTGATAATTTGCAAACGACTCAAGTTTGTAGTGTCCATTCCAACCGTTTATGGACTCATGCAATCCGCGATCGAAGGGCTGGCCCTAGTCCAGGGGCTGGGGCCTCACGAGCCCTGGGGGGCCAGAGATACTTAATGTCAGAAAGAGTGGGGAGAGCCGGTTCCTACCAACAGGACGCCATCACGCTTACGTTCAAGAAACTATGATTATGGAAGATGGGGACCGGAATTTAAAATTTAGTTCACATTTCCAGAATTACCAAGAGGAATTCAGATCGGCCGCCTCGATCTTCTTCAAGTAACCGATCATTATCGTCATTCCAGTGATGAGACGATTTTCATTCACGTCATAAATTGCAACCTCTGCAACAGGTGCTCATTATCTGAGCTTCTATTATTTTAATTTCACCAAAATCTTGATGTACTATCTATACAGACCCAAGAACTACTTGTTAATAACAAATATTAGACTGTATACGTTTTTGAAATATATTGCGGAAATTTTTGGATGAGAATAAAAAGCAGTTCGCCTCTAGGTTTTTTCATCGATTATCGGCGACGCCATAAAATGCGTCGCATAAGGAAAAAGAAGCTCCATTATTCAGCGCCGTATAGTTCCGGCTCCGCTCTTGTCGGCGATTATTCCGCAGGCGAAAATAATAATGAACTCGCATAAATCACGAAAGTTAGCCAGAACTAGTTCCGCAGCTACTTCATTCAGGATTCGCAAAACGCGATATGGGATTTGGCTGCCAAAAATGTTTCGCACCGCTACTTTTTTGGCGTATTATAATCCTCTAGCAGTGGTCTAATGCTTCACTCGGGCAAATAGTTTTCACATCAAACTGGTAACGACCCCACGACCCTAACAGCCGGGAGCAAGCTGCTGGCAACGTTCCGAGATTTCCAGATACAGATGCATGTAATAAAGAAGTACGTGACTTGGTTTCGAAAATTTTAGGCATGATCCTTTCGAAAACAATAATATCTATTTATAATAAAACCGTACTTATGGAAATGTGACGATTGTTTGTGACATCAATGCTGACGATCATATAGAAAAGAGATGAAAACATCCGGTTGTGTTTCACTTTCGGAATTGTACAATAGGATTGCATAAGAGGATTGCGATATACCGAATGCAGTGATACTGATTGGAACAGTCTAATTGATAATTTAAGCCAGGGTGCTGAATCGTGAATGAACAGTAACGATAAATCCTAATGGTACTAAGCACTGATATTGGTAAATCTGCCCCATGTAAGTAGCACTCATGTCAATCTTGAATGCCATAAGCCATGAAATGTCGTGTATAGATTGCAACTTAAAGCTAAACGCCTTGTTAGTCACAGAAATATTCCTCACTGGGATCATGTCTAACGACCTGGACCTTTCCGATTACGAGATCAGCAGCCATATGAATATTCTTTCAAAAACTTCCTTTCTCTACAAATCTTCGACAGACCCATGAGAAGATTAAAATTTCCTCACATTGCTCTACCCGTCGTGACCTTCTATTTTCGGCCAACACGAACATTTCCGAAACGTTCTTCTCTTTCTGGCCTTCTTTTTTCAACCTTTTACCTGCAGATCGGTCGAAAGATTCTTGCATCGAATTTCAAGAACTTTGGTAACAAATCCAAAGAAATTGTTGAAGGTAATTAGATTGTTGTAAATAGAAGTACTGCCAAATCTCGACGGATAAACGTGATTACATAGTCGAAATTTTTCGCATATTCTGTTTATAACTATTTCTTGGTAAGGCCGTGATTTTCTGTTAATTACGAGGAAAAATTGTGAGGTTATCTATGGTACCTTGGTCTGATTCTCGCGTTCTCCGGTTCTGGTTCAAACCCGGGGGGAACTGTTGAAGGTAATTAGACTCTATACGGCAAGTGGTAAACAAGCAATGTGTGCCTTCGGCATCTTTGGAATACCTGCGCAGCAAACACCTACCTACTAGATAGGTAACTCTGGTGAGATTCGAAGGCAGCATGGAGCATTGTGGGTATGATTTATGCTGATTAAGACTCTGGTAGCAGTGCGCATTATCGTTAACCCGTAAGTCATGGAATGGAGGAGGGTCCGTGCGAGACTTTCGATTCGCAAGGTGGCTGGTGTGTGACACTGTCTCGCAAGTAATTTAGTGCGTACCAAGGTTTCTGTATAACGCATTTATACTGGCCCGGGGGTATATTGTGCTCGTGGACACGGCATAGGTATATAAGGTTGGTACCTATAGGTATAATATAGGGAGTGAAGCGAGGGCCTATTCAAAGCGGATGATTCAGTGGCCGCTGCTGCAGCGGATAAGATCTCGTGCCGCGCCGCCTCGTTCATCTTCCCGGCGACCGAGACCAACCTGTAACTACGTAACCACCCAAACAACCAATCCTTTTTCCGTTTCTTTCTCTTGTTCCTAGATACCATGCAGAAATTCGGTACGGTATATACTTATACTTAGAGACTTAGTTTTAGCCCAGAGAACGAATAGCTGTATAGTTGAGCATCGCCTACGCTCCTCGAAGCCCATCCATTTTCGAATCTTTCACCCAAAGTCCGAACTGTCCAAGACCGGTGTTGGTATTGCTGTCCGGACCCCTTTGCCTTCTCTTTCCTTAGGCCTACCTTGTTTCTACTTCGCCTCCTGCTCTGCCACTTCTGGATATCTACGACCTCGGATCCTTTACTCTGTCTTTGTTACCATATCACGATAGAGAAAATACACGAGGACAATGTACAGCTGTCTCATTCCAGGAGGAACTTGTCTCGACAGGTTACCTAGACCTACATTGTAGGGGTCTTGGACACGAAAAAAATACAACATAGAAATGTTTATACCAGTTTTTCATATCATTCATATCATGATATATTTCTAGTCATCTGTAATCTTCTGAAGGAACTTTAACAACTCGTTGTGCTTTAGTCAGTGTTGGGATAAAGAAAGCGGAGTGAAGAAGATACGCATAAAAGCAATCGCTGCATCGATAAAAGTAACTTCCATAATAACGGGCAATTTGCGATGACTTTTAGTTAGGTAGTTCGCGTATCCGAGCATTGGGAAGAGTGCAGGTTTGAAAGAGGTTCGGGAGTAATTGCTATAAAAGGGGGATTGGTCGCATCTTCTTACCAGCACTTTGCTCTAATGCTTGATTCTGTTCCTTACGAACAATACAAAAGAAGATGATGGCGGAAAAAGGGAAGGCGAGGCGCACTTATAGTTTCTATAATAAAATCATGTCCAGCGCCAAGAGCGTCAACTTCATGTGCGGTATATGTCTGTACGTCGTTCACAAGTACCGCTTTCTACAATATCGATCCGCGACATGCACAAAAAGGTTGTAATCGCGTATTTAGATGCATGCATGCATCGCATGATGCAGTTGTTGAACGTAACGAAAAGAATGCTTCGCCAAAGAAAGCCGCTTTCCAACCCAAGACGGTTCTTGTAAGAAAGAACATGTTTTATGTGGGACCTATGAGGAGAGCAATTTACGACCCTTGTAGTAAGAAATGAGGGTTTTGTTCATGTTTTGATGTTAGGAATGAAAATTTGCATTTTAGCAGCTTCCTAATGTCGTAGCAGAGTAGATTGTTGAAAATATAATCAAGTTCATTTTTGTTATTGATTGTCAATGTAAAATTTCCTGTATTTCGTAGCGCGCATAAAATACTACTTGCTCTATATAATTTCATAAATAAAATTTAAAAGGATGAACGAATGGGACTTCTGATCAAAATTGCAAGAGCTCTTGTGGAGAGGAGGTTTGAGATATCTCTATAGGTATTTGATACGTTGGGCGTGGGATACTCTAATAACTACTCTTCACCCCATGCACTACTGGTTCGATTCTGACGTCCTTATACCAATCGACAAACAAATCGGTAGTCCTTGAGTAATATTTTTTCATTTTTTTTTATTACCTGCAGGCTCTAAATTATATGGATAAATGCACGCAATCTTGGGATAATTTGAGATAAACGATTTAGAGCAATTCACTCTCCACTCATTACATTCATTTGAGCTGCATTACATCGTGTACTTAAGGAAAATTTAAATAATCGTCCATTATGGCCAATTTTAATGGTATTTTCAAAATACAAAAATTACCTCCCAGATAATTTAAAATATTTATTTTTATAAAATATAACCTAGAGGATATGAATCCACAGAAATCGTGATTCATCCACGTAAAAAAGACCCAATCAGATACAAAAGGGGCGGGGACAAACCAGTTTTCGGCTCATGGTGGGAATCCATAGCGGAGGTAAGAGTGGGGATCGTCAAGGAAATAAAAATTATTTTTATGTTATTAAAAATTTTGATAACTATGAAATACTACACACACAAAAATTCCCAGAGAATTTGAACTATTTTTATCATTTGTATTCTTTTATCTAACCATTTTTTTTAATTGGCCCCTTTGCGAAACATCTATATACAAATTTTGAAATAAAAATAATTATACTTGCACACTGGTGACAAATCTTGACCAATATTATATGCCATAAATGGTGTGATATTTCAAAGTTTAACCCATTGGCGATATGTCACGACAGTAAAATGCGGCTATCTAATCAAACAGGATTACTGGGCAGCAATTAACGCGAATGGAGTGCTGGGTCATCGATCAATCGGATAAAGCCATAAAATCTCAATCGTAACAAGCCATAAAATCCGGGACGTGGGTAAAAGCTAACGAAATCAAAAAGGACGTCTAGGGCGATAGCTTCGGACATAATTATTCATCAAGAGCCCTCCTTAAAACACGTGCATTATTATCTTTCTCATAACGATTTTGTGTGGGGAAGATTATCTCCCAGGCGAAAAAAAAGGAGCAAGTGGATTCCGGTTGTCGTGGACGATCGCGTTCCGCAAAATGGCGCTGATGAAAAAGGGACGAAAAGGAGGCTGGTCGCGGGGGCCGGTCTGCGGGGACTAATTTTTATTTCCCTCTTTTTCCAGTAAGTGCTCCGCGTCCACCTATTTCTCATAAATTTGAATGAATTTACATGAATTTGAATTTAATGCCTCTCCATGCTTTATCGAAGCAATTAAGCTTTTAAGCGCACATTTGCATTAATCCAATGTTTACAATTACGGCGGACTTCTGAAGAATTCGAACTCTTGCGGATCGATCACTATCGTAGGCTGATGTCCATGCAAAGAAGATGGATCAGGACGGATTTGAAAAAAAACTTTCGATTTGTTTGATTCTGAAGAGTAAATTCATTAATTAGGGAATCTAAGACAAAGCCGATCTGGGATGAAATTATGTTTGTTTTTTGCCTAATGAATTTGTATATTATTTGATGAGTGTTTAAATATTATTTGTATTTTTCAAGGTGATTGATACAAAGTCTCAATTTTGAAATTCCTTGACTTTCCCTGACCTTTCCCTCACCAATTTTTTATTTTTCCTGACTGTTATAAATTTTTCTTTTTGGTATAAAAACAACCTTATCCTAGAAGATCAATAATGTTAATGCAAAAAAATGTTTCTTTCTAAATTTATTTTGAAGACATAAAATCTTACTGTTCTCATGAGGGTGGAGGGGCAGGGGCAATTGGTATTGCATTTTCAGCAGAATAGATGAATTTAAACAAAAAACTAATTTTCTGCAAAATAGTGAAATTTTCAAACAATGAAATGAATTTTCAAGCAGGAAGATTAATTTATTACCAACAACGGATAATTTGTCAATAAAATGAATGAATTTTCAACCAAATAGTTAATTTTTCAACTCAAACTGATAAATTTTAAACCATAAAATGGAAGAATTAAATTTTCAGGCAAAGTAATTAATTTTTAACTAAAAAAAAAAGAAATTTTCGAAGGAAAGTGTAATAGTTGTTATTCCCATTAATAATATAATAATTTTCAATAAAAAAACAGTTCAATTCAAACAAAAAATCGAACGAATTTTTGTGCAAAAATGGAATAGTTATAATTTCCGTTGAAAATTTAATTTTCAACTAAAAACAACTTTTCATAAAAATATTTAAATTCTCAACTAAAGAAATAGTTTTGAACTAAAATTATGAATTTTAGAAAACAAAAATTCATTTTTAATCAAACAGTTGAATTTTTAATTTAAAAAAATCAATTTCCAACATAAAATAGAATACTTAAATTTCAAGGTAACAAAATTAATTTTAAATAAAATAAAATGTATTTGTAACAAAAAAGTTGCATTTTGAACCAAACAGAAGCATTTTCAACAAAACAATTGATTCCTGAATCAAAACAGAATAATTTCCAATTAAACAATTGCGTTTCTAGCTAAAGAAGAGGACATTTCTACGATAACAGATGAATTAAAAAAATAAATTAACAAAAGAGTTGAGTTTTCAGCCAAGAAAGATTTTTCGGTCAATGAAAAAAAATGTAATAGAAAATGTTGAATTTTCATACTAAAAAGACGAATTTTCTACAAAACAGTTGAATTTTTGAACTACAAATATAATTACAAAAAACTAGATGATTTTTTTATCCAATTGGTTTTTTTAACCCAAGAGGACAAATTTTTAACAGAAAAGTTGAAGTTTTAACGAAAAAGAATGATTTTTTATCAAAATTGTTGAATTTTCAACAAAATAATAAAATCGTTGAGCACAAGATGAATTCTTGATCAAAAAACTTATTGAATAATAATCATTTTCTTCCATTAAAAAATCTTAATAACATTTTAAGGGGCGGCTTCAGTTTATCGAAAATTTCTTTAGTCTTTCAGATTTTCTGTGGAATTCACTAACTTTTCCTAACCAGTTTTAAATTCCCTGATATTTCCTGAATTTTCCCGATTTACCCTTTACATGATATCATTGATCGAAATGTGTCAATTTTGGAAACATGAAGAACGATTGCAATTCTCCATTTTGTACGTGCTTTGAGTATTTGTCACGAACAATCGATCATGATTAACCATAGCCTAATAAATCCGCTTGTCGGTAGCAACGTTTAAAATCTACGAGTTCAAAGTTGTCCTAGTCCTGTCGTACTTTACAGCGTTAACGATCGAGCTAATTTGCAATCATCGACTTGCGAATGAATATTGATGCGTGCATGAATTTATGAGGAAACTGCCGATAGCGACAAACTTGTTGACTTAGAAATTTCATATTTTTACATAAATCAAAAAACATTGGATCAAAAGTGCATATCTTTTTTTATTAGAAAAATTGAGAAAACACAAAAAACTAGAGGTTCACTGAAGATAGAATAGAATAGAAACCTATGGAGAGCCGAAAGTGTTTTTTTGGAGACTCGAAAGGCTGCCTTTGGAGACCCAAAAGGGTTCCTTTGGAGACTCAAAAGGCTTCCTTTGGAGACCCAAAAGGGTTCCTTCGGAGAACCAACCGCTTGCAAAGTTGGGTTATTAATTTAGGGATTTACAGACATCGATTTACAGTTATCGACAGATATTATTTTATACTTTAATTCTCTCCATTAAATCCATCCATCATCATACATGTATACTTTAGCGTAAAAGTTGTGTTATTAACCAGATAAAATGTCAAAGTAGGAAAAGTGAAAAATAGGTTCTTTAGAAAAACTCTCCACAAAATTGGGTTCCTTTGGGGATCCAACTGGAGGCTCCTTTGGAACGAATACATCGCCTTACTTTTCTTTTCAGGAGGAGGGGTTCCTTTTTGTTGCAGCTCCTTAGGACCCAAAGATTGCTTCTAATAGAAACTCAAGTTTTTTCTGTAAGGATGAGACTAATTATAAAGAAGATGAAGAGCATTTTAATTAAGTGGCTACATAATTAAGAGCACGATTCCCGCAGAATTAATTTATTAGGGGCACATTGACGAGATGTGTGCAAAAATTAAAGGTCCGAAAGTGTAAAATTGGAATGGGCTTGGTTAAAGTGGTTGAGGAAGATTGTGACGCCGATATCTAGGAGAATAACACTCGTACGTTTCTTATTATTTCTGCACATACGGGTACATTCCTCTCCCGAGGACAACATAAATCTTTCTCGCCGTAAGAAGGTTTTGGTCGGGCGTATCTTCGGTTCGGTTCCATTTTTGTAACACTGGGTTTCTTGCGTGGGTGCGGATAATGAGGTGACACGTAGGACAGCACACACGGGAAAAGAGGCACTCAGAAAAATATTTTTCTAAAAAAAAGCTTTTTCTATAAAGACGATTCTTCTTCAAAATGAAAATTAAACTAATTTTAAACTTTTAAAAAAATATGTATTTCTACTGAAACGGATAAATTGCCTGATGCATATCCAATAATTTGAAAAAAGGCTACATTCTTGAAAATCAATTTCGAAATGAAGATTAAAGATTCATGTGTAAACATCTTCAATGAACGTTAACTTGAACACAAATTTTGCATAAATTAAAGATTTGTGAATGATATGTCTAAGATGATTACGAATCTCAAATTTCGACACATATAAGATGTTTATGGCTCTAATATGTTTACAGAATGAAGATGTTTGCAGTTTGAAGATGTTTACAGATCAAGAAAAGATTTATGATTTTTTTATAACAACATCATGTTCTCTCTGTTTTTTCTACATATTGATTGGTCGAATCTTATCAAAAACACAAGAAGTATACTATTTTTATATTATATATAATATAAAAATAGTATATATAATATTTTTAGATATTATATTTCAATATGCTTTTCTCAGATCCGATGAAAATCGACTGGTTTTTGAAACGTAATCGATTCTTTTCTTAAAATAAAATGAAATTATTAGTCTGGAAGATGTCGTTTTTCTGAGGTTGTTTAGACTTAATATAATGAACTTTAAGTTGTCTCAGACGTAAAAAGGAAATTTAATTAGTTAAATTAAATTATCAGAAATAATTCATCAGTTTTCAGCAGAACTTTTTCTGTGAGGTTTACAGAAATTATCTAATATTATTTCATATTATATTAATAATATTATTAATAATTATTATTTTATAATATCAATAAATATTACTTTATATTTCTGGTAATCTAAAAAAAGGTTCTGTAAAAGTTAAAAATCACCGATAATTATTACAGAATTTCTGTAAACTTCACAGAGAAAATTCTGCGCTAGCAATTTCAATAACTGCTCTAGTATTTCATAGATTATTATTAATTTAAGTACCGTTTCAAAATTTTCTTAATTGAAAACTCACTATATATTCAATGAAATTAACTATTCAATCAGTAAAAATCCATATTGATTTATTTCAGTGAAGTACATTCTTTTTATTGTAAAAAGATGACTGATAATTACTTAATTCAGTGAATCATACTTTTTGCTCTGAAAATTAGTCAAAATTAAATACATCTTGGTAAAAATGTAGAAAATTTCAGTAGAATTTGAAGAATTTGCAGCATAAATTTTAAAGATAATAATTTCCGTAATTCTTTTTAGATTACATAAATAATAATTTGTTAATGGAATTTCCTTTTACGAAAAAATGAGTTTAAGTCAAAATTATTTGCCATATAATAGTTACACCAAGAAAATTTTTTTTCTTGAATTAAAGAGACCGTTTCTTGAAGATAATTTTTTCATTCAAACAAAAGTATCTTCCAAGTGAAGAAAATCATTTGAGATTAAAGAAAAATTGTCATCGAAACAAAACACCATTGCTTTGAACCAGCCATATTTCTTTGAATCAACAAATTTTCTTTGAATCAAAAAAACTTGTTTTTGACCGAAAGTAAATTAAGTGTATTTGACATTTCGTATTTTTTGAAATCTTACTGAAAAATTCTAATTTTAATGAAATCTTTATATACAATAGCTCACTCTGTCCTTTGGTAAATTTTCTTCAAATATTTTCGTTGAATTTAATTAAAAATCATTTTTTTTAGAAACTGCAAACTGTAGTTTGTTTATTTAACAAATCCTGAAATTTTATTTTTATTGAGATTCAAAAAACAAAATCGTAGAGTATACTCAAATTGATCACATGAGCTATTGTTCATTAAAATTTGATAAAAATTAAGCTTGTTCTGCAAGGTTTAAAAAAAATACAAGATGTCAAATAACTATTATTAGAGAAATAATTTCGATTCAAACTATTTTTTTCTAAGAAATGTATTGCTATTTCTTCCAAAATCAAATGTCTGAAAAACATAGTTTTTCTATTATTTTAAGAATCAAACTAATATTATTAATGATATTATTACAAATTAAAAAACATTATTGGTAATGAGAAAATGAACTTACAAAAAACATTCATTTTAACAATGCTTTTTACAATTGAATTTTTTCCTACTATCGTTCCTTGCCAATTAAAAAAAATGGTTGAATTTTAATTAATGATGGCTTATGATCAAAAGTGAATTTTCCTACGGCTGAAATATTTCAAACAAATTAAAAAGCAAAAACATTTTTTAACAATTGCCTGTACTTAAAGATTATTTACTTACTTTGAAAATTATAAAAAGTAGAGTTTAGAAAATGTTTCTCCCGAAAAAATAAACCATCATTCATTAAAATCCATCCATTAAAAAAAAATTTGTTAACAAGCGACTATATGATAAAATGCAATTACAGAAATATTATTAAAATAATTATTTGTCGTGAGTTTTAAACTTTTTTTCTACAAAAAAGAATGTGTTTTCTTTCATAACACATGACTGATATTATAATTTCAATTATTGAAATCATAGAATTTTTTTCCAGAATAAAAATGTCAATTGCTTAGAATATATACCCAGAAATTAAATTGGAAATCGTAAAATTATCCACGTGCAATGAAGACAGGAAGAACAAACCCTGGGTTATAATTTTTCTTTAAAAGATCAACTAAAAATATAACAAATACAAAAAGTTCTTTCTAACGAACTATTCTGAAATTTGAATTAGGTCCCCATTAATTCTGCGTTTCTATAGTATGAGAAAAAAGGAATGATTTAAAGTGATTATAATACAAATAAAAAAATCTCGCGAATAGTAATTTTTGCATTTAATTTTGACTTGTCGGAAGCCGAATGAAGTTATTAAAAGTTTTTCATGAGGTTTGTGAAAGCTGCGATAAAAAGGCTACAGAGTAAAAAATAAATCCCATTAATTGTATCATCGAAAGCCATACATAATAAAATAAATATAAAATATCTTCAAAAGACTTCATCAGGCTTCCGATAACTGCATTCTAACTTTCTTATTTTTTCTTCCATTTTCCCTCCCGAGGCCGCCTTCATCGCAACGGCAGCGGTGCCGCGATCAATTTATAATAAATAAATTGTCTCGCCATAAGACTGGATGAATTAAGTTCGCCGCGAGAAGAAACGCGCGTGGAGAATGGCCGTATTTTAGCGCCGTCGTATATCCCACTTCTTTTTTATACGGCCGCGATAAGACTTCTTGTACTCGTTATGTTTATATCTCTATCTCTTCGTAAGAGGCTGCCACCACCTGCGAGATTCATGTACATAAAAGTCTCGTCGCGAACATCCTGCTAGCCGATCGTCGCCATATTGGGGAAAAGTCGATCGAACTTTTTTTCCTCGAGAGGCCGGGCTTGCGTTCGTCTTCTATTCACCTCTCGTCACGTTCCCGACATTATCCCCCGAGGTTCATATGACGAAGGGACGAAACTGCGCCAACTTCTTTCGTGGAGGTTATTTTCTGGGCTTCGATGCAAAAAATATGATCGCGGGTCTCGAAACTCCCATGGGCATGTCTTGGACGAGAGACGAGGAGAATAGAAGTTTAACTGTGGGGAGAAAAGGGGGAAGGAGAGGAAGAAGAAGCCATGGACGAAGGGCATGGTCCGGAGAGAGAAAGACAAGAGAGGAGAGAATAAGGAGCGAGGGCAGAAGGAGAGGGTTGTCCTGAAGGAAAGAGAGAGAATCTCAAGGAGGAAAAGAGAAAGAATGAAGCATGTACAAGAAGAAATGGATGGAAGGCCAGGTGAGGGGATGAGAAGGGGATATCAAGAGCGGACCTCCCAAGTTGCGCTGAGATGGCGGATCATCATCGTCGCATCAGCCGTGAGTCGAATACTTGAGGAGCCGTATTAACTTTTCACCAAGTCGATTGTGTCCCCATTGCCACTGCTATCTACCCAATTTAGGAATCGAAAACACGTTTCGCTATAACTGGGTATAATTATAAAAAATGTTCTCCAAATGTCACTTCCTTTCCTGGATGGTCAAGAGAGAATCGAAACTCTTATATCAGTAGTTAAGTTCAGGTTTTTAAAGATACATTTCATATTTGAGAGATATTAGAAGTCACAATCCAGGGGTAAACAGGAAGCCCCTAGGATGGCTTTTGAGGAAAACTAATGGAGACAGGAAGATTTCATATGTGGGCTGGTAGAGCATTCCGGACACGTCGTCTAATAAAGCCGTAGGTCTTTCATACATTTTGGGTCATTACAGTGGTCCAAGAAGCTCGGGGGGTTTACGGCGATGGATGATATTGGACCAACAGATATTAATTTTGGGGATGTACGAGATATTTCAAGGTTGGGGATTCCGATCCCCAGGCGTGTAAAGGGAAGATAAGGTACCATGCGCACACTCTGTAATCAATGGCTGAGAGCAGTGTTATAACACGGATGACGAACAACTTTCTGAGATGGCAAATTGTATTCACCTTCCGGGCGTTTCTCAGTTATTCAAACTGACATCTGATTGAGGAAAGGCATTTTTCCCTTTATCGCGATCGGAATTAAAGAACAAGGGTGCCTTTTACAAGAAAATTATTTCTGAAATGAGAATAAAAACAGAAGTACAAGAATATCAAGTAGCGAGGAATGATAAAAATTCTAAATTCTACATCATGGATCTTACATTCTAAATTATCGTTTGAAAAACACAATCGAAATGCAAAACTGAATATATAAAAGTGGGAAGAAGTAATTGGTGAAGGACATTTGATTACTTGTATTTGAGAAAGATTCAAATGATCTATATTTGAGGATATATTACTCACAACGCAGAATTGGGGATGAGAAATTTGGTATGGGAAATTGAGGATACACAATTGATAAAGTAGACTTGAGGATGTTAAATTGACGAAAGAATTTAAAATGTCGAAAGAAGCGTTAAAGAATGCTTCAAATGGCGGTTTCCTGTTTATAAAAATAGAAAAGAACTGTAAAGTAAACTGCATGCTGAACACACATTGGAACGGAAGTCTAACCGCAAAGTGTAAATAAAATGCTATTGAAACCCAATTCGGATTAAATTAGAATTTCACAGCAAATCCGCCCGATGCGTTTTACATCACGAAATACGGTGCATATGGCAGGATAAAAGATTGGTCACGCTTGGATCTCAGATTCCGACCGGATGCTTTATGAATTTCTGAGTAAATTGGAGAATTGTAGGTCGGTCGAGCTAATCAGAAAAATTGTGTTGGAAGTGGGCGTTTGTTGGAGAAATGGGAGCTGAGTAAACCGACACGCCTGTCGGATACGCTCAGCCAGCTAACACCCTCAATATGGGGTGCAACCCCCAGTACATGCCCAAATCCCAATGGGTTCTTTTCCTAGGATGGTGCCTGGTCAACATCTGTCTCTCATTTTGCAGGAATTCCAAAAAGTTTTCGAAAATGGCTATATTTTTCGAACGACAGATCCTAGAAAGCAAATCCAGCTCGCACGGCCAGCGACTTCTAATTAGATTCGGCCACAAGCGTCGTAAAGATCGATGTCGAAACGTGTCTTATCTCGACTTGAGCTGACGTACAAGAGCCGAAAAATGTTTGAATTCTCGCCACTCCTTTCATACGTAAAATTCAAATCTGCTTCGTTAAAGTTGACATTTCGTTCTTTCATCAGCACGACTTGCAAGATTCTCGCCGTTTATCAATGCTTCCGTACTCGTATATTTCCGTGTGAACGGGTAGAGATAAAGGGAAAGAGAAGGAGAGGGCGAGAGAGATGTGGCAGGTAGATCGGATCTAAATGAATATATTCATTGTAAAAGTCACTCCTACTCTGAGCCGCGCATGCAAAGAATACTGCTATAAATATTGATGATCTTTCATGCCGAGACGTTGTTTTCAGTCGTGACCGTCTAATCTATTCCCAAACGTGACCCCATGCCGCAGTGGTTTCTGTGCTCACGGTACATCTAGATATACACTTGACGTCGATATTAATGTCTTTATTAGCGATCGTTCGTCTCTCTTCCTTGCTCGAGTCTCACGAAGCTTCAGGATGGAATTGTCGAATCGATCGATATGGTCTCTGCGGCTCCGGTAATCAACTATAAAAGTTTAGCAGTCTTTAAAAAAGTTGCTTGCGAGACTTAAAACGAGATTATCTAACTATAGAAAAAAATTAATTTGTGTAAATTAATTTAGTTCGGAATTCGACATTCAAGAATGAAGATGTAAATTCAGTAGATGAATCTCAGGGTCTAAATCATCAACGTGAAAAAAAATAGAATTTAGGATCAGAAATAGAATGTAGGATTGATGGTGCAGAATCAAGGATTGAAAACTGATGGTCCTAAATCGATAAAGAATTTCGAACAACAATTTGTGGCACTGTAACCAAGGGTGAGAATTAGGAATAGAGAATTAAGGATATAAAATAAATATCAAATGTAAATTCTTTAATTGATGAGCTAAAGTTGACAAAGAATTTAGTCAAATTGCTGAAGTGAGGAACTGGATTCCGAATACAAAATTAAGGTCGCAAAATGGACGGCATAAAGTGTAAGATGTCGAACTGGAAACAAAATTTAGAAGCTAAAATAGAGGGTGTGGATAGTGGAATCAGTAGTGATGGGTCTTTCCTGGATATCAAAGCCGAATCTGAATCTTACGAGCGTATAGAGAAACAGGCAAGTTTCCTTTCCGCAAGACAATAAACATCCATGCTGAGAGCAAGATAGATCGCCCAAGATCTTAGAGCAAACCGAACCGTTCCACGTTAATTGGTACGCGTTTGATTCTATCGGCAAAGGATATACGACTCCCGTGATTCCGCAGGTGTGGTTATATCTAACTCGACCAATCTGGTCGATTCCGTGATAAAGGTAAAAAAAGGAGACTGTTGGAGAGTCGTGGACTTTGGACAATCGACTATCGACTATCAAGGATCGATTCCTCGCGAAGCGTGCATAGGCGAGGACGGGGTCGTGCAAAACTCGCGGGGCCACGCGTGATCATATTGTGCCCATTAACATGGCGAAAAGTTGGCGGCCCTGAAGCAGAGAGCAGCAACCACCAAGCCTTTAAGCCGTGGCGGGAAGTTTCCCACTGATCCTCGCAGCGCGAGCTTAAGCCCCAGGATTCCGGAGTTACTGCCATCATGGCACACCATGCACCACCAGCGATAGATATAAGTATAGCTGGGTAGAGAGTTGACTATTCGCGTAGCCAGTACCTAGCCTTCATTGCACCCCACACCCTCAATTCAACCCCTGCTGGTGCTCGATCTACTGTCTCTCTCCTGATTCACTTTTGCGTCTCTCTCTTGCTTGATACGCGCTCTCGTTGCTGAGTCGTGCAACCACGATCTAGTGCATCCTTATCGCGACAACGATCGTTCTCCGAGCTACGGTAGCTGGTATTTATGACCATGGCACGGCGCGATGTTGAAGTAGTTAAATTGCCGATAATAAATGTGCATTCGCGGAGTGATTACCGGAGTACCTTACGGAAACAGGGAGGTACCGAGTCAATCGTTTATTTACTTGATCGTATCGAGAGTCGAATAGAGAAGTCTCTTCATTAAAACGGAATTTTGAATCGCCAGAGGAATCTCAGTTACATCAGTCGAAAAAGATGGTGAGGATTAATGTTCAGGGAGAGAAAGGTAGATTCGCATTGAGCTGTTAAGCTGCAAACATTGATTCTAAAAAAAAAGCAGTGAAATTAAGGTCGGCTATCTGAAAATTAAAAATTCAGAAAACACAATTGCAGAAGCTAAACTGAGGTTGTGGAACAGAGTATGCTGAACTGAGGAAATAAAAATGAAGACGTGAAATAAAGAATTGAAAACAGAATGTACTGCTGAAGACAGGAAGCTGAGGATGCTAAACTGAACAATTAAAATTGAGGACACAGGATTGCAGATGCTAAACTGAAGGTGTTAAACAGAGTATGCTGAACTGAGGATGCGAAAGAGAATAAACTATTGAAGAAAGGAAATTCAGGATGATGAATCGCCAGGTTCTTCCTATTCAAATTCAAGGGAAGACTCAGAAACTTATTCGATCTCTTGGTAATAAAGCACTCCACAATCTCAACGCTAGGAGTAACGACCCGGGAAAGAGTTGTTTCCGAAGTCATACATCACGGACGAAGAAACTCAGGATGAACAGTGACCACGAAACATCTGGGCAGTAGAGTACAAAAGGCCGAACAGAGTCTACGATCGCGATGACCCTTCGAAGTTGAGCAAGCTCTGTGTACGACGAGTGAGGTGAATGAGACTTTGGCGTTTTAAAGAAGGGATATCGTAGCAATGAATCGCACCGAGTGGGAAAGGGAACTGCTTAGCTCTTCGTCTTAAGATCCAGAGCCTTGACTTGAATGACTCTTAGGAACTCTCAGTGGACATGCAAAGTGTGTCCAACATCCCGTCGCACTATCATTATGAAGTTGCCGGACGGGTCCGATCGACACGTCGGTCCAAAGGTCAGTCAAGAAAGGGTTGCCATTATCGCGGTCAAACGGGGTCAGTCCAATTACACGTCGCGTCGTTAGGGTTTTACAGAGCGACTCGCTTCGAGTCTTTGTAAAGGGGCTTTCGACCCTAATCATATATCGTTGCCAGACATACGAGCTGGATTCTAAAGTAGTTACAAGAGTAATGAGGAAATCACTACCTATGATCTATTAGATGAATTTTTGTAATTTTTTCAGATTGGTTCAAGTACAGTCTCAGAATTAGGGAAACGAAGATAGAAGCTGTTAAACCAAATTGAGAAATGGAACATAGAGTTCAGACTGCCGAATTGTTGATGTAATTTAATTCTATCTTCGCAGGCCACTAGTTCCTATTCAAGCTTTGAAAGTTTGAACCAATCGTTAGAATATATAGGCAATCGCGAGAATGCTCATCCTGATTTTAGACCCTAGTACCAATCGATACCCCATAACATTTCTACAGTATGCAAATCAACCCTAGAGTTTCCAATGATTTATGCTAGAGACGCAATTTGTTTAAGTGTATCCCGATTCCATTTGGGTTAGGTAGCCACTTAAGCGAGTTGCAAATACAAGCAGTATGAGTATCATGTGATCGTGTCGGATGTGCCCGTGTGTACCCTTTCCAAGTCAGATTTAAATATAAGTAAAAGGTCTGGTGGCACAATCCGGGAATAGCATTCGCCTTCTGGAGGTTGATTTGCCTTGCATGAAACTTAGGGAGCTGCAGTGCCGAGAATGCGATCCACGATGTACAGCCCTCTTTCTCTTTTTATCCCTCCTGCCACCCTCTTTCTCCCAAGGAGGGTAGAGTCTGTACTTGGATCGAGCCTAGGCGCCGCGACGCCGGCGTACCTATATACTCTCTCATTGACTTTTTATTTTCTCAAACCTCCCTCCGGGCTTTGCTCCACGTCCTCTTATTTTGCTAGCCACCGGCTCCCGCACTGGTTTACCCTGCTCGCGTATCGACGGCGAGCGCCCCGTTGTTTTATGCAAATGTAATCAGATCGTCGGCGATTTCCCTGCAATTTTATTAAATGTCACGTCACTCATCCGACGTGTCCGAGGGATCAAGGTGCACTCGATTTACCCAATTTTTCATTCACAAAACAATTACAAATTATGGAAATTACCCCCCGGTTAAATCAATTCCTGCACGAACTGGTCAATTGATTTTGATGAGTCATCTTAATTCGGATTTTGATCATTTGCTTCACTTTCTCATTTTAGATGCTTAGTTTCAGATCACCAATTCGTGAGATTTAACTCTACATTTTGAAATGTACATCTTCAATTCTAAAACATAGGTTTAAAGATCTTAGATTTTTGTTCCCAGGAGGCTTAATTTAGATTATTATTTTTAGGTCCAGAATGTGTTATCTTAAATTTTGCATTCCAGAAACTGTGTCTTCCATATCCTTCATTTCGTATTCCCAATTTTACGTCATTAATTCTAAATCCTCTTCAGAAACAGAATTTAAAATCCCTAATTCATCATCTATAGTGCCAAATGCAAATCTGAGGATGATAAACTGAAGATTAAAAACTGAGAATGCAAAATGAGGAAAAAAATCGAAGATGATGGATCATCAGATACTTCTAACTTGGAATATTTTCATAAAATTGTTCACGAGTGAAGCAATAAAGCACCATTCGATCTTTGAACCAAAAAGATCAATTCCTTAATTTATAATTATGAGTTCCTAATTCGCACAAGATCATTTCTTTAATTTGAGATTTGAAGCCGAAAATGCAGACGGAGAAACTAAATCTTCAGTAAGTCTTTCGTGAATTGAGGTCTTATCTTAAAAATAAGAGGAACATAATTACGGATTATAAGGATCTATTTTCTCTACTCTGGTGATTAAAGTAAGATCAAATGCGGTTGTGCGCACGAGGCGGAACTCCTGAAGGGAGAAAAGAACCCTCAGGGGTGACGGGCTGATCTATCGGCCAATAAACTGACACGGCCAGTAATTGTCCTGGAGACCATTGGGTCGAAGTCATTATTGGTTTATCCGCGTTTTTCAGAATGACACTCTCACGATATAGAGTCCGATCGTTCATGAAAAAAACATTTGAGCCTTGTTAAAACTGGCTTTTATTTATGGATTGCCAAACACGAATCTTCGATTTCGTAAATTATTCACTTAACGGTTTTCTCTCGACTCAAGACCAGACAAGCTTTCAGTTTATCTCTATCATGTTTCCGGAAATGTTTTCTCTAAATTATAATACACAGTTATCAAAATTTAGAGGCGTGAAATTTGAAAGCGGTTATTGTAACGGTGCCATTATTATAATCTTGTCATTATATTATTCTTGCCATTATTTTTCGAGTAAACGAAATTACAAATGGGGATAAGCGAGACAAAAGTAGTTTAAGAACCTGTCATGAGCTTCCAGATAAAGTGCTAAACGACCGTGAGCTTCCAGATGCTGTTGAACATAAATATCGTATTCTCGTTAGCATTCATCTGTCAGCCACTTGACTATGCCTTACTCTTTCTGCTAAAGAGGATAATCAAAGAACTGGAGAGTGAAGCATCGCATGCCTTTCAGAGATAGAATTCATGTACAGTTTGCAAAAGTATTGGATCTTGGATATTTACAATAAAGTGAATTGAGCAGACACTTCGGGCATCTCATCTATATATAAAAAATCTTTCAAGATTTCAAAGGAAGTGAAAATGTAATACAAAAGAAGGTTAGTAGTAAGTAGATAATACAAGGGAAATTTCGGAAGCAGTTTCTAAAACCACTGCAAAAAATGGTCTTGGGTCGAAAGCCAAGTTCAAGATCTCGACGGCAGGCATACGGTTCGTTCGACCGTTCGCACGGCCCCTCATAAATTCATTCTCTTCTCTATTTTTTTCTCTCGCCTTTTTCCCCGGAACTTCGGAGATATGCTCTGAACATGGTGAAAGTTGCGAAACAATGCAGAGAACGCAAGCAAGAAAAAAAAGAGAAATCGGACAGGAAAGCTTTTCATGTCGTGACAAGGGGTGTAAAAGGGGATGTTTTGAGACAAAATTCAAATATTTGCACAAGTTTAAATCTGAGAGGAAGTTCATGAGATAGAAAGTAACTGGGATGCTGATTTGAAATTATATTACGAGGCTGCATCTCGAGATCATTACTCAAGTGTCCAAGCGCGAGAGAGGTTAAACGCGCAAAGCTGCTGTCGAGAAGATTAGCGAAATGCGAGAGCAGTACGAATGGAGCGGCAACCCTTTGTAGAGTAATGAATCTTTAGCGCTCCAGAAAGCAGTGCATGTGGCGATTGACTTTTTTTGAAAAGATAAGTGAGCCGCCGATTCCTTTGAGAATTACTTCAATGATCTTAGAATGTAAACTGGGAGTCAGGAACTTAGATTTATTACCGAGTCTAGATTACTGGTGTTTAGGTTACGTATCCGGAATTTTCCTTTGATTGTAAGAAATAAATTTAAAAGCTAGATTTTGATATTGTTTAACTACACAAATTTAAGTTATCGAAATTTATGAAGCTGCCCTCGATTATCAATAATTTCGAGATTGTTGGTCTTATAATAAAAAAAATTCTTTTGTTTGAATTCCATCATTAATAAATAAATCGTGATACTTGTAACTATAATTAAATATTTCTTTCAAAGATTTGTCATTTCTTCGTTACTATAATTAATATTTTTTTTAAATAAAATTGGAGACTTTGTGTATTCAAATTAAAAAGTATGTATTTTTTAACTGTTCCATATTTATATTGGATGACAAACTCTGTCTCCGGTTTTTACATTTCGAACATGATTTACAATGTAGTATATTTAAATGGAAAAGAAAAAAAGGGGTAGTTTTTCGAGAATAGGAAAAAAAGGGGGAATTTGAAAAAGGGGAAACGCAGGGGAATAGAGGAAAGACTGCGAACCCAGAATGCGGTATAAAGAAACTCTCATTAAATTGACATCGACTTGAACTACTTGATATTCCCCATTGATCTCTCATTAGCACTCGAAAGCCTGGTGCGTGTACGTAGCAAGGCCAGGATACATCGAAATGGAGGAAGAAAATAAATAAATAATCGATGTCGGACCGAGAGATCCCTCTGTGAGAGCGATCGGACGTCTCTCCACGAAACCCAATTAAGAAATGTTTTGTCCGCCGCGGGACGGAGGGGTACCAGCAAGACGAAAAAGGGTGGATGGGGAATAAGAGCAGGAAGATCGCAGAAGGCCAGGACCGATCGAATATCCCAACATGAGCCGAGGATCGAATCGGATCGGTATCGAGGTAGATATACCCGTATAAGCAAAAGGCTTTCGCATAGGCGGCAGAACGGCAGCTGTTTGAGCCAGCAAATTAGTAGCCGGCGCGTGATTGGTCTGTTGCCGCCCCGACTATATTGCAATGCACCGCGTGGTACGCCCGTAAGCCTGCTTGGTTGGTACCCCTGAGCCCGATCGTCCGAACCTTCCGCGCCAATACCTACGCGCCTCTCGCAATTTACCCGCGATATCTTTATGCCAGGATTTACGAGCAGATAATGATCGAGGGATGTTCCGGCATTTTGCGTCCAAATTATTATTATTTATATTACACTTGTGCTCTCCAAAGATATCTAAGCCAAGAACATTAATTAGTCCAGGGTCGATAGCCGTGGAAATGACTCTATTATCGGCCCTCGAGAACGAAGGGGAACCACTGGAGTTGAAGGACGACCTCTTAAAAAGCACTCACGGTAGAAACTTACTCCCTACACGATACCCCAAAGTTTCATTAACCCTGAATGACCCACATTATGGCATTTATTTTATCACATTGGCAAAACTGTTGCTGGAGTCTTTAAAGAGCTAACATGTATGTCAGAGCTCATCAGAAGTCAGTCATTGACTGAGACGACTGACAGTGTTAGTTACTTGGACTAGGTCAAATAGCCCCCAATAAATCTTCGTCGAACTAGACCCTTGTTCTTTACTTCCCTGTATGTACCGACTGGCCGTAACGACCCCAACCCTTTGTACATTTTGTAGGATCAGTCAGTCAACACCTGTCAAAAGTGGTGAGCCCTGATAGATGTATGTGAAAGGAATAGTCATTTGACAGCAATTTCGGACGGCAATCTTCCTTACTTGAAATAACACCATCATCGGGGGTAAATTACTATTCAGCCGATAGGGCCACTTATGTCCGAAATTTCGAACAAGATACAATTTCGTGTTAAAAAATCGATTATTCAAAGGCGGTATTCGTCGTAATTAAAACGTTCGAGGCCCGTGTTCGATCCTCACAGTTTCGGACAAAAAAGAAAGTAAACGTGGAATAACAAGACGCGCCATGCAGAGTCGTGGCCATGACGCTGGCGTGCTGCAAATTACAGGAAAGCAAAGAGCGTTCAGCGATGTGCAGCTGCAATTAAATCACCGCGATGCTTTATGATCCCCCCTGTTCGGACGCTTCTTGCTCTCTCTTTTTTCCTCTCCTCTCTCATTCTCTCTTGAATTTTCTCCCTTTGGCTTCTCTTTTTCTCTCTCTATCATCTCGGTACACGCGGCTTCCCGGAATTGAGAGAAAATAAAACCGATAGGAGTTTGGCAGAGGAAAAGGGTTGCTGTCGGGGATGAGGACAGGGGGGAGGGACGTCACGGAACTCATGCAGCGTGAGCGCACCTAAGGCACGACTCCTGGTGCCCCGCGAGAAGCAGAAGGTATCTGCCTATCTCGATACGATACAAGCAGCCACCTATAGCGATGTAATCCCATTGGCGATGCGATCCGACGTACCGTGTGTACTCGACGGAACCGTGCTACACCAGGAGGATCGTAAATCCTCACTAGCTGCCGTCACGAAGGTCCGAACGAACGAGGATTCTAAACCTTATAGACCTTAACTCGGAAACTCTGAACCCATGTTACATGTTTGACCTCTATCTGACCTTCTTTACGTCTGTAGTTTTGATCACCAAATTCGCTACTGATATTCAACTTGCTTCCAAATTTGTCATATCATAAAACGTTGATGAGACATCTGTAGCAAGCTGAAGAACAGATTCCAACCTTGGGACAATTTACTTTTAAACCTTTTAATTTGATGCGGTTATGAAAGATTTCACACTCAAGCGGTTAAATCAATCCAAATGATTATAGTGATCAACGATAAATTAATGATTAATTCCATGATAATTCTAGATGATGTTCCAGATGACTGATTTTTGATGTCTTCAAGATTCATGAGATAATTGACTTTTGTATCATCTACTCACTCTCCTTGCCAAGTTTAGGTTGTACAATTATAAAAACAATGATTCCTGGCCCTTACCTGAAACATAAAAAAATTCACATATTAGTTTCCAAGGACGAAGCAGAAAAGCTACGGATGATTACATTTTTGGTTACAAGGTGTGCCAAATAAAATCCCTAATTCTAATTATAATAGTATCAGAACTTTCATTAATTCAATTTTAAATCCAATCACATGTATCTTTATTGAGTTAAGTTTGGATGAGAACTACTTTCAAACTTAGATGTTAAGTAAATCCGCCTGGCTGTATATATACGAATGGAACAAAGGGATGTCAAACACGAGGGTTATGGCTAAGGCTATTGATAACTTATAAGGATGGTAGCTTGTAACTGTAGTCTAACATGGAAGAACCCAACGTTTTCGTCAAGAAGTTTCATGATGAATATATTCAGAAGCAAATTTCTTATAGAAGGTGTAAGGAGTTATTTCAATTTACGATAGTAAATCAGTATCTTTCAAAATTAGAAGCCAGACATTATTGAATCTCTTCCATTCAGTTTCTTTATATCATTCTTATTCCAAGAAACACCCCTAATACAATTCCAGACGAAAATTTAATTGACAACCTCTAAGTATACCCTGCAACAAAAACTGAATCTTCTTCCTAAAATCATCAGGTGTCACCAACTCAGACTTCACCCTCTGCCCAAATCTAAATTTCCCAGTATTTCATCAAGTCAGCTCCTATCTCATCCATACTTGGCAAGAATTCCAATGCAGCCTAAGCATTTCTCTAAATTCTGAGGGGGTGCGATTCGAAAGACAAGAACGTGGTCGTGAATACAGAACCACCTGAGCCATTTCGGGTTCGGTCGGCGATTCTCGCTTGAACGTTTCGGATGATTGGGAAGAGGGCGGGGTAAAGGAATTGGACCGTCGCCTTTTGGAAACGTTTCGGTATCCTGGACAAATCCAGGGAAAAAGTGGTAGGTTGGTAGGTTGGTAGGTTGCGGCCGCCATCTCGTCGGCGACACATCACGTAGTGGGCCTGATGTCGGCTCGATATAACAAACCGGCAAACTGGCGAGAAAAAGTTGGACGAGGCCAACTCGCGTACCATCGCACCACCGAGTCGGCTGGGGCGGTTTGAGGTAAGTGAAGACACGAGCAAAAGAGTAAAGGGGGCCCCCCGTTCTGGCTGCTTTCGTTCCTGGCCGCATTCAGAGGGAGTTGGGCTCAGCCGGGGCTAATGGGACGCAATTAAACGATTCGTATCAAAGAGCGCCGCCGCCACGCTCGCGGGAATGTCGCGAACTAGAAGCCCAAGAAGCGGTCCGTTGATTCGCCCCGACGAGTCTAGAAAAATCTCGGCCACGTCCAATTCCATCTCATTAGCGAGGAAACGGCAGCTGATGCTTGTCTTGCGGTCTTAGCGCAAGAAGAAGCCTTCGGAAGCCATGTATGGAACCGGTCTCCCTGTCCCCTATCTATACAACCTATACTCGACGGAATATACCCAGTGTCGCCCACATAAGTCCTGCCTTTCTCACGCTACCCTTCTTCCTTAAATATCGCTACTTCCACATCTAATAAATTCATTTTAATTTTGTACTATTTGTAAATAATAGACTTTTTAATAAGCATAAAGATTAATGAGAAGGGCAACATCATTTTCCGCTATCATAAAATGTGCTTCTAAGGTCACAAACACATTGTTTTCGACAACTGCAATGTGCTCTTCTCAAAACAAAAACAGGTCCTGTCACAACCACCACATTTGCTTCTTAAATAACAAAATAATTACAACATCTGTATACATAATCGCAAAATTTGAATTTAGATACCAGATTTTAATTCTTTCAATGCGAGAACATTAGAAAAGAACAACATTCGAAAAGCACAACATTCCGAAAGTGCATCATTCCAAAAAGATTCCACAAGAATTACAATATCGAAAATCCACTTGCCCAGAGAACGAAAGAAAAATATTAGAAGAGCATTAATAAATCCAATAAATTTCTTTTCAGATGCTGTACTTCTTGCAGGTTTGAGGCTTTATCAGAACACCCCGTACACCAGTCCACACGTGTATAAGCTCTATACCTATATTTGCTTCAGTCCATACCTGCATGGGGCATGCCCGTGCAAGCGCTGCAAAACAAAGCGAGCTCGTTAGGAGGTGCATTGCAATGACTGCACTCTTTGCTCAGGGTACATCCTGCTGTTAGCCGGCTGACTCGCATCGCATGCCTGTCTGCAGGACTCTTCTCGAGTGGGTACAAAGTTATACTTGGACACGTTTTGGCTTCGCTCGTGGCTTCGTAGTAGATAATTGCCCGTTGC
This sequence comes from Andricus curvator, assembly GCA_932195095.1. Classification (NCBI taxonomy): domain Eukaryota; kingdom Metazoa; phylum Arthropoda; class Insecta; order Hymenoptera; family Cynipidae; genus Andricus; species Andricus curvator. Next base: position 145,030 of record CAKNYM010051980.1, read on the forward strand.
CTCGGCGACTTTCTGCTGACAACGCTTGCCCCGAGGAGCAAACTGCGAAAAGAGCGATAGATCCACCCGATAAACAATTTCACAATCCCTAACTGGCCATTACGCAAAATACCGTGTTTCATGAATAAAAATTAGCGTTCTGATTTCCCTCGATGGGCTTCGAGGATTCGGATCATGAACCCAAGATGCCTATCTAAAGTATGATTGCAGCTAATTTTTATTGTAAGGTTAAATAGCTTCCAGGTTATCTTTTATTTGGAATTCTAACTATGGAATGGATTTTTTATTTCAAGAGGTTTCAAGAGATTTGTTTTATTGAGTGGTCAAAGATAAGTATAGAAATTACGAGGTGGTAAGTAATAGTTACTATGACATCCACACAATGAAGAGTGTTCCCAGATTGGAAGAATGATACAAGTGGGATAAGTGTGATGTATTTTATGCTCATTAGACACGTGCTCATTCAAGCTGTGATGAAGTCATAGGAACTGCATTGGAATTCCTAGCTCAATAAGTAAAACAACATTTTTAAGCTGAGCGTTATCAGGAAAAGTTAAATAAAAGAGAGAAGCTCAATTAATCAAAGAAAGTACAACTTTCATTGAACTGATTTCTAGTAATAATGAGGTACAGGCTCGCACAACTAGATCTTATTCAAACATGATTTCAGTATAATTAATAGTCTACGTGCCCAAGTTTTTCACAAAAAGTCATCGAGGCTCATTTTTAGTCCTGCTTTAGTTTCCGCATCACGTTTCGGCAGTTAAAGATCTCACAAGCCCTATCGGAAATGAATTAAGTAGGACTGTTTACTCAGCTTCACGATTATTTTCTCACAGCATTCAGAATCCCATCTGAAGTTTCTTAATTTATGAAAAAAGCGGTTTTCTCTTAGAGATTGGATACCTCCAAACCTAAAGGAATTTTGTGGCCGGTGGATGGAACCCTCGAAACAAAATGGACGACCTGGATCGGAGAACTGGTACCGGCCACTGCGGGAGGCTGGTAACCTCGAGGTCGAGATAAACCCGAACGATGAAATATTCGCCTTATTAATGCCGATCGCTTCATTAATGTCAGGCGCTCTAACACGTAATACGTGCTGGCAGCATATCGTATATACCCAGGGACAATATTTCGCGAGCGCAACAAAACTGCAGTCAGGCCAGTCGCGTTCGCCGATAAAGAGTGCAGTAGGATCCTTCATAAGCGCGGCAAACCGCATAACTCGCGAGCGGCAGACAAGCCGCAGAATAAGAGGAAATATGGGAGGTGATCGGCCTCTCTTCTTGCTTTTTCACTCCCTCAGAGGATCTCACTCTTTCCTATGAGGTGGAGTCATGTGAGCGGGTTGAACCGCGTGCAGAGAGCCAACGAGCAAGCCAACTGGGCAGACATAGCTCTCGAGTCTGCCAGGACGAGTTTATGCGATTTTTACACTCGATCTGATTTTTTGGCGGCGCGCCTCGCTCTCGCGAGACAGATATATGTCCCACGGCCATACAAGAGCCGCGTATAAAGACATCGAAGCGAAGCCAACGAGAATTCCTCATCCCATATCCTTGCTTCGCCAGAGCCACCACCACCCCTACATCTTTCCCCCTGTCCCTTCAGTTTCCCCCTGTCCCCATTGCCCCCTTGTCCCTTTTCCCCTCCACGAGACTTGCTCTTGCTCCATTCCTCTCTACCTCACCGATACCCCATCATCCTCTTTGCCACCATACTTGGTATACCCAACCCCCTCTTGTCCTCTCAAGTTGGGCCTCTCAGCCAACTCGAGGAGGAATAAGAAGAGAAGCGAAGGGCCTCGCCCATAACCGGTTCACTCTCTCTCATCGCACTCCCACCTCACGGCCAGCCAGATCGGAGGATCAGCAGCCTACCTGGTCCAGATAGATATAGCTATAATATCCTAACTCCTAGCGATAACAGACTCCCGCCCAGGTTCGTGTAACTCGCAGCAGACTCGATAACCGCCCGCTTTTCGCGCGATATGTCTACATCATTGACGTGAGGTACATCAAGAGATCGTCCTTTAATTTTAAAAAGGATGGGTTCTACATTTGACGGAGTTAAATCCTGCAGTGAAATATGTTGCATACTGGGACCAAGAAGAGTAACGCATACCAGAGGGCAAAAAGGGCATGATCTAGGGTGGAAAAATTTTAGGGGCGGTACAGCACTTTAGAATTTTTTTGTTATTTAGTACAATACAAGTATGTTTTCACTTGCATTGTCTTTTTTTCGCTTGCCAACCCTACAATCGAAAGAAACTAGAAAAGAATACTTAAAAGGGGCAGCTCTGGTACTGAATGGGCATCCTTGTCACTATAAATTTAGTGGCTATTTTCTTTCTTTGATAGAAGTTACCGCTCTTCAATAAAACAATTCCGAAAATTTTTGAAAAGTTAGGAAACGTTATTTAAGTTATTACCCCAACAAAAATTGTATTGAAAGATCCAACTTGATCGATATGATCTATTCTTCCTCACTGCAGAATGACAGATATACACTTGCCTCTGAATTAATAATCAATAAAAGCCTTCCACTGAAATCTGATAAATATTTCATAGCTTTTTAATAGAATTACGAACAAGTGACTTGTTTTTATCACTGAATTTATTACTCTCAGAGTTACTCATTCAGCTCAGGAAGTCAGAGCATAGCGCCATGCCAATTTATCAAAATATATCAAATTGGATCACTGACCGATGACCGACATAACATCTAAAACAACACATTTGTGCAAAGAAATTGATACTTGAAATAAAAATGATAGTTTTTATGTTGATTCCTCTTTGAAAGTTGATACTGCATTAAAAATGTTGATACTTCATTAAAATTAATATTCGCTTCTCTACTGACGAATATTTCACTGCCACATTCATCGATTAGATAAAGAGTTATGTTCAGTATAACCTTATGTATTACAGGCATTACCACAATTGCACACACTTCGTTTCTACAAAGGCTATACTTTGTAACGGATTAATGATCTTTCTTTATTTCTTGGTATTCAATTATCCAATAAGAAGTAAGCAGTAAATGATACCCTATTACCCTCACTTAATCGACTACCCAGCGGTTTTCTCTCCATACCGCTCGCCGAAAATGAATGACAAACATTGCAACAAAGTATAATTGAACTTCGTGAGTGGAATCGTTTTGCTTGGGATGGAAGATAACGTCACGATTTCACGCGTCTGTAATTGAAGATTCAAGTTGATGTGCGAGCGCACATTGAACTTCTCTCGGCTACACGCTCATACATTTTATGCCCCATTAACGCGCAACAAGAGATATTGACTTTTTCGTAATTAGTTCGATAATCGTCAGAATGTTCATAAATAGCCACGTCCACTGTGGTCTCGATAGAAAAGATTGAAGTATTTTTAAATCATTAGATAATATTTCGTAATTATAATCCCTGAGTAGAGATACATCTTTTCTTTATTTAGGTAAGTTTTGATGTCTTGTTCTTAGGACTCAGGTAGAGAATTCAGGATCTAAATTTGGAGAAATGAAGATCTAAATCTTTTTTGCTATTGGAGAATTGATTAAGAAAGAGGCGGAAATGGGATGGATTCCTCATAAGTCACTGGATTATAGAAAATTGTATTATGTCATTAGGGTTTCATTGTTCAACTTCTAGATATCGGAGACATCTTACACAAGCTGACACTTTGGCAATCGCTAATGTACTTTCTTCAACAAACCAAAAATCTTACATCATATGATACTAAGGTTTACTACTTCAGATTTAGAGAACATCCCTCTTTAGAAAATGAACATTTCTCCCTCGATCAACACTCCATTCCTTTTATTCTGAATTTTTGCAACAATAGAAGATCGAGACCAGGTGGAACTGTTTGTCTTCTGAAAACCGGATGCAATGGATTCACCTTGTGACATTCCTTGGCCTCGGAGGACACGTGTGCCGCAAGATGTCGCTGCAAAGAAGAGGTTGGTGGTTGTAATGTTCTCTGGGGGTGGTGAGGGTTTGCGTGTGGATTCAAAGGTAAGTACTCACGCATACGCAGCCTGGTACCCAATGTATGCAAGAATGAACGAGTAAGAGTGCAAAAGCGAAGCAAAGAGTTAAAAGAAGAACGTTGGAACAGCATCCACTCATCACGCGGCGTGTAGCCGCCTTTACATAAGCGACCATGCCGCCCGGCGGCGAGACCGAACGCTTTTACAACTCAATGCGGAGCCTGAAGGCCCCTCGGGCCCTACCCCGGCCCAGAGTTGTATGTATATATGCATGTATGGATGTACGCAGCTCTTGTGACCCTCGTCTGTAGGACATTGTTTGCGCATTTATATTCCTGCAGAGTGGCATCCTGCTCATTCACATTTCATACGAGGATAAAATATCTAGGAGCACCTACGCGATTAAAATGGGAGTCCAGTGTCCATCGTTAGATCGTTTGTGGTTTCTGGTTGGATAGTAGAACTGGTAGTTCTAATTTTTTAGCTCAGATAATATAAAAGTATCAGGAAGAAAAAGGAATGATGATGATAATAAGGTTTGATATTTTGGATATTGACTAAGAGAGACCCAACTCACTCTGAGATTATTTCTTTCAATCCTCATCTTTCACCTTATACGTCAGCTGATCAAGCTTGAGATTTTCGTCACGTTTCGATCGAAATTGCTGCTTCGGTAGCAATATGGCCTTATAGAAAAACCGGAAAACCAGATGCATGGAACTTGGTTGCCTATTTACGCGTGTAAGTGCTTCGGAGCGTGCCCTGTCGGTCATAAATCCGCACCTAATTGAAAGATTGATCTGCCTGGCGGAACTAAAAGTGGTCGCGAACCGAGCACAGTCGAGGATACGCTATCTTATGTACCCAGAGAAACTCGCTCAGACCTCGTTAGATGGAGAAACGAACAGGACGAACGACACACAGGAAAAGCAAACGTAATGGATAAGAAGAACGAGGGATGCTGCAGAAGATAAGGTCTGCCTTGAGTTTCTCTTTCTAGAATCTAGGGTGGCACTAAAAGAGCTCGGAATCAATTTAGGGAGGTCGTCCTGGATAAGGGAATGGCGCAATCGATTTTTTCCCTCCCCGAAAATCACCTCCTCCTAGGAAATTGAATCCTCGTCACGAAAAGGCAGAGCGACTTTGATATGGGCAATCCAAATAGCATTAGGCTGCACACACCCTTAGATACCTTCCAACAACTCACACTTGAAATACATCAGATCCTATACATTTCTTTTATTTCCGAAAGCTTCTTTATCAAAATCACAATTTATGTCTTTGGGGTTGTTCAAAAACTACGTCACGCTACTTTGAAGGCTTTTTCCAAGCCTACTTCATCACAGATCATCACACAAAGCTTGAATCCCCCAAATTGATGTCACGTGTACAACCCCCCCCCCCACACCCTTTAGGGTCGAAAATTTTCCTCCTTTCCTTTATTTTAGGATATAGGATTTTAATAAGACTAGCGATTTTTTAAAAATACTTTCGTAAGTGGTAATGTTTTTCTGCTTGTGCGGCTTGTCAAAATGTGAAACGAGGCAAGAATCGAGCAGGAGAAATCGCTCTGTTTCTTTTAGTGTCAGTAACTTTCTTTTCATGTTACATATCCCGGCAGGAATTTTCTCCGTTTGGTTGTCCTCGGTACCGAAAAAAAAATTGTTTGTACAATAGGTTCTATATAGATCGCAAGAGTGAGACCCGCTTGTGAAGTTGAGTCTTATGACTCTCCGCTAGTAATATTCTAGGTACATTGTACCTACCTGTGTTTACAGCGTGTAGCTCTTATCGGCAAAACGTTTTCTATTTGCATTCTTCATAGCTTTTCTTACTATTCTAATTAAGTTGCTCGCAAAAGTTGCAGAAAACCGACATTTATATAATCCAGGTTTAATTTCTTGCCTCTGAAAGGAATGATTTATCTATCCAATTAGTTTAACTCAAATTTCAAAAAGGACTTAAAACTTTCGTACAATTATTGCTAGTTGAGTCTTAGGGGCCATTCAACAACTAGGTCACATTTCCAGTGATATTCTTTTGCAAGTAAAACATCTAAATACAGACTTCATACTTTTTCCACTACTCCCCTCTTTTCCCCAAATGCGAACTGAATTAACAGAACCCTATTAGAAAATCCAACCCTTTTTAATTGAAAGTTAATTATTTTTAATTAAGAAGTTTACTAATATATTTTTGGTTCAGAATTCATCCCTTTTGGTTAAAAATATTTGGTTGAAGATTGAACTAGTTTGTTGAAAGTTAATTTTCTTAACTGAAAATTTAAAAAATCCATTTTTGGCTGAACATTAATCATCTTTAGTTGAAAATTCAATTATTAAATTTTTAATTGAAAATTCGTCTTTTTCTTTGAAAGTCAAATTTCTTGGTTAAAAATTGATTTTGTTTATTTTCAGATTGAACTATTTTGTTAAAATTTTGTTTGTTTTGTTTTGTTTGAAAATGAATTATTTTTAATTAACTATTTCATGTTTGGTTGAAAATTGATGGTTTTTAGTTGACAAGTCAACTATTTAATTTTTAATTGAGAATGCCTATTTTTTGTTAAAAATTCAACTACTTGGTTTAAATTTAAACTGATCTGTTAAAAATTAATTTCACGGATTGAAGATTGAAAATTCGTTGGCTGAAAATTTATGTATTGTGTCATAAATTCGTCTTTTTTGGTAGAAAATTAATTTTCTGAATTGAAAACTCGACTACTTAGTTGAAAATTGAACTATTTTGTTAAACATTGATTTTATCACTTGAAGCTCCATTTCTTTGGTAGAAAATTCAACTATTTTGTTGAAAATTATGTTTTTGGTTGAAAATAGATTTTTTATTTGTTTAATATTTAACTAATTGGTTAAAAATTAACTTTTTTATTGAAGATTCATATTTTCGAGTTGAAAATTAAACTTTTTTTGTAAAAAGAATAATCTTTTTGACCTTAAATTTAACTTTTTTTTTCTTATAAATTCCTCCTTTTTGGTTGAAAATTCTTTTGGTTTGGTAAAATACTTGACTATTGGGCTGAAAATTCATTTTTCGGGTAGAAAATTCTACTGTTTTGTAGAGAATTCGCCTTCTCGGCTTGAAAATCCCTCAATTTGGTTGACATTTTTTTCTCATGAATGAAAAATCTTTCTTGATTAAAAATTGGTTCAAAATGCAACTGTTTCTGTTCGAAGTTTAATCTTTTTTATAATTGATGTTATTTTTTTTCTCTATATGGTCTCAAATCAATATTTTAAAAATATTGATTTTTTATTTTTATATTGTTGAACAAATTTTCTCTGGCTCCGCTGGGATTCGAACCCAGGTCTTCAGATTGGCCGGATGGTGCTCTATTAATCTTTTTTGTTTAAGAATTCGACCAATTGGTTGAAAATTCATCTTTGTAGGTTGAAAATTTAGTTATTTATTTTCAAAATTGAAAAATCTCTCCTTTCGTTTGAAAGTTCAACTATTTGGTTGTAAATGCAACTCTTCGTTGATATTTTTTTTTCTTTGAAAATTCAACTATTTATTTCAAAAATGCAGCTGTTTGTGGCTGAGGTTTAGTCTTCTTCGTTTATAAATTTAACCATTTGATTGAAAATTCATCCAGGTAGTTATAGTTTGAAAATTCATCCATTTGGTTGAAAATTCCACTACTTTGTTGAAAATTCCTCTATTTTGCTTGGAAGTTTAACTATTTGTTTTACTTGCATTTATCAAATGAAATGAAGAAAAAAATTGATCTAAACCGGGGGTGGGGTGATCGAATTTGTGACGTCACCTTGGGGGTTTGAAGCTTTTTGTGACGATCTGTGAGGAAGAAGGGGATGGGTGGAAATAGTTATTAAAATAACGTGACTTAGTTTTTGAACGGCCCCTAAACATCAAGCGTCCGTGCAAATGCATATTAATTAAAGACTCATGAATATTTGGAAGATTGAGTTACATGAGTTTCTACTCCAAGCTTTAATGTATGCGCTCACTCAATTAAAGTTTATCAAGTTTTTTTTCTTCTGCAGAGTACAGTGACTTTTCTTGTATGTAATCAAAACTCTTCCCTCGAAATCTCCCATAATTAGATTGTAAATCAGAGTATGGTGATTAATCCTGAAAATGCCAGCTACCATGATTATTCGCTTTCAATATCGAAAAAAGTATCTTAACGAGCTTGTAAGAGGTGCCTCGGAGTTATTAACGAGCCGATCGGTTTAGCGATAATAACCTGCATCAGTCCATACACATGTGCAACGTACTGTATCGAAGATCGCAACCTTGCCTTCGTCGACAGTGGTTTTTCTGGCAGCCACTTCCGAAGCAACAAACAAGAAAGCCGTCAACAACGAAGATGCTAGAGAGTAAAAACTGGAGAATTACTGGGAAAAGATTTTCCAGTTTCATGGGAATCGCAACAAAAACTTCAAATGTTTGAAAAAGAAACAATTTCGAAATCGCGGTCTTCATAATCTGATTTACGGTTTCAAAGGAACCAAATTCTTGGATACGAAAGGACGAATGGAACCTTCTTCAGTAGGTCAAGACTTATTCCGAGGATAATTAAAACGTTATAGGAAAGCATCACAGAAAAAACTGGGGGTATCTTTTAGAAACTGGATTCCAATAGAAACCTGTGGAGCCTCTTAAGGGTTCCTTTGGAGAACACTTGAATAAAACAACATGAATGCGCATTCACAAACCAACAGTTTGCAAATGATATTTATCAAGTCATTATATCTATTCTAATTGCGATAATAATTTGAATTATTCTCTTAATTGAATTATTTCCAAGTATGCAAGGCGAAGAATAGGTTCTTTAGAAAAAATCTCCATTAAAATTGGGTTCCTTTACAAGTCCAACTGGAGGCTCCTTTGGAAAAAATTCATTTTTCCTTTTCAGTTAGAGGGGTTTCTTTTTGTTGCAGTTCCTCAGGAGCTAGTAATTGGTTCTACTAAAAACCCCAGTTTTTTCTGTAATTCGAAATTAAAGACATTTTTTATTTAAATTTGAGAACTCAAGTTTCAACATTTTGAATCAAGTATAAATGTCGAGTCTTACCTTATGTTGTTATCCAATAAATATTAACTACTTAATATTGAATTATTTGATTTTAAATAGTATACTTATAAAATACGAAAAATTCCCATCGGCGGAAGGTCCAATTTGTAAAAGTGCCGTTTTAACATTAGCTTAAGCTAATTACGTAGATGAATATCCAAAAGTTGTCGAAATTTTTCTTCAAAATGTATTATTTTATGAAGCGAATGCAGGTATTTAACTTTTTGTTTTTTATTCTAGTTTTTTCTACATCAAGCTTTTCTATCCAAAACACAAAAATTCGCGTTTTTTACCAAAAAAGACATAAAATATGACAATAGTCAAAAGAATGAAATCATTTCTTTTAAAATGACCTAAAAAATAGTCTTTTGACGCCTTTCTCTATATCTCGTTTATTAACCAAAATTTTGTACTCAAAATGTGAATAATACAGGGTGAAATTATTAAAAAAAATTTATTTCATTCTATGGTTAATAAGATATGTTCGTAAAAAAATAATGAGAAATAAAAACAATTTTGGACAAATTGTGTATTCAAGTTAAAAATGTGTTTTTAATTATCATCAAAAATAGACTTTCAGAGAAAAAATTGAAGTAAATTTTTTTTTATTACAGCACGGAAATAATTATTTAAAAAAATACTATTTCAACCGTTTTTGTTTATATTTTATAAAATGTCAAAAAAAATTATCCAGATACTTGCTTTTAGAACCCTAAAGTAAAAATTCAGAATAGAAAGCTGCTAGGGGGTTATATTTGTTATTATATTGCTATATTAAAACTATATTGTTATATTTTAGCTGATACCCACTTTATTATTATTACGACAATCATAAAAAACAAGAAAATTTCAAGAATTTTTCTATTTCTTTGACAAACAAAATTTCAGCTATTCATACCTTTACTTTTATTTATTTATTTGATGTTTGTGGCAAAAAGGACAATTTTGCAGATTTTTTCACTTCAGGAGCTATAGAAAAAAATTATTTTATACTAAAGTCGTTATGATTATTGGAAATAATATTTCGTATCGAAAAAGTTACAAAAATTGAAAAATCAAAAAAAAATATTTTCATGAAAAAAATGTTTTAAAAATTATTTAAACAATTTATCTAAATCTTTAGATTACAGAAAAACTATAATTGTGGCATTCGATTCTACGGAAAAATCTCATAAAATACATTTACGAGTATTGGACATTTTTTCCCTCAATCTGTTATATAGTATTAATAAATACTGTAGAAGGTGTAGAGTACTATGTAATTGTTGATTTATAGTACATAACAAATTGGCTGATGACAAAAATGGTCAAACTCACGAAATTTTCGTAATTTTTTTTGCAGAATCAAATGGCGTAATTAGTTCTTCTGTAACCCACAGATATAAATAAATTTTGTAAACTATTTTCGTTTGAACAATTGAAAAATAAGATTTTAAAATTAAATATCGTAAAATTGCTTTCATCCCTATATTAGTTATAATATAACTTTATGAATCACTTATAAATTTTCAATTTATGTAAACTTTTCGTTACCAAATACAATTTTAATAATCAAGCACAACGATTTTAGTTTAAAATAATTTTTTCTTTAAAAAACTGATACACTCGAGTATTATTTTGTAAGTATCCGTCCATGAATTCAAGATGATTTGTAGTATGTGGCAGTCGCTCCTGAAGAAAAAAATGGAATATTGCCCTCTTTGCACATTTCGCGTTAAATAAATAAATACAAACAAATGGCAATAGATAAAGAAAAAATATTTAATTTGACACTACGTCTAATAAAGATAATGCACATTTTGATATGCGAGGATAATAATTAAATACGAATTCTTTTCGTACTTTAAATTGTCAGTCACTTATCTAAATGATGCATCTAATTACACCTTCAAGCGTACATTGTAATTATATCTTTATGCCTCTAAATTATTTCTAAGATAGCATAAAAAACGGCTATTGTTTTAGCTAAAAATGTTATAATATGATAAATGCTCTCAACTTTAATCATATTTTGGATTACTAATTATTAAGAAAGCTTATATAAACTACAGTGGAATCGGCCCCAAGTAAAGACTCTCCCAGTCCACTTAAATCTATATTTTGCAAATTGATAAATATGAAAGCGATGACATTATTTTGTTATTGATCATACGATAAAGATTGCGTGCAGAATTCTTAAAGAATTGCACGGTGTGCTAAACATAAATAATGGTCACGTGTGGGCTGAGAGCAACTTGCTGTTATCCATGCGAGTCGACTATTGGCGAAACGATATAGCAACTTAATAACGTGCACTGAAAGCTGATGAAAAATGTAATTAATGATCATGTTAATATCAAATGCTTTATTCGCGTAATCGACAGCCTCGTATAAGCGAATGATTGATAAAAACGATGTTTCGATTTAACTGTCAAGATTATCTGTAATTAAAACGAAATATTAATTAGTAAAATTTATATTTATACTTATGAATTGTGGTAATTGTTATTATGTGCACTTACAATCTCATATCGTATATAAAATTATACTATCTACATATTCGTATATATATATTTAAACAAGTTGATGTATTGATATTGCTGGATATTGATATTGCGATCGGTAAATTTTGATTTATTATACGAAGGAATGCATCGAGTGTTATAAAAACGAAAAATAATAAGTGAATATAAACTTCTTAATTAAGAAATATGATAAAGAAATTTTGCTTTCGTGCTCAATTGGAGGTTATCTTGAAGAACTTTGCTCACTGAAGCAGCGCAAGCGCTTTGTCGGCATCGGCGCCCAACGGCCGCCTTTTCGTCAAGATTCATTGCACTCGACGCTAAAAATATCGTTCCAGCTTTTTATATTCTTAATTTATAATATTAATGTTATTTACGAAGCTGTCTTCTATGCACTTGTGAATAAAGTTTAAAGGAGATTAAATTTTAACGCACAAGCTTAAAAATAAACATGTTCACATCTTATACAAGCCTCGCATTTGACACGAATGCTAAATTACAGTTGTGGAAGAAAGTTCTCATATTTACGACAGGAGACGTTTGAAAAACGCTTTCATTTGAGAATATTTTTCAATCCGAATCTGCAGACTAGTGCTGCAATTGAAGAAAAAAGAAAAAAAGCCTTCTGAATAGAAAATGACGTATAATTAAAAGAGTGTTTAAGTTGTTGACGTGCAATAACTCTATTTATCTCTGGTAAATCGACATACCCGTGGCAGCAGGGAGACCAAGAGCATCATATTATTTATATCTTGATCATTGTGCCGTTGCATCACACGCTAAACGAACATCCGCTATATTTAATTGTAACTTGTGAATATTTATACATTGTTCGGAACCTTTAATGTTGCACACGTGCGAGTAATTGATTTTACGGTATGAACACAAAGTGTCTGCATCCGCCGGAACTGTTTACTCAAAATTACCGATGATTTGAAAAAACCAACATAATGAAATCATACTGAACATAAACTAAAGTATGATAGTCATAATTTTGTATTGACCCCTGTATCTTTCTCTGATACTATAGAACGCAACTCCTATCTAATGGTCGAACTCATACTTTATGCTACAAAACAAAATGATATATAAAGAATAATACAAAACTGGACACTATTTATGCCCATGCATCATCCGAAATTGGGTGCGCCACGTGTGCGCGAACCTTAAATCTCTTTGTCGCATGCGTGAGCTCCGACTGTCTCGCCATTACCACATCGAAAAAGGGCACAAGTGCAAAAACCAAGGCGGAAACTAACGAACCGACGAGGTATCTCGCATCCTCCAGAATTGCCCCTTAACTCGGCAAAAAACTAGAAAAACAATCTCGCATCCACCGACAAGTCCTCCTTCAACTATCGCATCTCTTTCCACCAACAACACACCACCACAAGCACGCACATACGTCCGCGCATCAAGGCGCACATGTGCCCCAGCATTAAGATGGCTACAGACCTCTCGCGACTAAAATACATTTTTGCCCGTGAAGTTCAAAACCGAAATACAGGTACGTACCCTTAGAAGATCCAAGAACAAAGGAGCTTCTCCCGAGACGCGAAAAGGGCCCATTTTCTTTCGAAAACCCGAGAAAAATGGTAAAATTCGACCGAAAGAGGCTTACCGCTTCGGAACGGCGGCCATATTAGTTAGTTGCCCCACCTTAAAACGCGGCTGCGCTGGTCGCGCCACTGCTGTCCGTTGCAGGCATCGACCGGTTTCTCTTTTCTTTCCCGACGGCTCCCATCTGAGTTGCCCAGGGCGCCATATTGCATGCTCAGTCCGGCTTGCGCGCGACGCCCAGCGCCGCCTGCGATGAACCTCCTCCGATCGCCTACGAAGTCGACCGCGAAGACGTCCACCAGGTCGGAAAAAAACCCGGTTGGTAGTGCGTGACCCTTAAAATCGAAACGAGACGGTCGCCGAGCTACGAGGACACCCGCGGTTTTGCGACGGTGAAGGTTCCCGTGGTGGAGTGCGGTAGTGGCGGCCATGATGGCTCTGGTGAGACTAGTTTCTGGGTCTTGGATGTCGACCCGAACCTTGTGCAGCACCGTAAAACCATCAACGCGATCCGCGTACACCTACGCGCACGGTAGAGTCGATCCCACTCCCCCGCACTTCACCGCAACCCCCGTCGCAAACACATACCTTGGAGCACCTGCACGTGTAGCTCGGTATTCGAACCTTTGTATTTGCTTGTCTGATGTTGTCTCTGTCTTTCTTATTGGAATCCTCTTTAGGCCTAGGTGTCTCTTTTTTTGGAAGAAAAAATGTTGATGAAGTATCATCATTCTGGTGCGGATTATGTGGATGGGCATGGAATTGTGCCTCTTGAAAGGATTGTAGTTGTTGAGAAAGTTCTAAGCTAAGTAATTGTTGTAAATTATGTGAATGTATTTGTAGCAATTGTGAGACTGTATGATGCAAAAATTGTAATCTTTAGCAAAGTTTTTTTCACTATACAATTGATGCACCCGATGCAAGAATATGGTAAATAGTGCAATTTTTGCAAGTAATGCAACAATTGTTACAGAGCATACAAGAATTCGTGTAGCTAAAATAATATTTTTAGAAAATTCATCAACTATTATTACCAGTGCAGCATATTTGGAAAAAATATAAGAATAGTTTAATGGGTGCTGCAATATGTTTTAAATACAATTTTGCTATAATGATGCATATCTTTAACAGCTAATAATATAATTAATTCATCTGCAAATAATATTGTACCCGATGAAATAATACGTTTTTAGGGAATATTTAACAATTTCAAAACTAATGCAGGGAATGAAAAAATTGGTGGATGGATATTAACTTATTACGGTTATAAAAACTGTTGATGATATAAGATTTTCAATAAGATATGCAGCAATTGTTGTAGAATATTACAATAGTTCTATAGCTATACAAGTTTTTATAACCGATGAAACAATAATTATCATCAACTAAAGCACACATTTAGCCATTTAAATTATTTCAACCATTCAAATAATTATTGTATCAGATGCTTTAAAAACAATTGGTGCAAATGAAGTAATATTTGCCGCATATGTGATTATGCAAATATTGTAGCTGATGCAGCTGTTTCTGCACAGGCAATAAGTGTAAGCAATACAACAATATTTTAAAGTAGTAAACATATTTATAATGACTGATGCGAAAAGGTTTCTAATCAATACAACAATATTTTTATCAAATTGTTCTATCGGATGTAGTACCATTTGCAGCCAATATAACAATTATTATCGCTGATGCATCAATTGTTCCAGTAAATATATAAATGGGTGACAAGATTTGTAGTTCAACAAACTGCGAGGAATACAAAAGTAATTCAACCGGAAGAACATTCTGTTTATCTTACATAATGAAAATAGTGTTTATTAGAATGTAACAATATATATTTACTGAAACATCGGAAGAAAAATATCTGGTTAACGAAACAATAACCCTTTTATTATAATTAATAGAACAGTTCCTGAAACTAATAAAACTATTTACGTAAAGCAATCTGTTCCAAGAAATACAACAATCGTACTGAATCTAAAAATGGATCAAAAAATGATTGCAACAATTTCTATACCCAATGCATGAACTGATGCTAATATTGCTGTAGTCTTTACAATTATACTTTTTACTCTTACAGCAAGGATTATAATTTAAAAAAAAATTCAATATTGTTAAAAATATTCGATACAACTTCGTTGTAGTCAGCAAAATATAATGTTGCAATCAATGATTTTTATAAAAAGCAACAAAAAATTTAATTACTTTAAGAGAGAATTTCCTGTAACCAGAGAAACAAAAAGAAACATTGATGAAGATTGAAGAGGGTAAATTTTTGTACGATGAGTTGAGAAAAGGATGTGTGAAATTCTTTGGTTGATTTATAATTTGCAAATGTTTGTTGCAGAATAGGCTTATAATTGCATCCGAAGAAATATTTACTGTAGCAAGTTGAGATTTATGTACGTTGGATGTAAGCGCCGGCAGGCAAGGAGACATTTTTTGCAGTCGTGAAGTTCTTCAAATATTTAATTCAGTCAACACTCATGCATATATATTCTAGAAATTTTAGTGAAAAAAAAATTATATGGATAATTGGGTTTTGTTCTGAAAGATAATCAACTATTTACGTAAGATGTTAGGCTTTCATTTATTTTGGTATGGTACAAAACTATTTACAATAATAAGACATAAAATTTACGAAAGCTTAAAAGTGATGCATGAAATAGGACTGAACAGAAGAACTATGTTTAATCATCTGAAAAGATATGCTGTGGAAACACAGCTATAAAATTGAAATGTCCTCTATATCAGAAACTTCAATAATTCTTTAACATTTCACTATTCCTGAATTCGTATCCATCCTACTAAAAACCTCAAAAAAACTATCATACAATAAAATAAAAAGACAAAATGATTTATCCATTCAAGACAAACATTCTTGACCTATCTCCAACTTTTCCTCTAAGAGATCAACAAAATCCATTTGCCAAACATTGACCAATTATAAAATTCCTTCCTCAGATCTGCTTTAGCAAGATTTACACAGGAATCAAGTTTTAATCAACGACGACTATATTAACCACATAAACAAAATGGACCTTGATTTGCAAATTTCTCAGCGAATGAAGTCACCGGGCCTGAAACACGAAATGCACCGATCATTTTAAGATTTGGCTCTAGGTCCGTCGTCTCTTAAACGGGTCTTAATAAAGGATCGGTGCGCGGGGCGATACGCAAGAGCTTAGGCTGGTCCAATGGACATAAATATCAGCGAACCGCGCTTGAGATACGTACCCTAAACCGTGAATTAATGGAACGCGAGATAAACGCTAAAAGCATTTTCGAAGAAATTTAGAAAGAGGCGACAACGACTAGAATCAAGAACTCGACTCAGAGAGTCCTAGGACTTCTTTTTCTCTCCTTCGGGCAAGTCGCACAGATAAATGGCATGGCGTCCCGGGTTCTTCCTTCAGCGAGTCCTTTGCATTTTACAGGGTCCGAGATTCGCAAAGAGGACGCGAGTGTCACGTAAGATCTCCCTGAGAATCGATCCTGCGGTTCGAAAGCACGCGCGATAAATATTCTCTCCCCCTGATGGCGCTCCAAGGACTTTTCGCATAAACGTTCCTTTCGCATTCTCATAAATATTGTAGCAACGACTTCATTCTCCAGCGCCTTTCCGTACGCTTTTCTTGTACTAACATATCAGCTCAGCGCGAAGGAATCCCTCAAGACGGGAATCGAATTTAAATGGTTTTATGGGGCCGTTGAAAAAACTGCGTCACACTTCCAGAGGTTGGGGGCAGGTTTTTGTGAAGATGTTTGACGTATGAAGCACGAAAAGTGAAAATTGGTGATATTTTTTCACATTCAGAATATAATTTAGTTGAATTAATAAAATTTTTGGTTGGTTCAACCATAGAATATGGTTGTTATATGGACAAGAAAATATTTAAGTCACCCAATCAAATTTTTTGGTTGTTTTAACCAAATTGTTTGGTGGATGGAGTATTTGGTTGATTCAACCAAAAAAAAATGATAACGTCAACCAAATATTTTATTGAATCAACCAAAATTCATTTGATTTAACCAAATTTTCATGTATAGTCAAGAAAACATTTTTTTTTATCGAGAAAATTTTTTTTCTGAGTGTACAAGTAAAGCAACTAAATATTGACTTCACATTCATTCATCTATCGGCCTCTTTTCCCTTTTAAAAAGAATTTCTCTTTTTCCCCTGTTTTTAAGAAACTTTCCCTTTTTCTCGTTTTTTTTCGCTTGAATCCGAAATGAATCAACAGAACCATTTTCAAAACAAAAAACCCAATTGTTTCTTCGTTGAAAATTAATTAATTTATCTCTTTTAGTTACAAATTCTACTATTTGGTTAAAGATTTAACTATTTTTTTTAAATTAATTTTCATAATTGAAAATTTAACAAATCCATTTTTGTCTGAAAATTAATCGTTTTTAACCGAAAAATCATCTACTAAATTTTTCATTGACAATTCATTTTTTTTTTTGCTAAAAATTAACTACTTAGTTAAAAACTCATTTTATTGGTTTATAATTAAACCATTTGGTTGAAAATTCATTTTTTTTAGATGAAAATTGGCTGCTTGGTTTAGAGATAAACTACTTTGTCTTCATTCATTTTATTGTTTAAAGATTTACCTATTTTGTTGAAAATTCGTTTTTTTTTGTTTTGTTTGAGAATTAATTTTTTTAAACTGCAAATTAAACTAGTTCTTTTTCGGTTGAAATTTTATACTTTTCAGTTGAAAATTTGATTTAAAAAAAAACAATGTGTTAAAATGAAACATGGAACAATACATTTCATACATGAAATAATACATTTTCCATTTAGAAATTGAAGTTTTTTGTTGAAAATTCGTCTTTTGGAGTTGAAGATTCTATTGCTTTCGTAGAAAATTTAACTACTTGTATAAAAATGAACTTTTTGGTTAAAAATTTATATTTTCGTGTAGAAGAAAATTCAATTAATTTTTAGAGAATTAGCCTTTCTGGCTTTAAAATCAAACAATTTGGTTGAAATATCAACTATTACATTTTTCGTTAAGAATTCAATATTTTTGGTTAAATTCTACTGTTTATGATTTAAAATTAAAATCTTTTTTGGTTTAAATATCAACTATATTATATTTTTCACTGAGAATTAATGTCTTTTGATTAAAATTTTAACTACTTGTTTTAAAGTTTAACTTCTTTATCAAAAGTTCATGTTTTGTTGTTGTTGAAGATTTATCATTACAGTTGAAAATTCAACTATTTTGTGGAAAATTTAATTATTTTGATGAAAATTCAACTATTTGGTTGAAAATTCATCCTTTTAGTTTGGAAATCCAACGATTTTTTTAGAAAGTCATCTTTTATTGTCAACAATTTAACTGTTTTGTCAAAAATTCGTCTTTTTGTATCAAAATTTTATTCCTCTGCATTGAAAATTCATCTTTCTTGTTTGAAAATTCAACTCTATCTAAAAAATTCGTCTTTTTGTCTTGAAGATTCAACTTTTTGTTTTAAAAATGCAACTGTTTGTTTGTAATTGATGTTGAATTTTTTTTTAATACTACCAAAAATCTATCCGTATGGACATTACTATATGATCAGATCACTCATGGACCACAAATGCGCCACAAATAGTCGCTTACGGTTTCAGAAAAGTCAAGGACTTTTTTTTATTTAAGTAGTGTTTAGTTTTAAATTAGGCGTGTATAAATTTATTCTCTTCCGGTAGTTTAACACAATTTAATTTTTTTATGAAAATATATTCAAGAGGATTTTGGAATATATTTTGGGATTAGTATAAGTTTAAGGAAAATTGTTTTCGATTGATCCTTGATATTTACTATCTTATATGTCTTCATTTAAATGTTAGGAATATTTATAGTCTCCCTGAATGATTTCGCCAAAAAAAAAGGGCAAAAAATGTACACCTGAGTGAAACATTCTGTTGACAGGCCACAATTCTTGCAACTTTTGTCCTCGCTGGCTATAAATCCAGGGCGCGGCAGGACGACATTATCCAACGATTCCGTCACTGTCAAACGAAAAGAGATCACCATTTACATGAATCAGGTACAACACGTCTATATTTGTGTCCACACTAATCCATGGATTAACAGAAAATGCATTACGAAAATCATCAAAGAACCGTTTAATCGTTTTTATTTTTTTCTAATTTGACCCAATGAGTATGAATAATTATTTGAATTTATGTCTACTTTGTTATCTAAAAGTACATAAATTCTAAATTCATTGAAGATTGGCTATGCAAGCATCTTGCTATCTCAAAGTATTACTTTAATTTAAAGTCAGTCTAAAAAAACTAATCCTGGATAATTTTTTTTTGTATTGACATCAAGTCAGTAATACTTCAGCTCGGGAGTGGATTTTTGTTTAGATTTTGAATAATGATTTTGTTGGTTATCTAGTTCTGTAGTACCATGATTCAATTCAAGTAGAATACAAGATCAATTGAATTTCTATTGTACTAAATAATTATTATATTAGCTCATTTGTAATTTTTCTCAATTTCAACACAATTGGTCTATGTTTTAAAACTTAAAAACTGACTAATGTTGCATTATAAAACCGTGTCTCATTTTCTCTATTCAGTTTCTCTTCCCGAAATGAATATCCCAAGGAAATTAATCTCATTCATTTCGCCTAGTGTGGTTTTCACACCAGCGAGCGTACGTGGCGTACGTAGATTAAAATCGCGTTAAGCGTTTATCAAGCTAAGCGACAGTAGAGCAGCGCTGGTATTATCCAAAACAAACCCGCGCCCGAGTTTCCGCGACTTGAATCCCCTGGTTGATCCGGTTGACTTCCTGCCTCCAACTTTCCTAATCCCGGGATCCTACTTCTACTCCCAACTCGTGTTGGATCAGTCTCAGCTAAGATCCCAGATCTAAAATTCGTTTAAAGGATGTACAAGGTCTGTCCGGAAAGTATCCGACCTTGTGGTTTACCAGAAAGAGGTCATTCTTTTCAATGGAGATGATATCCCCTTCAGAGTAATTCCTTTTGGAAGCCACAAGCTTCTTCCAGCGATCCTCCCACTTTCGGAAGCACTCCTTAAAGTCATCTTTTAGAATAGCGAACAGCTGCTTCTTTGCATTCTGCTCATTTTCTACTATGTCTTGAAATCGTTTTCCTTTTAGAGAATAATTCAATTTAGGAAAGAGCCAGAAATCACAGGGAACCAGGTTAGGAGTGTATGGGGGCGGCCGAAGTTGTGTAAGGGCGTGTTTCACCAGAAATTGCTGAATAAGCTGCGATGAATGAGCACGTGCGGTGTCATGGCGGTGAAGAACCCAGACACCACTTTTCTAAAAATCAGGCTTAAACTTTCCGAAACAATAGTTAAATAAACAATTTCAACCTATATGGTATAGGTTCTAAAGCACCCTTAGATTTATTCTTCAAAATTGGCAGCAATTAATATTAGGTCAATTTTTGTCGATTTTATCAATTATTTTTTAAAAATGTTCAATTTTGAAGTGGACTGTACGTAGTGAAGATCCTTGAACTATTTCGAGGCCAAAGTGAATTAGTAATTAAGAAGTCGGTCAATAAATGCCTCCCGCTGGAGAACACCACTAATATGTCTGAAAGCTCTAATTAAAAATAGTTCAACATTAATATTTTTAAAATAAAATATACTTTTTTAATCTTTACAAGTCATTTATGATTGTTTAATAATTAAGATTTTGAAAATATAATATTTTATAAACGGAACAAAACAATTTCACAAAATATAAAAAAATAAAAAATTGATATATTTTAACCAAAAAAGGTGACTTTAAACATAAAAATGAATTTTCAATCCAAAGGGACGAATTTTCAACAACAAAAAAATGAATTTCGGACCAAAATAGATGACTCTAACAAAATACTTCAATTTTAAACAAAATCATTTAATTTTCGAAAAAAGTGAAATTTTCAACTAAATTGTTAAATTTTCAAACAAAAATGCTCATACTTAAAAAAATATCAGTTGCATTTTCAACCGAATAATTTAATTTTGAACTAAATAGTTGAATTTTCAACCTGATAGTTGAGTTTTCAATCAGAGTAGTTTAATTTTCAACGCAATAATCATATTTTCAACAAAATAGTTGACTTTTTAACAAAATAGTTGAATTTTTAAAGAATAAACGTGAATTTTTTAACAAATAATTGTATTTTCTATTAATAAGTTAAATTTTTAGTAGAATAAAATTAATTTTTAACAAAAGGTAAACTATTTTTTCAACAAAATAATACAATTTTCAAGTAAAGAGATGAATTTTACAACAATAAAGTAAACAAATTTTCAACAAATAGAGATTTTCAGATAAGGAAGAAGAAAAAATTATCAAAATTCTTGAATTTTTAAGCCAAAAGACGAATTTTCTGTAAAATGGTAGAATTTTCGACTCAACAATATTTTAGTTTGAACCAAAAAATAGATTTTAATTTTAAATAAAAAACAGTTGATTCCAACCAAAAAATATTAATTTTCAACAAAAAGTTAATTTTCAAAAAACAGATGAATTTTTAATAAAAAGGGATGACTTTTTAACAAAATTGTTGAATTTTCAAACAATTATTAAAATTTTCAACTAAAAATATATTCGTCAAAAGGAAGCAAATGCAAAAAATAGAAATACAGGACAAATTAATTACTGACAAAAATATTATATCAGGGTGGCCGCAGAACTTCATTCTCAAAATTTCCTAATTTTTCCCTGACCAATTTTTCATTTTTCCTAACCATTATTATTTAAAAATCAGAATCCTAATCTTATAAAATTTTTGGCATAGAATCTTTCATAAACGGAATAAAACAATTTCCAATGAAATAAAAAAATTCTTATTTATTATGGCCGACAGTTATTTAAAGATGTACCTGAAGTTCCGAACGTTCAAATGAACGAAATATTTTTCCCGATTTCTATTTTACTTATAAATATTGCTGCAACTGCAATTTGAAATATGAATTATAATTATGTTTCAATAATAAATTATTTCCAATATTAGTTAACAAACATTTGAGCACTTTTTCTGGTTTACAAAGTCATCAGTACAAAATTTCGTTCATTTGAACGTTCAGAACTTCAAGCACATTATTTAAAGAGCCTATTGCAGAAAGTCGCAGACTTTTGCAAAATTTATTCAAAATCCCCAACTTTTCCCTGACTTACCTTGACCAATAAAATTTCCTGACTTTTCAATATCTTCAGGTTTTCCCTGACCTACGACCCCCTATTTAATTACAAATAAACAATATCCTAATATTATGATTGGAATCCAATCCGGCTCGAAGGACCAAAACAAATCTGGCTCAAGATCCCAGATCCCCGTAAATTCGATCTCGTCTTCTGAAACTATACTCTTGCATTTTCACCGCGAACGGGGCCCGGTGGATAGTTTCGCGGCGGAGGCTAATTTACGGGAAGTCGGGCAATAAACATCGCGCCTCCCGCTGGAGAATACCACCAATACGTGTGTCTGTTTATGTGTGTGTGTTTCCAACATAAAGTGAGATAGCGAAATATAGAGAAAGAGAAAGACTACTCTCTCTCAATAGAACTCTCTAAGCAAGAGAAAGATGCAGAGTTGGAAACACTGTGGGGGTGAAGGGGGTGGACGACAAAGTGCGTTCGTGTGTACAAACGGGAAGCATACGCACGTAGGGCGCAACAGTAGCCGTAGCGCCGGTTAATTAGGGTTTAAGTTTATGAGGTGCAGGCGCGCCCACCCCACACCCCCGCCCGCAACCCCGTCGAGCGTCCTCTGGCCTTTCCCCACCCCAAATCCCATCCCCCACAAAGCCCCCCTAACCCCTTTCTCGCTAGCAAGCCAACAATCGTCGAGCTTTATGCTGTATACACTCCAGGGTATCAAGCTTCACACGCGAGTAATAATAAATGCTGAACCGTTCGCGGACTCGCGAGTTTATCGCAGTGACCGCCAATTTACGACGGTCCGAAACGGAAGGAGGATGAAAATAATGCTTAGGTATGCGCTAATCGCGCGCGCCGCCTTTGATTCGTTAAGCGCGAGCTTGAGCTTGCGGAGTCTCAGAAATGTTTCGGAGACATTGACCTCGGATTTAAATTGGCGATGCGAGGTTGGAATGCGCTGGAATTTAAGGGATTTTTTAGTTAGATTGTGTTTAATTTGAAGTTAATTTTTGTGGGAATTGCGGAAGAAAGTATAAACATTCTTTCGAGGAATGTGTCGAGTTAAATGTATGGGAAAGAGTAAACATTTTCTTATAGAGATAGAGTGTTTCTACAAAATCATAATTTCGAAATTTCCTGACTTTTCCTGAATTTCCTGATTTTACACCTGGGAAATATATAATGTATACCATTAAGCCATTTCCCTTTCAGGGTAGGCGTGACACTACCCGATTCGGGTAGTGTTTCTAGGTGGATAGTTTCTTGTACTAAATAACTACTACAAGTGTGGGCTCACCACACGAAATATATAATGTGAATGCAAAAAAATGCTTGCTTCTAAATTTATTTTAAAGAATTTTAGTTACAAGAGTCATACAAAATTTTATAAGGAATCAACCATAAATTAAGTAAGACATACGTAAAATAAATGAATTTTCAATCAAATAGTTGAGTTTTCAACTCAAAAAGAACAAATTTCAAACAAAAAGTGAAAGAATTAAATTTTTAGTTAAAATAATTAATTTTAAATCAAGAAAACAGGAATTTTTAACAAAATATTTTAATTTTCAACCAAAGTGATGAATTTTTGATACAAAAAAAAAATGAATTCTCAAAGTTAATGAATTTTCAAGGCAAAAGACGAATCTCCTGCAAGACAGTTGAATTTTCAACCTGAAAATATGAATTTATAATTTAAAAAATTGAATTTTTAACCCAAAAATACGTGTTCTTAACAAAATGAATGAATTTTTAACCAATTAGTTGGGTTTTCATCCCAGAAAGATTTTTCATTCAATAAAGAATAATAAATTTCATTTTGAATTTTTAACCAAAAAGTAAAATTTTCTACAAAGCATTAAGTATTTAACTCGAAAATATGGATTTTTAACGAAAAAAAGCTGATTTGTAACAGAATTGTTGAATTTTAAAGCCAGAAAAAACGAATTTTCTACCAAAATAATTTAATTACCAACCCAAAAAGACGAGTTTTAAACGTGAATTTTTTAACCAAATAGTTGAATTTTCAACTAAAAAAGATCAATTTTGTAACTTAAAACCAAAAAAGACCAATTTTCAACCAAAACAGATCAAGTTTCAATCAAACAGTTGCATTCTTCGCAAAAAAAATGAAATTTCTAAGATAACAGATTTTCCACAAATGAGTTGAGTTTACCACTTAGACAGATTTTTTAGTTAATACAGGACAAAAATATCCAAAATGTTGAATTTTTTATGCCAACAGGACAAGTTTTCTACAAAACAGTTAAAATTTTAAACCAAAAATAGGATTTTTCGACAATAAAGTTACTTTTTAACCAAATAGTTGAACTTTCAAAAATGATTTCTGAAATCGAGGCAAATATTTCCATTGTTAATTATAAAATAATTTTGGAATAAAACTTAAGGTGAACTTTAAAAGAAAAATAATATAATAAAAACATTCATTTTCAACCAAGTGAGATATGTACTTTTAACAAAGTAGTGTAATTTTTAATCTGATAGGTAAACTTTCAAACAAGAAGATTAAATTTCTACCAAAAAATATGAATTTTCAGCCAAATAGAGGAATGTTGAACCAAAAAAGATAAATTTTCAACAAAACATTAATATTTTAAACCAAAAAAATACATTTACAACTACAACGATGAATCTGTAACCAACAAAAATTAATTTTTAATGAAATAGTGAAATTTCATTCAAAGAGATAAATTTTCTACCTGCAAAGGCAAATTTACAACAAAATACATGCGTTTTCAACTAAAAAAAATCAATTTCAACAAAAGTGAAATTTTGAATAAAAAAAGAAGAATTTTTACCAAAATAGTTGAGTCCTGCGAACTAAAGCAGATTAATTTTAAATTAAACAGTTGCATTTTTAGCCTAAGAAGATCAAATTTCTTTTTAAACCAAATAAGACGAAATTTCAATAAAATAGTTTAATTTTCATACCAAAAATATGAATTTTCTACAGAACAGTTGATTTTTCAAACCAGAAATATGATTTTTCAACAAAAAAGTTAATTTTCAACCAAATAGTTGATTTTTTTACCAAAATAACTGACTTTTTAACACAAAAAGACGAATTTCAAGAAAACAGTTGAATTTTCAACCATAAAGAATGATTTTTTAACAAAATTGTCGAATTTTCAACAGAATGATAACAATTTTAACCACAAGATGATTCACCAAACAAAAAAATTATAAAATTATACGTTTGTAAGACATACTTCTTATTAACCAATTTTATTTTCTTAATCTCATTTTACTAAGGTTCCACGCTTATTCAATTCACATAATTTGTATGTGTGGTAATTCCCTAAGTTTATAAAATCTTAGTAAAATTTTGACCTCTAAACTTCAGCTTCAGTTTATCGAGAATTCCCTGACTCTTTCAGGTTTTTCCTGCCATTCCCTGACTTTCCCTGACTCTCTGGAATTCCCTGATCTGTGACAACCCTGTAGTATCGATTCTGGATTAAGTTTGCTTGAAAATACAAAATCTAAAATTAGAGAATTTGCGGAATTAATATGTTTAACAAGCCGGCTCGACCTAATTCATTTGAGGGCTTCAGCTGACAAACTATTTGCGAATAGAGGCTGACGTCGCTCAAATTAGCTACTGCGGGAAGGTATTCGCGCGAAAGCGTAAAATGTCACGTTCGCGCAACCGCTTCGAATTAATTCGACGCCCATTCGCGTGCAAATGTCAATGCGATCATTGCAGTCCACGCGGCACGTTTCCGACAATTTTGGTCTTTCTGATAATAGATTGTTATTGCGAATAATTAATTACTCGAAAAACACTATTTTAAATTTATAATTCCCTTTATTTCAGGTGCTTTAAACTCTAACAAAAAACTAAAAGAAATAGGGTGGGCCAAAAAAACAAAATTTTGGAAATTGGAAATGGAACTATGTGGAAAAGCGTATGAGGACCCTGATAAAGGGTAATTTGCTTTTGCGCGTTAAAAAAATGTGTTTGAAAAATTACTACTTTCGTAATTTTGATATTTTCGTGGATGTCAATTTTTTCACATTTCTCGAGGCCTTGAACAAATTCCCGAAAAAGTTACAGTTTTTTCATTTGCAACTCTATCAGAGATTGTTAATGTTAAATAATTTTAAAAGATACAAAAATGCACGGAGAATTTTTTCAGGTATCTAGAACGTTGCTACTGGTAAAAATAAACTAGAAAAAATTTTATTCGTCTGGAAAATCATAATGACGTAATGTATAAAAATCAAAAACTCAGTTTAGCAAAAAATCACTTTTAATCACATTTTTACTAGTAGAAACATTCTAGATACCTGAAAAAATTCTCTCTGCATTTCTGTAGCTTTTAAAATTATTTTCTTAAAACAGGGGTCTACTAAACATTAATAATCTCTGATGCAAATAAAAATTGACATTCACGGAAATATCAAAATTACGAAAATAAGAATTTTTTCAAACATATATCGAATTAATCATACTTCTTCAGAATCCTCATATGCTACTTTTACACATAGTCCTATTTCCAATTTGCAAAATTTTGTTTTTCGACCCACCCTAAGTGAAATAAAATATCAACTCATACAAATATTTTAGTAACAAGATATTTACTGGTTAGCCCGATCAAGCAACAATAAAAGACAATGATAAAAATATAATCGCAGTGAATATGTAGTTACGAAAATTGGCCAATTAATTGTAATTGTCACCATTCTTCTGTATGCTATAGAGCAATAATTTTTTACAAGACTGTTGAAAGGATAAATGGTGTTCTCTATTCCGAATGTCGAAAGGTTTTTTTTGAGTACGACATTTTTTAGTGAGTATAAAAAAAGACAAGTATAATTTCAACGTTTCATGATCATAAAGATCAGTGGGTTTAATTATAATCGTTTTTTGATAAGAGTTACGTGCTTCTTTGTGCTATTGAGAGAGCATGATCCATTTAGCTCTGCTAGCCAATTATATGCAAATTTGAAAGCTGATATTGTACAGATTACACTCACTAAATTATCATTTCAGTACATACAAGGGTATCTGGATTTCTGAAAATTGCATTCAAAATCTAAAAATCAATATTACGCTAACATCAAGGAAAAAAATATTAGATAACATTAAACAATATTATCTCTTATTGTAGCTACTTTAGTCCTATTTTAGCAGTACTTTTCTGCAATAAAAATCCCATCAGCACTTGTAATGATTCCGAAAAAAATAAATTGGAACTTTTCTAGTACTTTTGTCCCAAAAATTATTTAGGTCTCACAAAATATTTAAAAAAGATTAAATGGAACTTTTCCGGTACCTTTGTCCTAAAAAAGCTCTGGTAAAACGAAACATATTTTGAACTTCAATCCTATTTCAGTATTGATTTGATGGGACAAAAGATCCATCAGCTATTGTACAAATTTCCAAAAAAATTGAAGACAGGCTTGTCTTAGACAATGACTAAGTTGGCAAAAAATTAATTTAGAGAGATTTTTTTTAAACGATTAGAAAGCTTATTAAATTCCACGTATTCATTTTCCGTGTTGGACACATTTTTTATTCTCAAATTCCACTCCCTGTATGCTTCAGGGAAATTCAGGGAAAAAATGGAAACATTGATAAGTTGAAGTGTAAAATCTCCTCTTTAAAATGAGACCAAAAAAATAATAAAATATTTACTGATTCTCGAATTATCATAAAAAATATGGAAGCGTGCCTAAGACGAAAATCTGTTGGTCAAGCAGCAGTCGAGCATTAGGAGACGAAAGACTGCAGCTTGACCGATCGATTTTCGTTTTGAACACGCTCTCACATATTTCATGATAATTCGAGAACCAATGAACATTTTGACAGTTCGTTGGGGTCATTCTAAAGAGAAGATTCCAGACTTTAATTCAGCAAAATTTCAATTTTCCTCATTCATCTCCCTGAAGCATACAGAGAGTGGAATTTGAGAATAGAAAATTGGTCAAGCAGGGCATAATCGACGCAGAATTTAGCCAAAATAGTCACTTTGTAAGACAAGCATGTTTTTCATCCAATTTTCATAAGTGCACAATTTTAACCGGTAGTGTAGGTCAAGACAAGGTTACTAAAATACCTTAAAATTATAAAAAAGGGAGAAAACCTAATTATTTGGATTTGCAATCATTTTCTTAACAAACACTAAAAATATCTCTTGAAGAACTAACAACAGGCCTTTTAACAATGCAAAGGATCTCTGTAACCGGTACGCGGAATCGTTCCCTATTTCGTTTTATCGATCTAAGTTAGCTGGTCATGGGGGGGGGGGGGGGGTGGAGCTCGCGTGCTTCGCCAGTAACGATATCAAAGCGGAATCTCCTGTCGCAGGGTGGACTCGCGCGAATGTGACTTCGCGTGCTGCCAAGCCAAGTCAGACAAAAAGCTGAGAGATAAGGGCTGCCAACTCTCCGGCAATGATACACGCCCTGCTTGAAACGCGCAAACGAGTCTACTTCAAGACACTTCCTCCTTCCCCTTTTCTTTCCTGATCACGTGTGATATCGTCTTCACGACTTGGGAAAAAAACTGAAATTCTTTACAAAAATCCCCGTAAAAATGTCTCTGATCTCACTGATTAACGTAAATAAAGTATTAACTCAAAAGATTGTGGCCTTCCAGTGTTGAAAAAAAAATAAGTAAAAAAGACTCTCTGAAAGCGTTTCAAAATAACCCGCCAAAAAGGGTGGTTCAATTTTCCGGAAGATGGATATCTCAAGGTGGTTCTCACAAGAGAAGCCATTTTTTTTATTTTGACATAAAATTCGAAGCTAGTGATCCTAACAACCCCCTTATACCCATTTTCATACAAAATATGTACAATTTTTGAAATTTTGGACGCCATATTGGATCGCGCATTTTTAATTTGTTAATTTTCTCATAAAATTCGAAATTAAATACCCAAAAACCCTCTTATACCAAGTTTTATACAAATCCGAAGAAATCTTAAAATTATGACCGCCATATTGAATTGGAATTTTTGCATTTTTACATAAAATTTGAAGTTATTAACCTCAAAAATCCTCTTTTATTACTTTCGAGAGTCCTCTGGTTCACTGTGTTTGTTAATAAAACTTGAAAGCCCATATTAAGCTCATGACGTGATCTCAATATGATTTACCCATTACTGGCCCCGAGGTACACTTTAAAAATTTGGTGATTTTTACACTCCTTTTTGGGGGAAAACTTCCATTTTTTTAGTTAAAAATGAGTTTCCTCAAGAAATTGGGCAAATTTCCCTAAAAAAATTCGATAAATTCCAGAAAAATTAGGGAATATTCTCTATAATTTCAGAGATTAAGTGATTCTCATAAAATTTAGGGCGAATTTTCCCAATTTTTAGGAAATATTTCCCAAAATATGTTGGGGAACCATTTAGAAATATTCCCTAAGATATCATGGTGATCATTATAAATCCATAGTCCTCTACCTTAACCCCAAGATATTTTAGGGAAAATTTCTCCAAAATATCTTGGGGGATATTTCCATAAATTTTGGGAACTTTCCCCAAATATTTTAGGCAACACTCGCAAATGACGATGTGGAATGTTTTCTTAAAATTGGGGAAATTTGCCAAACTGCCTTAAGAAATATTCGTCATCAGTATTTGAAAATTTTCCCAAAGATAGTTGGATAAATTTTCCCAATTTTGATGAAATATTACCCAAGATATTGTGGTGAAATATTCCCGAAAATATCTTAAGGAAAATTTCTTTTGTGCAATTGTTTCGCTTCTATCACAAAATACAAGGTCCTCTACCTTAACCCCAAAATATTTTAGAAAAAATCTTACTAAAATGTCTTGGGGAATATTGATTAAAATTTTGGAAACTTTTTCAAAATATTTTAGGTAAAATTCCCAAATAAAGGTGAGGAATATTTCCTAATAAATAGGGAAATTGACTTAACTGTCGTAAGAAATATTCGCTGAAGGAATTTTTTTGGTTAAAATTCCCTAGTGTTTTAATCTTTCATAATAAAATTGTCCTTAATAAAGTTATTTTATTGTTTAACATTATTTATTTGAATATTCTGCAGAAAAATACAAAAAATACCGTGAATTTGATATTTGCTTGTACATCCGAAATA
Organism: Andricus curvator; assembly: GCA_932195095.1. Lineage (NCBI taxonomy): Eukaryota > Metazoa > Arthropoda > Insecta > Hymenoptera > Cynipidae > Andricus > Andricus curvator. Next base: position 175,375 of record CAKNYM010051980.1, read on the forward strand.
TATATGTATGTTTGGGAGGTATTTGTAGAGCGAAGAGCGCTGCTGGGTGTAATTAAATCATGCCGACGGTTTTGCAATTAAACTCGATTATTTGCTCGTCGCTACCCACCCCCCGCCTCACCCCAATTTTACTCTTTCAACCCCTGCCGCTACCCTTCGACGCCGACTTACCCCCGCAATATCTTTCGCACGGTAATATTGCCGCTCGAATGAACGCCGGGGTGATTCGTAAAAGTTGACTCCGGACAGGTCTAATTACAAGAGGACAGATAACTAATTAAAAGCTCTGGTAATATAACGATAAATCGACAAGGATACTTATTTCCGCCGGGGAAAACTAGCACTGACAAATGATGTCCTCTTCGTGATAAGCTATCGCACGTCATGAGAATATTCGCTTCAATCAAAATTAATGCCACTGGTTGTGAGCACTATTTTTCTAGTAGAGTGAATTAATCTTCATTTTGAGTCGTGCATAAATTATGTAGAGTTTTTTTCTGAAATTTTAAACCATGTACCCCCCTTTTTTAAGGTCCGTGAGTTTTGACCCCCACTCCTCCCCTTTCCTATCTTAAGTAATTTTTTACGACCAAGTAGTGGATTTTTAACAAAAAAGATGAAATAGTTACAAAAAATGTAATAGATAATATTTTAACTAGGTGAAGATTTTTATTTCAGATCAGAAACAGTTGAATTGAACCAAAAAATTCGAATTTTCAAGAAAATATTTGAATCCTCAACCCAAACAAATTCATATTCAACCAAACAGTTGCATTATTATTATTGAAAAAAGATTAAATTTCTACCAAAAGAGATGCATTTTCAAATCAAATGATTTTTCAGTCAATAAGGGAAAAAATGCAAAGATGAATTTTCAACCCAGAAGATTAATTTTCTATTAAAAAGATAAATTCTCACAAATAGTTGAATTTTCGACCAAGAAGGTCAATTTTCTAACAGAAGAGAGGAATTTTCAACAAATTACATAAATTTGCAACTTGGTGATTTTCAAAGTTTAAACTAAAAAAGGCTAAGTTTTAACCAAAAATAGAATAGTTAAATTTTAATTTGAAAAATTCAATTTTAATAAAAAAGAACTAATTTTTTACAAAACAGTGGAATTCTCTACCAAATTGCTGAATTTTAAGCCAAAAAGACGAATTTTCTACGAAATAGTTGAATTTTCAACCCGAAAATATGAACTTTTAGAAAAAATTATTTTTCAACCAAATAGTCAAACCAGTTAATAGGATAATTTCTAACAAAAAAATCGAATTGTCAACTCATTTTCAGCTAAAATTATGAATCTCAACCCAAAAATATGCATTTTTAAGAAAGTTGTTTAACTTTCAACCAAAGAGTTGAAATTTCAACCAAAAAAATATGAATTCACAAAAAAATTGATAACTTGCTTTTTCAACCAAAGTGAATTTCTAAAACGTGGAAATAGAAATAAATAAGAAAAAATTACGTAATCGCCCAGCATTTGCATTTTTAACAAAAAAATACGTCCATTTTTAACCAAATAGTTAAATTTTCATTCATAGAAATGAATTTTCAACTAAAATGATAAATCTTAATTTAAAAAATGAACTTTCAACAAAGTATTTCATCTTGATCGTTGAAGTTTCCACCAAACATTTGAATTTTCTGTAAAGAAGTTGAATTTTTAACCCGAGAATATGAATTTTTAACAAAATTGTTAATATTCAATCGAAACAGTTAAATTTTCTACCAAAAAGTATGACTTTTTAACAAAATTGTTGAATTTTCAACCAAATACATCAATTTTCAACCAAATTGTTAAATTTTTAACCAAAAGGATTACTTATTTTTACAAAAAACGATGAATTTTTAACAAAATACATGAATTTTCAAAAAAATAGTTGAATTTTCAATTCAAAAAGATTAATTTTTAACCAAAACTTAGGTAGGTAAATTATCAGTTAAAAAATGAATTTTCAACAAAATGGTTGAACTCAATTGTTCAATTTTCTACATAGCAGTTGAATCTTCAACCCACAAATATGAAGTTTAGAAAAAAGGTAATTTTCAAACCGAAAAATAATAATTTAAAATAAATTAGGTTGGATTTTCTGATTGGGTTCGAGTAATTGAGTTCGCATTTAAATGGAAAATCGAGAAAAAAGGAGAAAGTTTGTGAAGCCTGCGAGAAATAAATAGGAATTTTGATCATTCATAGACTAAAGAATAACAGTTTAAATAAAAATTGAAGTTAATTTTTAATATTGCAAAAATATTAGGTTATTAAACTGGAAGTTTGGCTTAGAAAATAAAGATAATTTTCGATTTCACACTTTTTGATTTCAGACACACTTTTAAATTCGAAAATTGTGCACGTTTTTTGAATTTCTAATCTTTTGATTTAGTATTTTCAGGTCGGATCATTGGAAACATTTTCTAAAAAAATCAGATCGTTTAAACAAAATTCTTAATTGTCTTTCTGGAAATTAATTCTTGGTAATCATAAAATTTATTTTATGTAAAAATAGTGTTAGGTTTATTGCTTCTATAAATTAAACAAAACATTTTATTCAGGGTAAATTGAAGTCTCAGATTGGATTATTAAAATATGATCCACTATTATTTTTCTGATTATTAGAGGAAAATTGACAAAAACGTGTACAAAGCTTACCAAACATGCGTGATGAATGGTAGTTTCAACTTCCGTCGCGTGCGGCATCGGCTTCGATTAGATGTGTTAGTACTTTCTAGCAAATTCACATATACAAATCTCTAAATTATTTACTCAAATTTTGCAACTACAACTTACCCGAAATAAATTTTAATTGTCTCTAGTCTGGACTAACTCTATTTAGAATAATTAACATTTTAAACTTAGTTTAATGAACATTTTCCAGAGAAAGAAACAATCACACAGGAGTCACTTTAGAACCACTTGCAGATGATTCTTCAATTAGAGTTCAAAATTCATGATTTTTCACTTTTCTTAAACCGAATCTGATATTTATCAATTTCAAACACATCTTTGTTATAAATTGTTGCATAATTTGTACGTAAGAATTAAAAATAAATACTTTCCAATTCTCTATTACTTTCCTAGATTAAGTAAACTTCGAGGTAAACTTGCTACTTTTCATCCAAGGCTAAAAATATATTTAACCATGATTTAATTTAGCCACTTTAATAATAGGATCTATTTTTAAAATAATTACTTTCCACCCAAAAAGTTTTAATGTCTTGATCCGACTAAAATTTGATGAAACAATCTAGCAAAATTATACGAATCTAAGAAGCTAGCTCAGGTTTAGGAACTTAATAACCGTTATCTCAGAGCCACCATATAATTTTGCTCGGGAAAGAGCGACCGCTGCACTGATTTGCAACAGATCTGTTTTGACAAGTACGGTTTCAGGTAAAGCTTTGGTTTACCTTGTTTAGCAAAAGCGGTCGATGCGGCTAATAAAGTAATTTACGCAGCAGAACTCCACAAGGGTGATTTAGCACCCAATGCAAATGCACTCAAACTCCACCACTAAAACCTTCACTTCGAGCGGCACCCACTAATTCCAAAAATAACAGAAAAAGTGATAAAAAAAAATTGCAGTAATAGCGATTCTGAAATTGTATAATCGAATTTTAGCAGCGTTTGGAAACTTGCAACCGATCGAGTTTCCAACAAGCGACTGAAGACTCGCCGTTCCAAGCTTGCTCAATATTTTTTTTAGAAAGTGCGAAGATGTAAAGATGCTTCTTGTAAAAAGGATCTCGTAAAAAAAAAGATCCTGGGTATTGATCCTAAAACTTTCTCCTGACTAGAAACGTTTTTTTGCCGAGAGACCCAGTCTACCCCTAATGGTCAGAGTAACTTTCACCTTTTGAGTCCTATCCTATAACGAAGGAAATCGCGTCTTTTAGAGATTTAGAGTTTTAGGCATTTGGGTTTGCAGTTCTCTTCAAAAGACCCTAAAAAAGAAAGTTGCGAAAATTCGGAAATGAAAATCGGCCGACCATAAAAAAGTAAAAGTCGACCTCCCTTTTGTGGGAGCGCGTAAAACTCGACGGAAGAAGAGCCGTCGGAAGGCTCATAAAAAGTTCGAGGTATCTCCTACATTTCCGCTTCTCGCTACCTGCGGGATGTACCTGTACGATGTAGTTTAAGGCGTAAAATATGCATTGGCCTGAGAAGACATTTTCTGCTTTAATTGCTCACTTTAAAATTTATTTAAAAATCTCGAGCCGGATTTTATTTATTAATGATTGGTCGCTGAGAATAATCTTGATTTATGTTCCGCTTGGAATTAAGTCTCGAAGCTCGAAACTCAAATTTTAAATTAAAGACGCTTTTGTGATTTTTAAATAATATAAACAAGAATAATATAAAAAATCACCTCAAGTCCTCACCAAATTGAAAATTCAACTATTTGGTAGAATGTTGAACTCCTTTGTTGAAAATTCATTTTTTTCAAAATATTCATCATTTAAGTTCAAAATTCATTTCCTTGGTTGAAAATTGAACTATTTTGTTGAAAATTCGTCTTTTTTGGTAGATAAATAATTTTTTTAACTGATATTGTAACTATTTGATTTTTTATTAAAATGTTATTCATTTAATTTAAAAATTCAACTATGTGGTTGAAAATTTATCTTTTTTAGTAGAAATTTAATCTTCTTGATCAAAAACTCACCTTTTTGGTTAAAAATTCAACTATTTGGTAAAATGTGGAACTCCTTTGTTAAAAATTATTTCTTTTGTAAAAGATTCATTACTTAAGTCTTAAGTTCAAAATTCATTTCTTCGGGTTGAAAATTAAAAAACTTTGTTGAAAAATTCGTTTTTTTTTTGTTAGGAAATAATGTTATTAAACTAAAAATGTAACTATTCCACCTTTGATTGAAAACTGAGAGTTTTTTGTTGTTGAAAAATGATGTATTTGGTCGAAAATTCGTATTTTTTGGTAGAAAATTTATCTTCTTGGTTACAAATACATCCTCCTGGTTAAAAAATGCAACTTTTTGGTTAAAAATTCAACTAATTGGTCGAAATTTAAACCATTTTGTTGAAAATTCGTCTTTTTTAGATTAAAAAATAATTTTTTAACTGAAAATTTAACTATTTCATTTTTTGTTACAAAGTTTTTTATTTTAACATTCAACTACTTGGTTGAAAATTTATTTTTTTATTAAAAAATGAATCTTGTTGATTAAGAAATGCCTTTAAGGTTGAAAATTCAACAATTTGGTATAATGTTGAACTATTTTGTTAAAAATTCATTTTTGGAAAAGATTCATCATTTAAGTTGAAAATTCATTGCTTTGGTTGAAAATTAAACTATTTTCTTGAAAATCCGTCTTTTTTGGTTGAGAATTAATTTTTTTAACTTGAAATGTAAAAATTCCATCTTTCGTTGCAAACTGATCTTTTTAGTTGAAAAGTCATGTATTCAATTTTTTGGTGGGAAATTCATCTTTTTGGATTGAAAATTCAACAATTTGGTGAAAATTCACTTATTTGTTAAAAATTCAGCTTTTTGGTTAAAAATTAAACTATTTGAAAAATTAACTATTCGGCAGAAAACTAACTTTTTTGTTGAAAAATAAAATTTCGAGTTAAAAATTCAACAATTTGGTAGAAAATTAAACTATTTGGTTGAAAATTCACTCTTTTGTTCAAAATTCAACTATTTTGGTATAAAATTCAACTATTTATTTGAAAGGTTAACTATTTAGTAGAACACTAACTTTTTGGTTGAAAAATTATATTTTGTTGAAAATTCTTCTTTTCTGGTAGAACATTAATCTTTATAGCGGAAAATTAATCTTTTTATTTAAAAATTTCATTATTTGGTTAAAAATTAATCTTTTTATTTAAAAATTTCATTATTTGGTTAAAAATTAATTTTTTTATCTGAAAATTAACCTATTCCATTTTTTATGGAAATCTTCAATATGTTGAAAATTCAACTATTTGGTAGAAAATTCATGTAGCTTGTTGAAAATTCGTTTTTTTGTAGAAAATTGTCTTGTTTGTTGAAAATACATCTTTTGGTTTAGGTTCATCAATTTTGTTGAAAATAAGTATTTTTTTGGTTGAATTCAACTGGTTGAAAGTTGATATTTTTGTTAAAAATTAATTTTTTAAACTAAAAAAAATTTTTAATTGAAAAATAATCTTTTTTAGTTCAAAACTTCAACTGTTTTGTAGATATTTTGTCCTTTTGGCTTCAAAGTTTAACAATTTTGTTGAAAATTCATGTAATTCGATAGTACATTAATCTTCATGGTGGAAAACTCATCTTTCTAGTCAAAAATTTAATTATTTGGTTAAATTTTTTTTTTCTTGAAAATATAAATATTCTATTTTTGGTTAAAACTGTATTCTTTATAAGTTGAAAATTCAATTATTTGTTAGAAAATTCATGTATCTTGTCGATTTTTGTTGTTGGAAAGTAATTTTTCAAACTGAAAATGTAACTATTCCACTTTGGTTTAAAAACTTATCTGTTTTGGTTGCAAATTCAACTACTTGTTTGAAAATTCATGTATTTTGTTGAAAATTCGGTTTTTGGTAGAAAATTGATCTCGTTGGTTAAAAATTCATCTTTGAGTTATATTTTTAACCAATTTTAGAAAAATCCTCATTTTTCTGGTGTTGGTTGATCATAAATTGAGAAATTCAAAGTCACGTACAAGACCCCTTTCCGCGGAAATTCTATTTCCGTCCTTGTTCCTCTCTCTGTGGATTTTCCAATCCTCTGTCTCTCTCAGAGCAGAGAGAGCCAAACGGAGGATGCGACAATATCCGGCGCCCCGGCGTCCGACAACTGATAACGCCGAGGGATGTTTATGTGTGCGTTTATAATACGTCTGGGGTTACGCTCAACCCCTTCGATCCATTGAGATTGCTCTATGCGCAATGATACAAATTATACATTTTTCTAGGAACGATTACCCCTAATTCAAATATTATGAATGTTATTAAAAAAAATTGTTAAAAAAATTGGCTCTTTGAAAATGGCAGAAACTGAATTGGACTTAAAAAAAGTTTTATTTAACTGATAATTTGTCAAAATTGAGCTAAATCCAATTATCTGTTGATAAAAAAAAATTGAATAACTGTGCGTCCATTACATTTTACTGAAATTTCAGTATATTTTTATTTTAAAATAGTTATTCATTTAAAAAACCAAAAGTTTAGTGATTTTAATGATTATTAATCAAATGAATCAAAACCTCTGTCGAATATTTCTTTTTGTATCAAAAATTTTAATTTTAAACTTAAAATAAAACAAAGTAAATTTTCAAGGTACTAAGAAGATTATTTTGAGTATTTAAAAGAAATGGAAAATTTAACAAAGCACTGAGTTTTAATAAAAATTTTCAAAACTTCTTTTGGAACTTGAAGAGCTTTCAATAGTTTTAATAGTATCAATAAATAAATCTGTGCATAAGTAAAAAGAGTTATACTCATTTGTATTACTAAACATTTTTAGCAGTTCTTGCAATTGTTTAACTAATTTTCACACGAATTTTTCATTAAATGGTATTTTAATTACGGATGTTGGACTTTGCTTTACAGTATTATTTTTAATGACTTTATTTTACTGAGATTTCAGTAATTTTTTATAATAAATGAGTTATTTATTCAAAATACCCAAATTTACTTATTTTAATTATTATTATCAATGAAATTAAAAGTTAATCAAAACCTCAGTCGAATATAGTTCTTTTTGTCTCAAAAATTTTTATTACATACATAAAATAAAATAAAGTGCATTTTCAAGGTTTTAAGAATATGATTTTAAGTATTTTTAAAAAATTTGAAAAGTCTACATTAGTATTGTTTAACTAACGCTTATATGAATTTTGTAGTAAATGGTATTTTGAGTCAGAAAGTTACACTTTTTTTAGCAAATTATTTTTTATGCCTTTTTTAAATAAATGATAGCTCATTTTGTCAGTTAGGTAAAGCATTCTTATCTACAGGATCTACGGGACTTGAATGCATTTTTTAATTGTTGAAATTAAAAAAATACAAATTACATAATTTTCAACTAAATAGTTTGAAGAATGTATGTGAAGTTCGTCTAAATTTGATTTGATTTATTCTTAGTTTATATTTTTTCTTTTCTAAAATATGTTAACTGAATAATTAAATTTCTAAACCAAGAATTCAGTATTTCAATTTCTATTCAAGACAATTATTTTTTAATAAAAAACCGAATTTTCTAGAAAACAGTTTAATTTTGTACCAAATAGCTGAATATGATTTTTCAACAAAAAAGTTAATTTTTAACTAATCAGTTGAATTTTGAGTTTAAAAAAAATAAATTTTTAACACAAAAAAAAATTTTAACTCAAATTACGAATCTTGAACCCGAAAAATTAACTTTAAAGAAAGTAATAGATTTAATGCTTTATTTTTTTAATGCTAAATTCATTATTTTAAGAAAGTAGTTTAACTTTCAACTAAGGAGTTGAATTTTCAACCTAAAAAGATAAATTTTCAACAAAAAATATAATAGTGACTATTTTAAATTGAATTTTCAACTAAAACAGATTAATTTTCAACCGAAAAGTTGCTTTTTCACCACAAAAAACTTGATTTGCTAATAAAATAGGCGAATTCCCAACAAAATACAAATTTTTTTTAACAAAATAGGTCAATTTTCCATATAACAGTTGAAACTTTAACAAAAAAGTTAATTTTCAACCGAAACAGATTCATTTTCGAACAGACAGTTGCATTTTCAACAAAAAAATTAATTTTCAACAAAGCAGTTGAATTTTCACTCAAAAAAAATTTGCTGGACAGGAAAGAAAAAAAGCTTCAATCAAATTGTTGAATTTTTAAGGTAAAAAGATGAATTTTCAACAAAACTGTTGAATTTTGAACCAAGAAGTACGACTTTTCAAAAAATTGAATTTCCAACCAAAAAGAATGAACTTTCAACCAAACATAATATATAATAATATTATTTCAGAAGAATTTTATTTATAAAATTAACAATTGTATTATTCCTAAATACATTTTTTTAAATAAAAGCGTACCAAAGTGATTTGTCGAGAATCGTTCGAAACTTTTATAATTACTGTATAAGATACATCATTGGGGTTCTAAATATTTTTATTGGGCACGAAAGTTTGTTTTTATATAAAAACTAGGAAAAACCTTTGAAGAAATTTTTATTTTTAAATATAAAAATTCAATATTTATAGAATTTATTAACAGAACTTTATTAATGAAAGTTTTAGCAGGGTGGCCGCAAAGCTTCATTTCCAAAATTTCCAGAATTTCCCCCGATATTTCCCTGACCACTATTTTTTTCTGACTAATAATTTAAAAAAAAATCTAATTTAAAAAATGTAAAGACCACAATTCCAATCATTTAAAATTTTTAATAAAGTTTAAAATTCCCAAGTTTACTATTTTTGACGGTTATTCATAGTTATAGAAATTCCTCGATTTTTGTAAATTCCTGACTTTTCCTGACCCACAATGTCCCCTGACTTTTCCATGATGTCCAGATTTTCAATTAAAGCAAATAAAGGACTTATTCTCAGACTTCAATCATCTTTATGAGACTTAAACCTTCATTTTTTTCAATATTTACTTAACATTCAAAACAGGAAGTCCCTTAAAAAAATCTAATCCCCTTAGAGGCGACTCCATGGGAGTTTTTTGGGAAAGGCCATCTAGGGCTTGTTGTGGGATATCTCAAGATTATACTCCCTCCTCCACTAAAATTACCTACTTAATAGGGGGGGGGGGGTCCAGCATTGTGGGTGGAAAACCAACCTTGTCCCCCTCCTGGATTCGTGCTTAATCCCCCGGGAAAATTGATATACACTAATACTCTTATAACTTATAAGTCCAGTTCTAACTTATAACTCCAGTAATACGTATGTCATGCCTAATAACTTGGGGAAAAAAATGATATCCCATATCGAAATCCAGTGGACATTATAACCGAGGGTAGAACATCAACCATCGAACGTCTGGCAGTGAAATAATAATTTGCCCGTGTCCGCCACGCCCAGTATTGTTTACACACATACTTAGGCTCTTAGGTCGCCCAGCTCCTTGTGTGTTTTGGCATTTTCTATGTAGGTACTTCAATGATATATCGAGAAATATATTTACGAGCGAGAGACGAGCGAGTGCGGGCGACGTGGCTGGGGCTCCGAGATAGCGAGATACGAATATAGAGGCCGGGAAAGTCGGTTTTCGGATGAAACTCGAGGGATGAAGGGGGTTGTTCGTTCGCTCCCACGTCCCCGCAGACGTCCAACGCCTGATCTACGACTCCCTCGCGCATAGCAGAGCGCATAACTTTTATCTTACCTCTCCGAGATCTTCGCGAGAGAGACACCAAAAAGGAGAGAAGAAGAGGGTAAAATAGAAGAAGAGGGTAAAATAGAATAAGAGAGATGAAGAGAATAAGAGAGGGTGAAAAAGGGGGAACGGGATCCGGCACGATATTACCCGCTGCCTCCAAACATTCTGAACGCCCGGGCTTTCGTGCCGGGGGGCCATAGAAAACGTCCGCCCCTTTCCTCGTGAGAGGGTGTGCAAGTGGTTAACGCAGCCATTTCACGCCTCGAGAAGCATCCAGCTTCCTCGAGCCGCTTACCTCATCCGAATTCTCACCGAATCCACTTTTCGGGCCAGAGGATCCAAGATCCAAGGAATGTACACGGGATTTCTATTTACTGTGTAATGGTGTAATGGGAAAGAGAGGAGCGCCCCTGGGAAGGGATGTGTGGAACTAGGCTGCCCGGGACACCCTTATCGGAGGCCTGAAGACTCTTCCGGGTTCGGAGGAAGTTACCTGGGTTTCGTGATGGATCATTCTATTAGAGGAAGATAGAAGGTACGTCAGAAATGTTCGGAAAATTCCGACACATTTAGGATACTAAAGTAGCTGACGAAATTAGGTTGCTAAGAACGAAATTCAGTAAATGGTAACAGAAATATAAGTTATCGCAATTAATTCACAGGTATGCGTTTAAAATTTAGAGGATGCAAAAATGTAAATAAATTACTGAATTAGTGAAAGATAAAAATTTCAAAATTAAATTTCGCGCCAGAGTGAAGTGACCTCATTAAAAAGTGACGTCACAGTTCAGTAGTACTCTGGCGCGAAATTTAAATTTCAAAATTCTTTCTGTTCACTTTCAAGACTAGGGGAATATATTTTCAAAATATTTATTATTAATATTATATTTTCAACTCAACTGAAGTTTTTAGCGAAAAACATGTTCTAATCTTTAGCCACTTTTACCCCAAAAACTAAACCAATTTCCTAATTTTTCACAGACTCCCTTGGAAATCGTGAAAAGGGGACAGGAAAGAGCGTCATGCTGTTGGTGGGTTCGAATCTAGCCCACGGGAAGCTGGTCTGCGCGGTGGCACTTTTCCTCCATAAATCTCATCTCCCGCCCTCCATTTTTAGATCAGCCGAAAGTGGAGTATCGATCAGAATTCGCCTGAAATTACAGTCCGTGAGCGATTCTCCATTGCCTGTACCAAGTGGTTATATCAACCATACGTCGTGTGCCATACGAAAGGGGGCGGCAACCGCAGCACGACTGTTCTCCACCCACCCCAATTTCACCCCCGAGAGACAATATTTATCGATCACCCCCGAAGGTATCAGAGGGAAAAAAGCCCCTGGAAAAAAAGCACTGACTTCAGCCCTGAACTATGGTCTCACAGCTGTTAGCCTTTTCCTCCACTACCTTCTCCTCCTCTTTCAATGACCCCCAGCCCAACCCCTCGCTACACATGAAAATTCACCCTACGAATTTTGATTCTTGGAAGTTTCTCTTATTTCTACCCCCTCCCTCCTTTTGAACCCCCTAGCCATCTCATCCTCATGAACAGCCGGCCACGAATCCGGAATTCGACGGATTTGCGTGGACCATCTGCACTGTCCACGCGAAAAGGCACGACCCTATAAATTCGTATTCAACTCGGGTCAGGGGATTAAACTTATATTAAACGATTTCGCCGATATCGTGCCGCCGACGGATTACGGGAGTTCGACAAAGAGATATTTCAAGGTTTATTTGCGATAAAGCACTACTCACCTTGCAACCATGTCCAATGTGGCTTAGCAATATCTTCCTTACCTGAAAAATAAAGAGCCATATTTTAGGATTTTCGTTTGTGAATTGTAGTTTGAAAGTACTTTTACTTGATAAAAAGAGCATAAGAAAGTTTTCAGGGGATCTTTTTTTACTTTATTGGGATAACATTAGGGGTTGTTCATATATTACCTAACGCTTTTAGAGGGGTGCACGAGTTCAAAAAGAGCTTTTATGGTCTTGTGATGGGGAAGGGGGCAGGGTTCGAGAAATGTTAAGTCAAATTATTTTAAATGTAAGACTTAAAAAAAAAGAGTAAAATAATTGTAGGGAAAAGTAAAACAAATTATTTGTTAGCCACCACAGAGAGGTACAAAGTTTTTAAAGTTTGAAAAATTAAAAACTTTTTTTTAAATATGGTACAAAAATTAGCATTATTAAAAGTTGTACGTTTTTTTTTAATTTTAAGTAGTAAAGGTCTTTCTGTAAATATAGCGAGAAAAGATATGTGGAAGACATTTTTTTTTATTTTATAGAAGTGTTCCAAAAAAAAAAAGTAATATTTTTGTTGATATTTCAGAAAATGCTAATCGTATATTAAATTTTTTCATAAATAATAATTCTACATTATTATTTGCAAACATCCAACGGCCATACCACGCTGAAAACCCCAGTTCTCGTCAGATCACTGAAGTTAAGCAGCGTTGGACGCGGTTAGTACTTGGATGGGTGACCATTCAAGAATACTGACATGAGTGCTGTTGGCACATCGTGGGTGTGGTGAGCCCACACTTGTAGTTGTTTATAACTACAAGAAAAACCTAGAAACACTACCCGAATCGGGTAGTGTCACGCCTACCCTGAAAGGGAAATGGTTTAATGGTATATATATATCCAACCCCTTTGTGAGGGTCAAAAGTGATATTCAAAGAATTTGAAAAGAATCACGAGCTATCCTGATAGGATACAACATACGTGGATTTATTTTTCTTGGTAGAATAAAATGTTTTATTTATATTGAAAGAATCATAATTATGAAAATTACGTAACAATGAGATTTAATGAAGGTCAATTTGACAAAAAGTTATCAAATTGCCAAAAATAGCAATTATTGGTAATTTTTCGAGCTGGAAAAGGGGTAGGGTGTGACAGTACTTGCCCAATCCCTTTTACAGCACGAAAAATGATCTTCTTAAATAAATTAAAAATTATAAACGTTCATAATTCATTAATAAAACAGACTTTATTTAGCATATTACAATTTCAATGTTAATTACAGCAGTGTTTAATTTTTACTGCTATAATATTTCAAATTGATCTACTGTTAAATATTAGAACTATTCAACAATTAGTGACATTCATTAAAATAATTCAAATCTATTAATATTTAACATAAATAGAATCTTTGATCGATTCAAAATTCTTTTAATATATTTCTTCTTATATTATTCCGTTCTGAAATTTGATTTCAAAGAAGATTTTATAACATAATTTTTTGTTTTAATTTCTTTTAGTACATTATAAATGTTTTCACCGAATATACGTCGCTATAAAAATTGCTTTGAAGAATATTTAAAGAATTATGTAACTGCAGTGTTTTCTAATCATTTTGTATTTTTACTAAAATGTGTGTTTGGGAAAATTTTACTTCCACATAAATAATTTATAATGAGAACAGAAAATTCAGTACATATTAATTTAAACAAATAAATAAAACAAAATAAAAATACAAAAACTTAATTGATATTTCTTGAAATTAGTATCATTTCATGAAAAAAATATATTTCCTTATTTTTTCGAAGTTTAAAAAAAACTGTCTGTCATACTGAGATGTTTTTTTTGTGTAAAAAGTTGAAAATTTGACTTCTAATCGCTATCTAAAGCCGATTTCAAAAACCCATGAAATTTTAATCTCAAAATTCTCGGTTGATTTTCACGGAATTAACTAAGCTTTTTTTAAATATTCAGAAACTTCATATCTCGGAAGCATATTTTTATTTATTTTTTAAATTGGAAATTGAATTTTTATCGCAATCTGCAGCGAAGCCTTCTCCAAGTTTGGGTGTCAATTTCAGAATGTCAACTTCCACATTAATTTCCTCGACCCTCTGGATAACTTTTTTTGAAAACACTTTTTTGGTCTCAATTCCGCACCACTTCATCTCAAGAGTAGACTTTAACTTCATTTCTAAATGGTGATTTAGATTTTACAGAACGTTGTTTCGTTATTTTGAAAAATTCTAATTCTATTTGTTATCTAGTTCTATACTGCCACGCACCTTTTAACAGAACATTCAACAAATAGAATTTATGAAAAAAAAATTGCAGTTAAAAGAAAATCTTATGTCTGCCTTCAAAATTTTGTACAGCCTTTACAAATACAGATTCCTTGACAGTAAACTCTACAACGCGGGTGTACAATGTGGCCGCTAACCCACGCCCCTTCAGCTAAGCGCCCCTCCAAGCATCTCAGCGCCACTCAAAAAAAAATTTCTTCTAAAGAGTAAATATTTCTCGAAGAATCCAACTAAAAACTATTAAAAATAACCGGTACACTTAGAGAAAAATTTATATTTTCAAAATTTTCGTTTCATCCTGATAGAGGGCGTAGCGCAGTCCGCCGCTGGATTAGTAAGATAAAATAATTCTCTACAGTTCAATTACGAAGGGAATATCGAATCTGGTTGCTGTATGAATGTACGATGTACGTTTAATCTTTCCCCTGCCCTCCCCTTTCTCCTCTTTGTTGCATGCTACTGAAACTCCCAGGAGGTTGCTCTCTGTTCAACTTTTGGCATGCTATGTATATACATGTAGAGGTTTGGCACGGTTAATGGTCAGGGCGATTCATTTCAGGAAAATCGTGAGTTGACTATCAAAAGCATAGAACGTGATATTTTCATTTCGATGTCCATTCGCAGATTATTTACTTCTCGTGTATATAGGTTTCGTTCCAATTTTATAGATGTATTTTTTCGGTGTATATATTTGACAATATTGAGGACACTGTTGGGCAATATTTCAAAATTTTATCAAATTTTCGAAGACTTTGAATAGGAAATAAAAAACGTATTTCGAAAACAGATGGATAAAATTTCGATGTAGAGAGTGTTATTTTATGAGTAGTGAGTAACTATAACAAGAATAATAATTAGGGTGGTCCAAAAAAAGGCTTTATTTCTTGTTGCAAACCTAAGAATTATTTCTTTTGATGTGATAATAATCCCGAATTTTTGGTAGAATTTTGGGGACATGTACAGTAAATTTTAAAATTCATTTAATTATTTACATGACAAAGATTGCATGGATTTTTGTGTCAATTTTAGGTAAAAGTTGTAATTTTCATACAATCCAAATCATCCAGAGCTAATTGTATTCCTTGAAAGGTTCTTTTTAATTATGATTGAATAAGAATTGCAGCTTTTACCTCAAATTGAAGCTAAAAACACCAAAATATACAAGATTTGTTAAATAAACAATTACGAGAAACAAATTTGTTTTCAAACAATCATCAAGCAATCAATTTTTAAGCTTGTCAATAATTTTAAATTGAATTTATTGTAAATATTATCAGTCCAACCTTTATTATTCCAGCCGATTCTTTAATGCCTTGCTTAAATTCGCTCATGAAATTGAAATTCACTAATCTTAATGTTTTCGCAATGATTAAACACTCTATTTTCGGAAATATCTACTTTTTAAGATAGTCCAGCTATAACGCACAAATCTGGGGACAAAATTTAAACAAAGATAAAAAGGAATTAAATATTTTCTAAAGATTAAGCATTTGAATTACTTAAAGATACTAAATCGGATATCATTATGACATCAACAATAATTATATTATTTATATATTAAAGTTATGAAAATAAATTATATTTTGCAAACTGCACCAGCGATAGTCCAGCTAATCACGTTTTGACTTTTTACACTTAATTTTAATTAACAACTATAATATTAGGAATATCCGAGGGACAAAGAAAAAAAAAATGAAAAGGAATACATATTTTTAGTGGGAGTTTTTTAGGGCGCTGAGATGCTGAAGGGGACGCCTAGCGAAAGGGGCGTGGGTTAGCGGCCACCCCGTATACCCACGTCGTCAAAAACAGTGATTAGTGTTCATTAATAATACCCAAAAAATTACTCTTTTAGAGTATATTCATGTCCATAAGTAAAGCCCATTTTTGTAAACACCAGGGACATTCAATTTTGTGCTATACCATAAACGCTATATGATATCGTCATGATTTTTTAACAAATGATTACATTGGCATGAAAATACGAGAGTGGAGAAATAAAGTTTGAGCATTTTGCTATTGTGGAGCTTTATATTGCAAAGTTCAATGTGCATCCTGATAGGGCATCGCTGTTGGGTACATGCGCGGATTTCACGGCCGCGGGCCGCCAAATGATGCAGAACACCGGTGGGAATTGGTTCGGGGTTGGTTTGGGAGAAGTCCGATATAACTAACCGAGGTGATCTACGACCTGTTTAGTAGTTCTATATCAGCAGTGTTGCACCATGGTCAAATACGCGCCGTCGAGTCACCCTCACAAACGATACCATCTGACATAAGTATGTACATATATAGGTACTAGGTATGCGTATTCTGGATACTGTATAGTTATTGTATGTGTACTCGTGGACGTGCATGCTGCAGATCCCCGCGAGGAAGATTCTCTGCAGAACTAGTGCTTTGCTTATTTTTTCAACAAACACTCTTTGTGCCTGCAAAAAGTTCTGCCGGATTGTAGGGTTTTGACTCAAATACCGTAACTTACATTGCGCTGATGCACACTTCAGAAAATTAGATATTAGTAGTAGTATTGGTAATAGGGGGTCTATTAGTAGTAGTAGGGCACTATTCTGTCCAATCAAAACTATCCATTGTGTTGTCAGAAATCGGCAAGGATTTTAGAGGATTTCAAGAGATACTGAAGTATATTCCCGAATTTTGAAGGACGTCAGCGAATTTTAATGGGATTTTACAATAATTTTACGGGATTTCAAAGAATTTTAAGAGATTATAAAATATGCTAAAGTATAATCGAAAAAAAAGTTGATTACCTTACAGAATTTTTGGATTAAAGTATGGAAACCGATTTGATGTAAAGGCAATATGACCAAAAAATCTCCTTGATAACGAAATTGGAGAATTAAAATTCTGACTATGTGCGAAATTGATGTTTTATAAAGACCATCTCTTTGTGTGAGCAATCTAAATTGCTGCACTATTAAGATAGTTTAAAAATTTATTTTTTCGTGTATCATTTTGAAGATATTGTAAGATTTCAAAAGATTTAATGGAATTTCAAAGGACTTTCAAATATTAAAACGGAGTTTCAAATATTAAAAAGGAATTCAAGGGATATTGAGGAATTCAAATGACTTTTAAAATGTTTTGAAGGGTTTCAAAGATTTCAAGGGATCTCCTGATATTTCTTAATATTTAACGGAATTTCAGGGATTTTCACCGATTTTGAAAGATTTGAAGGGATTTCCACGGATTATGATGGATCAAAAGGGATTTTAATTCGGCCATGCCACGCTGAAAAAACCAGTTCTCGTCAGATCACTGAAGTTAAGCAGCGTTGGGCGCGGTTAGTACTTGGATGGGTGACCATTCGAAAATACTGTGTGCTGTTGGCATATTATGGGTGTGGTGAGCCCAAACTTGTAGTTATTTATAACTACAAGAAAACTATCCACCTAGAAACACTACCCGAATCGGGTAGTGTCACGCCTACCCTGAAAGGGAAATGGCTTAATGGGGTATGCATACAAAAGGGATTTTTTAAATTTTAAGCGATTTCAAGGGTTTGAAAATATACGGAATCTCAAAGAATTCAATCTTTTCAAAGATATTTCAAGAGATTATTTACGATATCCACATAATTCAAAGCGGATCAAGGAGTTTTCACAAGATTCAACCAATTTTAAGGGATTTACCAAATATTCAGAAGAATTCGATGTACAACAATACATTTTTCCCCGAAAATGGATTTAAATGCTTGAAATGCAAGCATTAAAAATTGGACAATTAAAAATTTGAAAATGCTATAAATCAAGGAATTTTCAACGCCAATCTTTCAAAACAAAATATGAATATAAAAAAAAAGTTTAAACTTTTAAATTGAAAAAATTCAGCTTAAATTCAATAGTTCAAAAGTGAACAATTTAAATAATTCGAAACCAAACAGTTTTTTAATTTATTGAAGGTATCCGTTTGGACACATGGAATTGTTTATGGCTTCTCGTTCGATTACCGAAGTTAAGCAGCGCCTGGCTCGCCTATACATGGATGGGAGCCATCGTACTAGATAGGATGAATTTATCAATTTTGATGCTGCCTTCACCTTTGAACCAATAATAATAATGTAACATTGTGAAAGAGAGAGAAATTTTCATTTTATATCAATTTTAGTGGATTAAAGTTTTGAAATTGAAATTTGTCTCAATTTTTTCTCAATATTGCAAAAATTGTAACCCATTAATGTTATAATAAAAGTTGTACTTTCATTCGCTACTTGTGTCATTATTGACGTCGATTATAATGATGACGATAATGGCTTTACATTGTTTCCACTATTTACAATTTTTGAAATTCAAGAGTATGCATTTTTTAACTATAATGGAAGTACGTTGCAAGTAAAACTTTTGAAATCAAGCTATGAAACTTTAAGATTTTTAGGTCGAAGTCTATTTGAAATTGCGGAGTTGGAAATTATTTAGATTGAAGCATTGTTCAGCATGATACATTTTTTAATTCAACCACCGAAAGGTTCTAGATCTAGAAATTAAAAATTTTTAATTTAACCTATTCAAAAATCAAAATTCTGATATTTGACTTCAATAATACGCTTAAATACAATAAAGTTCAATTTTATGTTTATTTTTATTTTATATATTATATTTATATTTTTATTTATAAGTGAAGGGAGGGGTGATAGTGTGGGGAAGCAGGAAGAGGGGAATTATGGCTAGAGAGGGGAAGTAGGGGAAAGAAGTGAGAGTATGGGAGAGAAATTATGGAAGGGGAAGATTTAAACTACTTAATTAACGTCTCAATAGGATACGGAACTCTTTTTTGTAGCTACTTTTACTAATTTTCAACCTCATTTTTAAACTCTTTCGACATGTCATCACATTAAAAACATTAAAACTGCCTTAGTAGTAAAACTTACCAGCTACCATTATTTCCGAATATTAAATCAGGAGTAAATAATGTGCCAGAGTATCTTTTCAAGCAACAGTACTTTTTGCGTTGCAGTCGTAAAAACTGAGAGAGCGAGGATGTTGAAAATTTCATTTACTCCCTGCACTTTGCATAATGATGCCTTCCGAGTAGCGATTATTCATTCGCTTCGTCGCATTAGCATTATATACGGACAAATAGATCCACTCGTGAAAACCTACCCCAGAGTCTCTAGCATTCACGAATATAAACGAAGAGTAATTCTTGAGAATGTCATCTTGTATCGTATATAGAAGTATATATTTTCAACACCATCATCCAAACTCTTCATCATCTCTTTCTCACCCTCAGGGTGGCCACTCGACCGGGAAACCGGGAAATGACCGGGAATTTTTGTCGGCGATTAAAGTGACCACCCTGACCCTGAATTTTTCCGATCATTCTTCTCTATAAAATAAAAGAATCAATTTTAAAGCAAGGTGTCATTTTAGAGCAAGAAATCGATTTGAAAATAAGGATTCGATTCGAAAATCGAAGGGCTTAATTTTCGCTTTTAGGTAGCACTATCCCTTTTATCGGAAATGCATAGGTAACGCTAGTATGGACGCGAACTCGAAACACTGTAACTCCTGCTTGCTGATAATTAGCGCATCCATCAGCTGCAGCAAGCCGCCAGCTAATGCCGATCGTACGTTATCGTTATCATGCTTTCCCCATTTTGCCCCCCCCCCCATTCTCTGCGCCTCGCCACCCTCTGGACTTCTATTTGTAGGTGGTGCGTAGAGTGCGAACCAATGCAACGCAACGAACGTTGCAACATTTCACCCCCTGAGGTGTCGGCAGGCAACGCATGAGGTGTAGGTGGGCAATGCATGACCTGTCGATAGGACCAATAATCTAATAACCAGTCACCGCCAACGTGTCGTAAGTCATCGGTCTGCAGATTTTCCGCGACGTTAGTCGGAAACCAATAAACGCTTTCTCGCGAATTAGCAATTCGTTATTGTCGTCTATCGGTTGTCGAACGAATCCCCTGCCGATTTGCGACTTAATTGCATCCTGCCGCATGCTTCCGGACAGGGAACTTCTGTCGCGAGGGAGGATTTGTTCATTTTTTTAGGGGAGGAATTTTTACGGGTTGTGTGCGGTTTGGCC
The DNA here is from genome assembly GCA_932195095.1 of Andricus curvator. Classification (NCBI taxonomy): domain Eukaryota; kingdom Metazoa; phylum Arthropoda; class Insecta; order Hymenoptera; family Cynipidae; genus Andricus; species Andricus curvator. Next base: position 195,798 of record CAKNYM010051980.1, read on the forward strand.
GACTCGATTTTTATGAGAAATGGACGCGCGAGATTCAATTTGAAGTAAATTATGTGTATTTGGGGTAGGATCTGTAATAAGTTCCGGCTGTGTGTACATTTACAAGATGTTACAGTATACTGTCCAGGAGTATGAGGACACCTAAAATTAGCGATTAAAAACATGCATCAGAATAATTTCTGAAGAAGCGTTGGAAAGGTTATTAAAATTTCTGATTTTTGCCAATTTTCATTATTTAACTTCAACTCTGGGGAAAGTCTAGATAAAAAACGGTAAAAATTTTAAAGTTTCCTCAAAATGAACCATCAAATGTCCCCTTTGAAATGACCCCACGAACTGTAAAAATGTTCACTGGTTCTCGAATTATTATAAAAAATGTGGAGGCGTGCGCAAGACGATAATCGACGGTCAGTCAATGCTCAACCGTTGAGTTTTGTCGTTCACATTTTTAATGATAATTTAAGATCCAGTGAACATTGTTACAGTTTCTTGGGCTCATTTTAAGGAGAAGATTGTAAAGTTCTTTTCGCGTGTTTGTAAAATAGTTACCATTATTTTTCTAGATTTTTCCAGGAGTTGAAGTTGTATCTTAAAAATGGGCAAAAATCAGAAATTTGGTCGGTCTTTCTCACTCACTAATTCAGTCTCGATTTATCAAAAATTCTTCAAATAGAGTTCATTTGGCGCGGAATTTATTAAGAGAAGTACATGTTTATAATCTCTAGTTTTTTTATGTATCCTTATAATCCTGGACGGTACTGTTCATCACTATAATTTCAGTGAACACAACCTTATATAAAATTCAGTCCGAAATGATCTTGGAAGAGGAGAGCTATATCCGCAAGGGTTGTAAGGAGACTCCTAAAGTTTACGATGATGCGTAAATATCCTCGCGACGTCCCCAACTTTTACAAACCCTTCGCAGATAGAGGGTGGTGAGCTTTGCGGTGGGCGCGGTCCTTTATACACTTCTACCAGTCCACCAACGGCACTTACTTTGGTATATCTTTGCCTAGCGGGGGTAGATGCGAGCTTTAACTCTTCCACCGCCCGCGGCCCGGGAATAAAACATTGTGGCGCGAGAGGAAACTTGGTCCCGCCGCGGCGCACTTATTTTTCTTTTTGCGAAGTGCATTTATGCTCCCGTTGCCCCGGACGACGTAGGTGCATCGCCACGAAATCCTTGCTACGTGGATAACTGGATATACTATAGAAGCTTTTCGATATCGCTATAAGCGTCCAACAACTGCCATTCTCACGCAAGTTATGCACCCCCTTGTACACCAAACTTTGGCGTTGCGAAACTCGAATGTACTCCAGAGAAGGCACAAGAGCTGCCTAAAAAGACCTCATCGACCCGCCGCGTACTGCTAACATCTTTTTTCCTGATGTGTTACTCTACTCATTGAATTTGTCCCGGAAGTCATAGAGCCAGTTTATGATGGGGCACCTATTTCTATTAACTCACTAGAAATGCCAAAAGTTCAGAATAATCGTGAAATGCGTAATAAGTCAACGGCTACGTTTGTTTATTTGTCCAACTTGACAAAAACTTTTTCTACCTTGGAATTATGATCTTAACCTTAAGTAGCTCACTACTGTCTTTACTTATATTTCGTTCTAATATTTCGAGTATCCATAATATCTACATATTATTCTTTTTTTTGCAAAAGGTCTAGAGGCTAAAAATCGTGTCGGATATAAAAACGGCAGACGCCATACGTCAGGGGTGTATTCAGGGTCGATATAATTTTGGCACGCGGTTCGAGCATCGTTATCCACCCACACCAGGAATGAAATATCCATGTACAGTATATACTCCATAGTATGGCACTCACACCAAAGCAGGCGGTGGCGCGCTGGCTCGAATACGGCATTTGGCATTATGTGCAGAATGGAGTGTATTATGCGCAGCGAAACGTCCCAGTATATAAAAGTCGGTTTACTTTGCGCTATACATAGAAATAGCTGATAGGTGGAGAGACGACTCAGACTACAGTATACATGAGGGCTATTCAGCTTCCCGTTCTGACCCACCACCCCGTCTGGATTGAGTGGCTATACTTTCCTCTTGGCGTTGTAATACTAGCAACGTTGCCAGATGACAGGGATGCTTTCACCCTAGAGACGATTCACACTACTCGTAAATCCGCATTGTAATTTAGGGCGGATGAGTATTTCGCTATTTTTTTAGATGTTAGTAGTTTTATGGCCCCCTTTCACTCGAGCTGTATTATATAGAAATTTTAGGGGTTGGATCACTTTCCGATCCTGCCTGGATATGTAATGAACTTTTATTTCTTTGAATGTTCTTTTTATACTCGAATGTACTCCAGAGGAAACACACGAGCTGCCTACAAAGACTTTATCAAACCGCCGCATACTACAAACATCTTTTTCCCTGATGTGTTACTATAACATTCATTGAAATCGCCCCGAAAGTCGTAGGGCAAGTTTATGAGGACACCTGTTTCCATCATATTTTTTGGGAAATGTCACTAATAGTGAGCCACCTTCACCCATTTATGAATCTCCATTTATGCTCTCTATGTCCAAATGACATGTTTTTTGAACGGTTTGATGGATCATTTTCCGATCCTGCCTGGATTTGTAATGAACGTTTACTTCTTTGAATGTTCTTTTTATTATCGAACGTAATCCAGAGGACACACACGAGCTGCCTACAAAGACTTCATCAAACATCAAGCACCTGTTTCTATTACATTTCGGGAAATCTCACTAAAAGTGGCGCACCTTCCGTCATGAGATCAATTTGAACGGTTTCAACAATCCCAGACTGTTGCACACAAAACTTTAAATGAAAACTGCAGCAGTTTCAGTTCACCGAGGTCCTCATTGAACCCTGTGCGCCGTGACATTCTCGAGTGTTTAATTTCGAGAGCGCTCGTGCTTCAACGCCAACACAAAGTTGCAAAACTACGCATGTATGTATGGACAATTGCACACGTGTATGCCACATATGCGGAGACCGCAGGTCGCGGTCTAAGCCCTAGACGCACCAGCTACCTATACCCGCCTATGTATGCAGTAGTATATCTCGTGTACACGTAGAGCGCCCGATCGGGGCCGACCCGACCCCGTAATGAACATGGCGCTTGTTTATTTAATGGGAAATTCGGTGGCGCCATAAAGCTCGAAGAAGGGGGGTGAAACCTATTAAATTTATGCTTTCGGTTTACCCGCTCTGACGGATCGCAAAGCCCGCACGCGGCCTGACCCACCACCCTCTCTAGCCCCCCAAACCCCATCCCCCTTTCTATTCGATTCTCTGTGACTGTGTTTGTGTTTATCCTATTGGTAGTCCGGCGTAATCCAAACGGAGATATATTCGAGGGGTTGGTTGGGATTTGGGACAGGGGGTGGGCGGGGGTGGACGATGGCGCCTACAGTGACGGACAGCGCCGCGTCAGCGCGTAAACCTGACATTTCTGAACACTGTTCTCTCCAAAGCTATGGCACTGTGTGTCCTACATGTTTGCGATGGTTTGATATCAAGAATATGTAATCAGTCAGATCAGGACTAATAGGGTTAGTGTACGAAATTTGGAAAGCTTTGTATATAATGATAAAATATTGTGTATTAATTTTTGAAAATCTACTCTTCAAGTTTGTTCCATTTGATAAACAAATTATTTCCTATTACTTTTTTTGTATTAGTATTGGTAGTCTCGAAATTCATTTCTGCAGTCTTCGATCTTTATAACGTACAAAGAGCCTTCGTGTAATCAAAAAGATTATCAAAGCTATAGATAAAAAAATCATTTCATGAAATACAAATGTAATTATTATTAGAATTTGCTGCCTTTTTCAATTCTTTAAACTTACAAATTTTTTTTAATGACTTTTCACGAATGGAAAAGCCTCAATCAACTGAAAAAATTCTTTCATAAATTCCTGTAGATTTTCACAATCTATGAGGGTTCCATTTTGTTGCAGCTTCCTTGGAACCAAAAATCGGTTCTAATAGAAACCCTCATTTTTCTGTGTTGTTTTTTTTTCAAAACAGGGGTTCACGAAAATATAAAAACTGTGATAATAATAATATAATAAAGCAAATTTTGCTAACTCGCAAAAAGAAGGCGTTTATCAATCGCTATCAAATTAATTATACTTTATCAGGGTCCTGATACACTACTTTTTCACATAGTTTCAATTTCGATCTCGATAATACTGTTTTTTCGACCAACCCTATTAAGCATTCTTTTGATCCATATATGTAACTTTAACAAGGGCATAGGATTTCGCTGGCCCCACCGCCTCTCCCCTAAAAGCCTTATCTACGTAATTTATGGATGACCCATTACTTAGATTTTATCGAAAAATAAATCTTAAATTCTCCAAAAGAAAAGAAAACTATATTTAGGTTATTACTACTACATTTCAGAAATTCAGTCCTGATTGAAATTGCTTGAGCTTGAATCGATGAAACATGCCATTCTTTTGCTTTCAAAAAAAAAAAAAAAAATCGTGGTGTGCAAGATCTACAATCTGCTAAAAAAGGCCAAATTCACAATATTGAAACCAGGATAATAATTTTTTATCAAGATGAAAAAACAATGAATGTTTCTTCGATTACGGCTAAAGAATTTTCAATTACGACATTACAAAAAATTCCAGAAGATTCGAGAAACTTCAGGAACATTTTTAGAATGTTTAATCAGATTTAAAAACATTCTGTATATAAATATTCCTATCTATGAAATGTTACTCAATTTTGAAAAATATTCGGGAATCCTTATAAGGATTCAGGATGCAGAAAATTTTTGAAATAAAGAAAAGTCAATAAAATGCAGGCTAATTAAATCTTAAAATATTCAAGCAAACCTAGACATTCTCAGAATCTTCTGGCAAAGTCAAGACAATACATAATATTATTCTAATAAAATTTCAGAAAAATCTAGTAAACCTCTAGAATCTTCAGACCAAAAATATTTCAAAATCCCTATAAAATTCCAGAATATTTAAGAATTTTAGAATTATATGGAGCATTCCTGTACACTATAAGAAGTGTAGTTTATTCCAAAATAGAACATTTCAAAATATTCCAGAATAATCAGTGGGAGATTTTATTGACTATTGGCTCTCGATAATAAAATTATGCAATTGTTGGCGCAATGTATTTGGTATAAGAGTGTCAAAAAAATGGAATTTAATCATTTATAAATTTAATTTTGAACTAATTGAACTCAACTCTTTTTGATCATCAGGCAAAAATCATTCCATGAACAACTATATCACAATATTCCAGAATATTTTTAAGAAATTAAGAAAATTCTGGAATTCTGAAAGTATAAAACATTCTTAAACATTTCAAAACGTTTGAAAATATTTTAGAAGTTCCTAAAATACTTTGGAACATTTCCTCTTGAAATTAACTCAAGTTTTTGTCCTACATTAAATTAAAAGCTGCTACTCCTTCATTCATGAACACTTCTAGTTGACTGCTTTTTTAAATTGAAAAATACGTGAAAACCTGAAATATCAGAACCGTAAAAAAGAAAGTGAGAGAACGGAAAACTTGGATAAGAATCCCTGCTGACAATATTGCTTAAACACACTTCCCAGAAGGAAGGTCTATCCCCGGATGTGCAGCTTTCCTGTTTTTCTTACGTTCATGGAATTTTTAAATTCCTAAGACACTTCAAGTCCAGTGATTAATCGCCTTTAGGGGTACAAGGATACTCGATAGTATCAAATTAAAGGTGGAGGTAAAGGCACTTGAGGATGGTTATCCCTTTAAATTCACGACGTAATAGCTCCTGAGATTCTGCCAGTGCAGGCTTGTTATTGCAACCTCTGAGTGACATAAGAACTTAGAGCATTTACGTTTCCGCAAATTCCCTCTGTGGCGTAAATATAAGCGGACAAAAACGTGACTGCGTGGCAAACAAAGCGGCACGCGCTGCACGTGCAGTTATTCTTTTTTCGTTCATGATGCTAATTGTGCCTCTGGCCCAGATGAAATTATAACAAGGTCCACTACTAGGCCGACTGCGAGAATTCACCAGAATATTCAGAGGCATTTCACTCATTTTACATTCAAAGGAAGAACAGAACAAAAGCATTCTAAAACTCTAAAAGCATTCTAGACTCGAAAAGTAATCTCTCTAAATTAACATTGGTTAAGTCCCCTGTGCATAAATTCATTCCCTTAATTCACTCCTTCTCCAGTGGAAAAGCTCCAGATCCGTTCCCGTTTAAGCTTAATACAAATTTATTTGGCGTCTATCTAAAAAATATAAGGTATGATATAAGACAGAGGGAAAGCAAGTGGAGGGTGCTCGAAGGAATGCGCCTATATATCCAAAAGGGAGCGACTGGTAAGAAATGGGACATGGTAGGGTCCTAAGGATTCGGGGTACCACGATTCAAACCCTTCTGCAGGGGTAGGAAGCAATTATAACACTAAATTAAGGGCGAAGAAAATTTGGTAATTAGAGGGATTCAAAAGGGATAAAGTATCGCGATGGTGTTTTTCCTCCACCGCGTTTCTTCAGGAGGTATTTGCTCTGCCAAGAAAAGAACGAAGAATGGTTAAAAGGAAAACTTCTTGCTGGGGAAATTGCTCTTTCTTTGCAAAAAACAGATAGCGTATCGCCGCTGCTGAAAGTTTCTCACCATCGCGAGACTTTTCTTCGCCTCGGTCAGATAATGCGCTGCGGCGTCTTTACTCGGATTGTTTATTGCATCTAGTGGAATATATGCATTCTTAATGACTTACTTTGAAGTCAATAAAATAATAGGAAGGACAGTGAAATTTATATGATTTTGTTTTGTTTCTTACCATCATGTTGCGGATCTTAAGAGACAAAAAGGGAGCTTACCTGAAACAGAAAAGAATTTTTATTAAATACCAGCAAAGATAATTCATTTAAAAAATTTAGATTCCAGCACAATGAGACCAGATTCGCTAAATTATCGAGGAAATTCCCTGACCACGGTCGACCCTACAATTCTTTTGAAATCAGAAATGTTCGCGGTTCGGTCGTGCTTCTCCTGCAGGCTCGTTTAATTCCCTCGAAGCATTGTCCACGTTAGTACCACTACTCTCACATGCTGGCGCAATTAGCAATGTAAATGCCGGTTAGTTAGTTAGCGTGTTCGTAAAGGCCTGGGATGGGCAGCGTGGAACTAGATAACGGACCTCCCAAGCGAGTGATCATCTCAACCAGCCTTGATAACACCGCGGACATCGATTGCTTTTTTATAAGCCTCTAACTATTACAGCCACCTGGATATCAAGAACACCGTTTCCGCTTTATATGTATTCCTATTAGACACCTCATACTACCATTTATCTCCAGAGCTGATGCTCACTCACCATTTATCGACGCCAAAGGCTCTAATTTCTGATTTTCAATTTCCCTTTCGGAAGTCTCTTCGCATACCATTAGGTGTCTCTATAATACATAGTATTTTCTAGAATAAAAGAAGACTAATAAGAGTTAAATAACAGAATATGCTTTCTACATTCTTCTAACCACTAGAACTAAAAGAACTGCTCTCTTATTTTTACCCAAAAGTAACTTTGCATCTAACTTGTTGACTAAAGATTATTTAACAAGAAAGAGCATATATGGTGCTCGTAAATCTGGATGGAGAATCAATTTCTCGTTAAGTGGATTTATCTTGAAGTAAAATGAAGAAGCAATTTATCTTCAATCAGGTATCCTCATCATCGACATCAACATAACGACCATGCATGCTCATAATAAACTAAACTTTATCTGATATCCAACACATAATCATTATCCTTTTAATACTTCCTAAGGGAGATTTAATACATCACGCAAATCTTCTTCGAATCTCGCTTCGAACTGTACTTCGAAGTATACTGGCACTATTTCCTAATGAAGAGAACCGATATTCGACATTAAAACATTTTACAATTTTATAAAAAAATATCTCTCTATAAAATACCTTTTACAGCATCTTCGAGTCATCCTTTGCTAACTAATCAAAAATTATTTATTAGCACAGGTTTTATGAATCATTGTTAGCGTCTTTCGGCTCTATACATCTACGTAAATCAAAAGAGAAATATTGTCAACGGAAACACTTAATCATTCCGGGAACAACCAATCCCGAACGGACCGATAATCCGTGCCCAGTTGGATCACGGCACTCGAGGGCCATGCATGACGTTATCAAAAGGCTAGTTGGAACGATGTGCTAACGAGGTACCGTGTCTCTTCCTCGCGTGACAGGTCTCGACTACCTACTCCTTGCGATGAAATTCCAACGGTTCCTATAACTATATTTTGATTCTACCTATGCCGGGCCTCGTCTCGAATAGGGATCCATCTCAAACTTAGAGGCCATGCTGCCTGCCGGCTTCAGGGGTGTTCCCCTCATTGAAAGACCTGCCCCCTGACTCCCCTGAGACCATCGCAGCAACCATAATACCTTTCTCTGGCCAATAAGAGATCGTTCTTATACAAGTCTAGTTCCTTGAACTCCTGACTGGGAGAATTTATTTGGTGTTGTTTTCAACTCATTTGGGAATTGATTATAGGTATAGAGAATGATGATTTCATTTAGTTTGGTGAATCTATCTTCAATGACAGGATTGAAATAAAAGTTTGTTAAAGGCTTGTTCCCTAAAGGATGATTATGAATATGTTTGTTTTTGAGTTTAAGAAAGAATATTGAGTATTGACTATAGAGAATGATGCTGTTTTAAATTAGTTTGGGGAATACATCTGCACTGATACATCCCGAGAAAAGTTTCTTTGGCTCAAAGAAAATTTCTTTGAATGAAAGAAATTTGTGTTAATGATTATATTATTTGACGAAACAAAATAATTAACTTTAAATACATAAAGCTTTTATTTATTCAAACTGAAGCTTTTATTACAAATAAAACATCATATTTTTACAATAAAAAATTTATTTTTGATAATGATAGGAATAGTATACCTATACTTCCAGCGTCTTATTTCTATAAACCTGAATGAAGTTGTATGATTTGTACATACATTTACTTTTGGAAATAACAAGCTAAGAACATTAATTTCCAAAAAACATTGTGGTATGCAGCCTTTTTTATTATTTATCAATAGGATTGAAACAGAACTTTTTTAAAGGCTTCTTTCTTATAGAGGATGATGATAAACATGTTTGTGTTTTAGTATATAAGGAATAATTGATTTCTTGTTGTTGAAACTAATAAAACTAAACTGATTGTAGATATATGTATAAAGTATGATGATGATTTAATTTCGTTTGGGGAATATATCTGCAATGATAGGATTGAAACAAAACTTTGTTAGGCCTGTTTCCTAAAAGAATGATTTTGAATATGTTCATGTTTTGTTTAAGAAAGAATTTATTTCTTGTTGTTGAGACTAATGATAGTGAAGAGGTCAATTGTAACGTTCTGACTAGATTCGTTAATGATTTTCCTTAAAAAAGACTATTCATCAAGAAACCAAAACTATAGCAACAATTGCTAAAGGTGCTAATATGTATAACATTTAAAAATACAATTGTAATGCATGCATAGTACAATTGTAATGAATTTTTAATAGAATTGTAATGAGTTTGTAATACAATTGCAATAAATGAGTAATATAATTGAGATGTTGAGTGCAATAACAGCTTCTTGTATTTTCAGAAATTACTTGTTTTTCATTTTGTTTGCACATAACTTCCTGAAGAACAAATGAAAAACAAGTGACTTCTAAAAATGCAAGTAGGCTAATTGGAATACATGTGTAATACAATTGTCTCGACAATTGTAATAAATGTAATGTAGTCAAATGAATCTCATGCATCTCTAATTTTCTAAGTGGAAAACCCTGTCAGTCTTTCCTTATAAAATACCTCCTGCTCAATCGCAAACCTCTAATAAATCACTACCAACTGAATTCCGTTAACCATGTCGAATAGCATCTTCAAACCCCTAAATCAAACAATCTCGAGCATAAAATCAACATCGATTTCCTCTCATATGCTCATAAATATTTATTAACTCTTTATGCTCAATCGATCACGCAACACCCTGGGGATCATTCGTTTCTCGTTTCCTTAAGCGAATGGGATTTTACAATTGTAGTTTGAGGCGCGAACAAGCAACGTAATTGTACACGTTCATACGAGAAGGTACCGTGCAACGTGGCAATAAAATCATTCCAAGCGTCGAGAATGACGGCCACATAAAAACCAAAATGAAGCGATTCACCGCGGTTTATAAGCACTCGAGCGATAATAAAACGTTGGGAGTTCTCCCATTCCCTCATCGAATCGTACCCCGAGTGTTGAGGTACGCAGACGTGACCTTCTTTACCGACCGAAATGCTAACAGGTAGATTTGAATAGAGGTTTCGAATGTCGTTGGAGAGATGGCGCCCATTTCCTTAAGCCACACCCGGGAGGCCCTTTTACACTTGATTCGGGTGACCCTTTTATGGGTGTCGATCGGCAACCACGTGCTACCATATTACGGGTAGGGTTAGGTAACAGCGGGTTAGGAACTCTCGATTAACACGCCCCACGCATACATGAGGTACCACGCCTTTATGAGCACAAATCATTTGTTATTATTTTTTTTTCTCTCGTAACACGCCATGGGTTTATTTACTGTGATCCGAATTTTTATGGGTATTTTTCTTTTGAGAGCTCACTGAGAAAGATGGATTTTACCGTTCATGATCTAGGATTTTCAAATTTGGGATAGCAATCTATAGATATTAAGCCGACAAATCCAGATATTAGGTTTTATAATCCAGGATAAAAAAATTTACATAATTTCTCTCGGTGTTTGTGAAATTTTTGTGGTGATATATAAGACGGGGCTGATGTGTTCCTCTGGTGGAAGAAAATGAATGAGAGTGGGAATTAGATTTATACAATGTTGTACTTTTTAGGGGATTCATTTTTTTAAAGGTTTAGTTTATAATGTTGTAACTCGCTCTATGGGGAATGATAATGTCAATTTTTTCATAAATAAGAGAATGAAAATACCATTGATCTCATTAGAATTCCAAGTTTTATTATTATTTAGATTATATATTTTGTTTAGCATAACAATGATGAGGTAAATACTGATGGTATATGAATCTTCCGATTGAACTTGATACTTTTTCCTTATGAAAATTAGAATAGCACAAGAAACACTTATCAATGCGTCCCAAATTTTTAGATTAAGATAGTACAAAACGTAAATTATTCATAAAAATGCATATCCGGAAAATTAACCTAGTAAAGTTGATTTCTTATAAGAATAATTTGCAAGTATCCATTAAATGAGGTAGGTAAGCGGGCATCATAAACTTAATTATTATGCCATGTGCAACTTCCTCGTCTTACTCGAAGCGAATGAAAATAGTAACTCATATATACTCAAAGACTTATGACTTACCATAAATGATTGCTATGGAAAAAAGTACAACATGAATATGACTTTGTTGAATACAAGAAATAATTGTTCAAAGAGCAATGAGAAGTAATTTTCATTATTTAAATTCTGGTAAAAAGTTAAAAGTATACTATTTTTTTGAAAAACTGTTGAATTGTTTTTAATAACTTCAAAAATAGATATATATTTATTCATATTTGCAATGAACAATGCCTTGATGGCATTCTTGCATGATAAGGAAGTTTTAGGAGGTGAATGCACGATATCCTTATACCCTCTCTATGGCTTTCTTTGAAGGTCAAAGTATTAGAAACTGGGCCATCGAATTTCGATATCAAAGGAAATTATTCAAGATTTATCACACCTTTCTGCTATATTCTAAAATTTCAAATGAAAACTTATAACAAAACATCCTTTCTGACTCTTTAACATCCTCTTTAAAAATTGTATTCTGTACCACTTCAAACCATTATCAATTTTAAATTTTAAAGCTGGAGGACTATAATCAGGACCAGGGAGATAAATCGCAATAACGAAGACCATTTCTTTTAAATATGACCTCTTTAATAAAACAGGATCGAAGATTGTAGAGATTCGGCGAAATGTCTTCCGGCCGTTGATTCTAACGGCCTTCGCGCAGGGTCACATAACGAGTGTTGCTTACATTTTTTAACGCCAAATGCCGATTACGAAAGGGCTTTATTATAGCAGACTTCTAAAATAAAATGCAAAGTGTAATATTATTTTTAGTTGCCTGCCCTTGCCGTTCTCGAGGCAGTAACCATAACTTTTCAGGGCCCGCGTGGCGTGACGCCGACCATCCACTCGTTCACTCACGCATACAAAACTTCGCTACACTAATTCCTCTTCCTACCCCCTCACGCATTTCACTCAAACATCCCCTTTACCAAACCTTCCCCTTTTTCTGATTTAGTACCGTCTCTATCCATCAAGTCCAACACCGTCCAGGTTTCCACAAAAATTTTAACTGTGGCATCCGTAGAATATCATAAAAGAAAGTTTGATCAATTTTTTAGGGAGAAATTTTACTATCAAATATGAGAAATTCTGAATAAATTGAAGAATTTCTCTGAATAAAGGAAAACGGTCTGATAAAATATAAATAAAATGATCATTGTTGATACGAAAATTTATCTCAGGTGGAAATTTATGACTGGCTGAGTGCTGGCATATGTACTATACAGAAATAGGGGAATATTAGGGAAATAATTTATTTGAAATAAAATTAATATAGGTACCATCTTGAATTTAATTTGAAACGATTTAAATTTCTTAGGTTTCAAGTTGAAGTATATTGTATTTTCAACAAAATAGGTTAATTTTTAACCAAATAGTTGAATTTTCAATCAAAAAGATGAATTTTCAAACAACAAGATTAATTTTCTTTTATTTTACAAGATGCATTTTTAATAAAACAGTTGAATTTTCAACTAAGAATGATCAATTTCTGACCAAAAACGGAATATTTCAATTTTCAGTTTAAAAAAAGAATAAAAAATTTAAAAAAAATGTATTTTCAATAAAACGGTTAAATTTTCTACCAAAATGATAAAGCTATAATAAAAAAAAAATTTTAAACAGAGTACTTCAATTCTCAACCACTTTGTTGAATTTTCCAGCAAAAATGTTGAATCCTCAATTGACACAGATGAATTTTCAACAAAACAGTTGCATTTTTAACGAAAGAATATGAAACTTGTACCTAAAGTGATGAATTTTCAAACTAAACAGACGAATCTTGAGCAAAAGAGTAGAATTTTGATCCCGAATGTATGAACTTTCAACGAAAAAGTTTAATTTTAACCAAATAGTTGCATTTTCAACCAAAATAGTTGAATTTTCAACCCAAGAAAACAAATTTTCTACAAAGCAATTGAATTTTTAACAAACATTTTATTTTCAATCAAATATTTTAATTTTCTATCAAATTGTTAAATTTCCAAACCAAAAAGACGAATTTTCTATCAAACAATTGAATTCTCAACTCAAAAATATTAATTTTTCCCACAAAACTGTAGAATTTTTAGCCAAATAGTTGAATTTTCAACTGAAATAATTAAATTTTTAACAAACATTTTATTTTCAATCAAATATTTTAATTTTCTATGAAATTGTTAAATTTCCAAAGCAAAAAGACGAATTTTCTATCAAACAATTGAATTCTCAACTCAAAAATATTAATTTTTTCCACAAAACTGTAGAATTTTCAGCCAAATAGTTGAATTTTCAACTGAAATAATTAAATTTTCATCCCAAAAAGACAACAATTTTCATAAAATAGTTGAATGTTTAATCCAGAAAAAGAAGTAATGGAACTTTCGACCAAAAAATATGAATTGTTAACCTTCAAATAAATAGTTGAATTTCCTTCCAAAATAGTTAAATTCTCAAGCAAAAAGATGGATTTTCTACAAAACAGTTGAATTTTCAACCAGAAAGGATTACTTTTTAACAAAATTGTTGAATTTTCAACATAATAATTAAATTTTCAACCAAACAATTATAATTTTTTAACAAATGAAACCAATTTTTGACCAATATTGTAATTGTCGACTTTGCTGCCCGAAAAAGATAAAATTTCAACAAAGAAAGTTCATTTTCAACCAACAAATATGACTTTTATACCAAAGAAGAATGCATTTTTAATCCAAAAGGACAAATTTTCTATTTAGTTGAAATTTCAACCAAAAAAGATTAATTTTAAACAAAATAGTCGAATTTTCAAGAAATAAATGAGATTTTTAACATTTGATCAAATAGTTAAAAAGAGTAGACTTTAAACAAAAATAGTTGCATTATTAACCAAAAAGTTGCATTTACAGGCCAAAAAGACGACTTTTTTAGAAGGCAGTTGCACTTTCAACAAAAACGTTTATTGTAAACCAACAAAAATTAAATTTCCACCAAAAAATATGAACAAAAAAAATTTATTTTTAACAGAAAAATTCAATTTTGAACCAAATAGTTGCATTGTTAATCAAATAATTGAATATTTAACCAACCAATTGAGTTATCAAACTGAAAATTTCAACAACAGATTTTTCAACAAAATAATTAAATTTTCAACGAAATAGTAGAATTTTCAACCAAAATACACGAAATTTGTACAAAAACTATGATAGTAGACTTTTCAACCAAAAAGAATGAACTTTTAATAAACAATCGTTTTTGATTTTCTTATTGCTGGATTCTAGTAATTCAGTTCGAATTCAAGCGAAAAAAAACATGGGAAGTCTCTTGAAAACAGGAAAAAAAGTTTTTTTTTGTTTTAAAGGAGGGAATAGGGGAAAGAATATGAAGTCCCCTGTAAAATTATGTGTCTGGGGGGGGGGGGGTGAATGTAAATGACGGACTGGCGTCATTTACGAAAGATGCATAACTTCAAAACAGTTTTTAAAACCTTTTTTCAGTTCTTTGATCGTCAAGTGGACAATTAGGATGATATCAATTTGAATTTTTGAATTGACCTTTTTTAAATTGTATAAAGGGTAGAAAATCGCAGAACTCAATCCCTGACCTTCCCCACATTTTAGTCCCTATTCGGATATTTACCACCCTTTACTGGCCGCTTCATAGTGACCCTCTTCTGGTTCTTCGGCGCCTTGCTATTAACGCCTGTATATGTGTGCATGTTAAGCTATATAGTGTATACGTATATACGTAACGAGCGGCTTACCATATCCATAAATCATCGACTCACTCGCCAGAGGGATTCAATGCAGTCCTACACTTGTAATCGCACCGCGCTCCATTTCAAACGTAAACAGTTAACCCCTTTAACCCCGTTTTAAAAAAAACTTAATATTTTGCTTTTGTAATTTTTCATAAAGAAGGTTTAGTACTATTTTTTGACTTCAGTAATTAAAGCCGCGCGTCCAAAATATGACTAACTAACATGCGAATAAGTCAGGCCTGAAACGAAAGAGCTTCAAAACTAATGAGCCCGCGTGGAGAGCTTTGCATGATGACTTTGTGAAGATCTTCGCCTGGGGTGCATACTAGAGAGATTGATCAGCGACCTGGGTCAGGGAAAACCTGACTTCTTACTTTTTCCATTCTTTTTTGGTAAAAATCAACGATCTGGTTGAAAGTTCATGTACTTTATGAAAAATTGGTCTTTTTTGGTGGAAAAGTTATATTCTTGGTTGGAAATTTATAATTTTGGTTGGAAATTCAATTATTTGGTTGAAAATTTAACTACTTTATTGAAAATTCCTTTTTTTATTGATAAGTAAATTTTTCACTAAAAATGTAACTATTAAGCTTGGAAATTGATCGCTTTTAGACGAAAATTCAACTTTTTAGTTGAAAATTTGTCTTTTTTGTTAATAATTCAACCATTTAGTTGAAAATTCAACTATTTGGTAAAAAAATGCATGTATTTTGTTGCAAATTTGTCTTTTCTGGTAAAAAAAGTAATCTCATTAGTTTATTGAAAACTTTTTTTTTATTGAAAACTAATTTTTTGAAATAAAAATGTAATTATTCTACTTAAGAAATGATCCTTTTAGTTGAAAATCCCACTGATTGGTTGGAAATTCCACTTCTTGGTTGAAAAATGGCCTTTTTTGTTAAAAATTCATGTATTTTGTTGAAACTTTATTTTTTTGGTTGAAAATTCACCTTTTGGTTTAAAATCTAACTATTTTGTTAAACATTTTTTTAAAGGATTAATCATTTTAGTTGACAATTTATCTCCTTACTTGAAAATTAAATTATTATATAGATCATTCTTTTTCATTGGTTACAAAATAATTTTTTATAAAGTAGAAATTTAACTATTGTATGTTTGGTTGAAAATTTGTCTTCTTCAGTTGAAAATAAATAATTTCTTTGGTTTAAAATTAAACTTTCCATTTTTGATTGAGAATCCATCTTTTTCCGTTAAAAATCAACTAGTTGGCTGAAAATTTAACTATTTTGTTGAACATTCTTTTTTTTTTATTGAAAATTATTTTTTCAGCCTAATTTTTTAAGCTAAAAATGTAACTATTCTACTAAAAAATGTATATTTTTTAGTTGAAAATTCTCTTTGGTTATAAATTCAGTTTAAAAAATCTTTTTTTGTTGAAAATTCCACTTTTTGGTTGAAAATTCGTCTTTTTGGTAGAAAAGTAATATTATCAGTTTAAAATTCACCTTTTTGTTTAAAAAATCAACTTTTGTTTGAAAATTCGTTTTTCTTTAGTTACAAATTTAAATAATTTGTTAAAAATTCGTTTTTTTGTTTGGTTGAAAATTATGTTTTCAAACTAATTTTTTAAACTAAAAATGTACCTATTCTACTTGAAAATTTATATATTTTTTAGTTGAAAATTCTGTTTGGTTATAAATTCAGTTTAAAAAATCTTTTTTTGTTGAAAATTCCACTTTTTGGTTCAAAATTCGTCTTTTTGGTGGAAAAGTAATCTCACTAGTTTAAAATTCACCTTTTTGTTTAAAAAATCATCTTTTGGTTGAAAATTCATCTATTTGGTTGAAAATTCGTTTTTCTTTAGTTACAAATTTAAATAATTTCTTGAAAATTAATTTTTTTTGTTTGGTTGAAAATTATGTCTGCAACCTAATTTTTTAAACTAAAAATGTAACTATTCTACTTGAAAATTTATATATTTTTTTTAGTTGAAAATTCTGTTTGGTTAAAAATTCAGTTTAAACAATCTTTTTTAGTTGAAACTTTCACTTTTTGGTTGAAAATTCGTCTTTTTGGTAGAAAAATAATCTCATTAGCTCAAAATTCAACTTTTTGTTTACAAAATCATCCTTCGATTGAAAATTCAACTATTTTGTTTTTCTTTAGTTAAAAATTTAAATAATTTGTTGAAAATTAGTTTTTTTTGTGTGGCTGAAAATTAATTTTTCAAATTGGAAATGGGACTTTTTTACTTGAAATTTTTTTTCCTTAAAACCTAATTTAATTTGTTAAAAATACTACATTTTAAGCTGAAAAGTCAACTTTTTTTGTAGAAATTTTTTTTTTTTTATGTTAGGCCGCTTTTTGATGCGTGGCTTCAAATTTAAAATGTAATTTCAAAGTGTTGAACTTGTAATAAACTTTATCGAATTGTCAGACAGATTATAATTTTGAGGAGAAAATATAAGCAGTATGAAAGAAATCTTTTTTTTTTTCAACTGTTGTCTTAGAATCTTAGATATGCTGGATTTTTTAAAAGAGGTAGTTCTTTTTCCAAACTTTGCTCAAGCTATAGAAAAACTTAGATGAAATGTGTTTACTTTAGTCTCTACTAAAACTTCATCAAATTTTTCGAGTCGAGTGAAAGAAAAGTTTGAAGCAACCAGTGAGAAGCTAATATGATATATGAAAGTCGTCGTTAAAGTTTCCAAGTTCTCTTCTATATCTCTTCGCTGTCCTAAAGTTTTAGTCAAACGATTCAACGAATAAAGTTCAGCTGTGGTAGACACTTTTGGTGAATTTGTTGAAATATTGCAAATCAAGGGTCACTTAAAGTGAGATAATGAATTAATAATGGACTTGAGATTTGGAATTTCTCATTCTTACCGTAATAATTATCTCGAAATCAGTAATAAACCATCAGGAATTCGACAAGTATTGATACCAATTCCAAGTTATTGATTAAAATATTATTATAATTAGCAAAAATTAGATAACCAATTTTGTTTCATTAATGACAATTTCATCGAAAGGCTTTTTCGATACATTTTGTGCAGGTTCCTTTAGAGAGCTTCAATTAAAAAACTAAAAAGTTGTCAGAGATCCTTTAATTTAAACCTTAATAACTGAAAGTTCTCTTCAAATTTCATCGTAAAAAACATCACAAAATCGTTCCCCTGATATTACTTTTCTCTTAATACCTTCCAATATCCATTATCCTTAAATTCACTTCAATGATCATTAACACGGAAAGGAGTTGCGCACGAGATGCTTTAAATTAATAAACTCACAATAAACGGTTATCTCTCATCTCCATGCGCCAAGTTAATCTATAACCGCAATATTCCTTAAGTATTATTGTAAGTTTTAATATAAAACAATAATCGGTGGCACGATCGGTGTTGACTTTCACGAAGCTGATGCTGATCTCAAGTGCAAGGCATCCATCGCATCAGGTACATAATATGGCAGACTGGCAGGTGGAATGACCGTAATCTGCACGATTGTCTGTAAATTCCCAAAGAATCATGTCCGATCGATCGATCGATTAGCAATGTTCCGACGCGAAGAGACGTGACTCCTCGGGGTAAAGAGTCTCGCATCGTGAGCCTTCAACAGCATCGTCGATAATAACTCGCCATTACGGTCAATACGCAGGGATTGAGGTGCGGTTCACGCGGCTCTGCCGGGTACCTACGGTACCCGGTATATCAGGTATACCAGACATATAAGCTTTTTGCACGCCTCGCAAATCATTCTGATGCATCACACCGCAATTACACGGTGAGAGTTCATTTAAATGCAATAAATAATCCCCTACTCATTGTATCGTGCGATCAGCTCGCGGATGCGTTCCGCAAGTTTGTATGCGTATTAGGATATAGAGAATGATGAGGGCTCTGGAGAAGAGGTGTACCTACCCACGATCTCGGAGGTCCAACGACGCTCCGGATCTGGTGAAACGGATCGTAAAGACCTGCAAACCCTTTGATGTCAAGCCGTATCTGCAATGTCGATCGATGAACGCCACCCCATAAACAAGGGTTGTCCCGAAGAAATCGCCATAACTTAGAACCAGCTCCTTGGTAGCGATCGCGTGTTTTGCCGCCCGAGTAGTTTGTATTACCTGGGCAGTATGCATGTACATTGTACACCAGATGCTCAAGTGGCACGTGTTGCCGGCATGTATTTACCTTTAGGTTTTAAAAAGAAAGTTTTTATTTGCTCCTTATCAATTTTTAGCCGGGGGCAGACCTGGATGTAATTAGGATAAGAAACATTTTAAGAATTACGATCGATCAGAGCAGTTGAAAAAAGATCATGTGAGATCGTTACTTATTAAAGAAGATAAGGTTGCGCCTTATTCGATTCTTGTAGTCAGATGATGAGGACTGCTTAAAGTATTGGAGAAGCTGTACAATTAAAAATATTTCGATTTTCAAACTTGAGTATTGAGTTATGATTATGCTCGAATTATTTTTAATTGCGGTACCGACCAGGAGTATGCAGACACCTAAAAAGAATGTGGATTAAAAAGATGCACTCACTTCTCGGAGGATATCTCCGGAATGAAATAAAATAGAATAATTGTTGAAAAAGCGTTGAAAAGGTTATTACATTTTTCGTCAAGTGAGCTATGATTGAAGTATTTTTGATGAATAGGGACAGAATTAGTAAGAGAGAAAGACAGGTCTTATTTCTGATTTTTTCAATTACCACGATTCAACTTTAACTCTGGATAATTATAGAATTCTACATTTTTCATGCTAGTTCGAGAACCAGTGAACCTTCTTACAGTTTCAAGGTCTTATTTTAAAAAGGGGACCTAAAGGTTCATTTTGCGTGTTTAAAATTTTTACCATTATTTTCTTAGATTTTGACTGGCTTTGAAGTTCATTCTTGAAAATTGGCATAAATCAGAAACTAAACCAATCTTTCACACTCATTAAATCAGTCCCTATTCATCAAAAATACTTCATGAATTACACCATTTAACGCAAAATTTAATAGCCTTTTGAATGCTTTTTTGAAAATGATTCTATCTTGTTTTCTTCCGGAGATATCCTGCGATACGTGATTGCATCTTTTTAATCCACAATATTTTTGGTGTCATACCTCTGGACGGTACTGTAAGTAGACCCGAACGTGAATTTTTTTACAACATTTTTACCAAATTTTGAGTCAAATGAGCCTAATATAAAGTTTTTTTTTAATTCTGTAAATCCTTTGTAAAAAATCGGCTTTAGAGTAGGTCTGAGAACATTCAAAAATCTGCAATCTTAATTATTGATGAAAGCCTTTGAGAATACCTTTTTTCAACAAAGAGGCATTGGAACTTAATTTCACGAACCTTATTATACAATTTACAATTAATCCATCAGTGTCGTAGAATTTCCATAAAATCTTTTTCATAAACGAAAAATATAAAATACCTTATTTGGATGGATTTATTTAAAACATGAAAAAAAGTACTACAAAATTATCTGACGATTTCTATCATTATTCCAAATGAGGGCTGTATTTTTTGGAATCGGAAAATAATGCAAAAAGACGTAATATTTAATAGCTTTTTATTTATTTGTGAAATTAGATCTTTATTTTATAAAGTAGATACGATACTACTTTGTACATATTGTATAAAATAATAATTATACCTATACATATTTGTATAAATTATTATTAAACGAAAATTGAAATACTAAAATCTCTCAGCATTATAGGTTGAAAAATAGACTTAATGAAGGCACGGATAAAAAATAAATAAAATTTTTAAAAAACAATTTAAAAAAACGATAATACCAAATTGTTATATTTTCTCCATTTAGCAGAAACCCCTTTTCCATTGGAAAAACCATTATTATTATCAGCTTTAGAAAAAACGCACTTTTCAAATCTTTCAAGTATGAAAATTTTAAATAATTTTAAAAGCCATTTGAAAATTAAATTTTTTTTTTTAATAATTAACAATTTCAAAAAACTTAAGACAAAATGTAGATTTTTGAAGTTTTCGAAATAAAATTTTGAAGTTTTATTAAGATTTTGAGAGGTTTTGAGATAATAAAAAAAATTCTTAAGATTCTTGGGAATATTTACAGTGATTCTTTATGAAAAAAAATAATTTAAAAAGAATATTTAAAAAGATAATAAAATATTACAAAAGATTTCCCAGAGTGTTAACAATAAATCTGACAGATTTTTAAACAATTTTAGGAATACTTCAAGTCGTTTTAAAAGATATTTATGAATTTTTGGAATCTATTTTTATAGGAATTTCATTTTTTAAATTAAAATTGCAAACGTTTGGTTTAAAATTAAATTTTTTTTGGCTGTGGATTCAACTAATTTGTTGAAAATTCATCTTTTTGGATGCATTCAAATCTTTTTGATACAAAATTCATATATTTTTTAGTTTAATTATTTCGGTTTGGTTGAAGATTCATCATTTCAGTTCAAAATTCGTCTCTTTCGTTGAAAATGTAACCATCTTAATTGAAAATTCATCTTTTTGGTTCATAATTCAACATTCAACCATTTTTTGTATTTTTTTTTTAAATTCAACAGTTGCTGATTAAAAATTAAAATCTTTTTGTGATGAAATATTAACTATTATACATTTTTTGTTGAGAACTTACCTTTTTTGGTTAAAAATACAAGTAATTTGTTAAAAGTGGAACTACTTTCTTGAGAAGTTATTTTTCTAGTTAAAAATTCATAATTTTAGTGAAAAATTGGTCTTTTTAGTAGAAAATTAATCTTCTTGATAAAAAATTCATATTTTCGGGTTAAAAAATTAAATTTTTTTGTAGAAAATTCGTCTCTTGGAAAATATTTAATGTTTTTTTGGGTAAAAATACAACTGGTTAAAAATTAATCTTTTTTCTTGAAATGTTGATTTGACATATCTGAAGTTTTCAAAAATCTTTTTGAATTTTGTCAAGATTCTCAGGAAAGTTATATTTATATAACCTTAAAAACAAATAAACCTGAAAAAATAAATAGTTATTCGAAATGTTTATTCTGCATTCATAAAAACCTTTTAAAAACCCAAAACCCATTTTGAAACCAAACTCACAGATAAATTCTCAGACAGTACTAAAAAAACGTTTAATTTCCATATACGTCTAATTTAGAATGCGTACAAAAATTAATGAATTCAGCTTTCCATCTGCGTGCCAGACCCTCACTTAATGAACAATAAATTTTCATAAATTACATAGTTAATTAACTTTTTCACACCGCATTTCAGCATCTCGGTATCCCGGTCAGAAATGACAAGAATCCTGATAACTTTTATTATAACTGTTTATTTAAATAAAATAGGGTATATCCTGCATGCCTAGCCAGTAATTATCGACTCGACGCGTGTCTGAAATTTTATTGATATAATTATGGCGCTTCGAATGTATTATGTTACAGGTAATGCGCGCGTATACTCAAATAGCTGAAATCACTTTGCCGTTGAGCATGCGAGGTGCTATATCTAAAAATCTGTATTGTTTTATATATGTGTATGTGTACGTTGCTGTAAATTTAATAATAACCTACCTGAATAAATGAATAATGGCGCTTGTAATTTCTGACATAAGCGACTGTAGTTTATGTGTATGTGTATATGTTTATTGTATGTGTATGTGTATACTGTATATATGCATGTGTGCGAGATCAAGTGTCCGCTCTTTAACGCAAATCTATTAACTTTTGTTTTCCGCTTTGCATAATTAATTTTGGAACCTTGATAAAAAGATCTTAAATGATAAGTGCAGTTTCCGAAAAACTTCATTTTCAAAACTCCCTGACTTTTCTTTAATATTTCCCCTATATTTTAGTCTTGTAAAATTTTTAACACAGAATCTTTTATAAATGAAATTGATTTACTTATTTCAACCAAAAAAGATTACTTCTGAGCGATATAAGACGATTTTCTAATCCAGAAGGACGAATTTTCAACAAAAAAGTTGTATTTACGACAAAAAAAAGATGATTTTTTGAAAAAATAGTTAACTTTTCAAAAAAAATTTGATTTCCAACAAAATAGTTCAATTTTCAACCCAAGAAGATGAATTTTCAACCAAATGATCGAATTTAAAGAAAAGATTAAACTTTAACAAAAAATAATTGTATTTTCAACCAAATGATTGAATCTTTTAGAAGAAGGTTGAATTATCAACAAAGAAAAATGAAATTTCAATCCAAACAGACAAATTTTTGTCCAAATAGACAAACGTTCAACAAAACAGTTGAATTTTCGACCGAGAAAGATGAATTTTAACAAAATACTCAAATATTCAACAAAATAGTTGAATTTTTAATCAATTCACTCGAATTTTCTACCTACAAAGATGATTTTTCGATCAAACAGTCAAATTTTCAAATAAAAAAAAATAAACTGCAACCAAAAACAGTTGCATTTTTAAGCAAATATCTGAATTAAAAAAAAAAGAAAAATAATATTTAGCCAAACAGTTGCATTTACAACCAAATAGTTTAACTTTAAAGCAAAAGAGAAAAATTTTTAACAAAATAGTTGAACTTTTTACCAAATAGTTAAATTTTCAACCTACAAAGATGAATTCTCAACAAAAAATGTAATAGCTGATATTTCAACAACAACAAAATAAAATTTCTACAAAAAGAAAGAAAGACAAACTACGTATATTTTCAAACAAATAGTTGAATTTTCATAGAAAAAAGTTTAATTTTCAACCAAGAATTAAGAAGTTAAGTTTTTAGTAACAAAAATGAATTGTTCAACAAAATAGTCAAATTTTTATCGAGCGATATGAATTTTCAACTAAAAATATGAATTTTACCAACCAAAGATAAATTTTCAACATATAAAGAGTTTTCAGTCAAGAAAGAAAAAAAGTTTATCCATAAGAAGAATGTTCTATAAAATAGTTGAATTTTCAACCCAGAAATATAAATTTAAAAAAATTATTTTCAACCAAACAGTTGCATTTGTAACCAAAAAACAAAGAAATTTCCAACCACGAAGAATAATTTTCTATCAACTAAGACGAATTGTCATTTAGAAGATCACTTTTCAACCGAAAATAAAAAAGTTACATTTTTAGTTAAAACATTAGTTTTAAACCAAAAATGGACCTTCTACCAAAAAACTAAATTTGTAACAAAGTATAGTTTAACTTTTACTCAAGTAGATAAATTTTAAATTAAAAATGATCAATTTTCTATAAAATAGTTAAACATTTAACTGAAAAGATGAATCTTTAAATGATGAATCTTCAAATGGAATAAGTAAATTTTCAGTTTAAACAATTAATTATAAAAAAAAAAATTCAACCAACGGGATGATTTTTCAACTAAAAGTATGATTCATAAAAAAAAATCATTTTCTAACAAAGTGGTTCAACCTTCAACCAATTAGTTCAATTTTTAACCAAAAAATGAGATGAATTTTCAACGAATAAAGTATAATAGTAGATATTCCAAACAAAAACACTTTAATTTTAAATAAAAAAAAAATAATTTTAAACCAAACAGTTGCATTTTTATCCAAAAAAGATGAAATTTCGAAAAAATAGTTGAATCGTCTACCAAGAAAATTTTGTGCCGAATTTTAAAAATAGTTGAATTTCCCACCCGAAAAAAACGAATTTTCAACCTAAAAGAAAGACTTTTTAACAAAATTGTAGAATTTTCAGCCAAATAATAAAATTTCTTACTAAAAATACAATCATCAGGAGGAAACACCTACAAAAAAAAGAAATAGAAATAGAAAAATAAGATATAAATAGATAATATTAAACATTCAATTTTTAATATAAAAATTTAATTTCGTTTCTAGCAACAATTTCGAAAGTTACGTGGTTGGTATTGAAATTTATGGGCGATTTAGAACGACGGAAGGAAACGTCAGGGGTCAAGTACATTATTCACCGCCTGGGTGCCATATAGGTCTCGATCCAGGGTGGTCCAGCATGTTGAAACAAGAGGAATGCATCGTAACAGGAATCGTCTTCTAGTCTATTTTTTATTCTTATTATTGTTATTATTATGATGATTTTTGGCTCTTCTGGTCTGAGCTTATGGACTAATGGTGGCGCAGGGCGATGCCAGCCAGGAGCGGAAAGGAGGGCGGAGATGGAATGGGGGGAGGTGCGGGGGTGGGCACATATGCGTGTAACGCCATACATCATTCTTCGTTCGTCGAAAACCAAAGGCCACCGCGGGGTGCGTTACCTTCCTTACTTTTTTTGCTCAAAGGAGCCACACTCTTATTCTTCCAGTCCAGATTTCATCAGGAAATAAGCAAACTTTGCTTTTATCGACTTATTCCTAATTTGCAAAGTAAAACTCACAGGAACTCATTTTTGAGATTGTTGTGAGTTCAATTCTTTTTGGTAATAAAAAATGTTGAGAGTCCTGATTCACTTTCTATCTTGTGACCTCAACTTAGAGAATTCGTATAACTGCGAACCATATTCATTCATGTGCGCCATGAAGTTCTTCGACAGGTACCCAATAACTTTTGACTTAGTTATGAATGAGAATTGTTCGATTTTTTTTTTTATAAGAAACATTTTTTATTGTCCTGATTCACTTTCTATCTTGTGACCTCATGTTAGAGAATTCGTATAACTGTGAACCATATTCATTCATGTGCTCCGTAAAGTTGTTCGCCAAGTACGCAATAACTTTTGACTTAGTTATGGATCATAATTGCTCAATTCTTTTTGATCATGAAAATTTTTGAGTGTCCTAATTCACTTTCTATCTTGCGACTTCCAGTTAGACTTTAGAGAATTCGTATAACTGCGAACCATTATGATTCAGGTTTTTGCGCCATAAAGTTGTTCGACAAATATCCAATAACTTTTGAGTTAGTTATGAATCAGAACTGTTCAACTCTTTTTGGTAATAAAAAATGTTGAGCTTCCTGTTTCAGTTTCTATCTTGCGACCTCCAGTTAGAGAATTCGTATAACTGTGAACCATATTCATTCATGTGCGCCATGAAGTTCTTCGACAGGTACCCAATAACTTTTGACTTAGTTATGAATCAGAATTGCTCGATTTTTTTTTGATAATAAACATTTTTTATTTTCCTGATTCACTTTCCATTTTGTGACCTCAAGTTGGAGAATTCGTGTAACTGTGAACCATATTCATTCATGTGCGCCATAAAGTTGTTCGACAAGTATGCAATAACTTTTGAGTTACTTATGAATCAGAATTGTCCAATTCTTTTTGGTGATAAAAAATTTTGAGCTTTCTGATTCACTTTCCACCTTGCGACCTCCAGTTAGAGAATTCGTATAGCGAACCATATTCATTTAGGTTTGTGCACCATAAAGTTGTTCGACAGGTATCCCACGTGATTGTAGACTGAGCGACTTAAGGCAAAAAATTGAGGAAGGAGACTCAGATTATCTTCCAGAAGGTTTTGCCCTTTTTCGTAAATAATTGTCGTTTATTTATTAATTTCACCTATACATTATGCATGTCTTATAATTGCACAAAATTGCTACTTTGTTTAGTAAAAAGTACTTGCAGGAAAAGTGAGCATCGACGACCTTGTACACATACTTGTTATGAAATAATTACATGAGGTTTACAGAGATTATGGAGAAGATCCTTAAAAAAGTTTGATTGATGCTGTATGGGTGACTTTTACTTTTTATTTATTATGCCACGAATTACAACTAGTGCTCTTTATTAAATACAGTTTGTAGATTTATTAACGTTATAAATTTAGTTTACACAAAAATTAAAATTTTTTGCAGAAAGAAATATTGGTGCTAAATCCTCGTGAATAGAACTAGAGTAAGGATCATACTTAGGGTCGTTTAACCTTGTTGGTGATTCCTTTTTACCTAAATTTTAAGTAAACTAAGGAATTCTCGACAGGTTACAAAAGTTATTGAAAGTGAAACCGAGGCCCGCAGCGAAGTTTACGAGCCATTATCGAAAGGACATACCAATATTTATGGGCTCTGAAACTTTCTTGAAATTCAAATAATACTGGTCCAGTCACATTGTTACAAGTGTACAAGTCTCTTGATTGTAAGTTATACTTCCTAGATTAAATTCTATTATCCAAAGGAGTGATGTCAAATCGAAATTTCTAATCTCTAATAATAATATTATTTTTATTTCCTAAGAATAAAAATATGAACAGTTTGAAAATAATAATAATAATAATTCAATAATAATTTTAAATTAAAAGCGTTTGAAACAATGAAAAAAATATTTTGAACGATTTTGAATTTAAAGCGTTCCAAATCAAACAATTATAGATTTGATAAGATTTTGAAAAAGTTCAATATTTCTAACGGAATGTAAAGGAATTAAAATTGTATAATTTCTAGATAAAAACGTCCAAAATTGAATAATTTGACATTGAAAGTGTTTGAAATTGAAAATTTTTAAATGAGAAACTCTCATAATTAAAAAATGTCAGACCAAGATTTTGAAAATTGGACAGTTGGGCAAATTGTGCCATTTCTAATTCAAAGCTTTCGAAATTGAACAATTTTATTTTCAATTGAAGAATCTCGAAATTGAATGATTTTAGATCAGAATTTTGAATGTGAATTAAAATTTGACAATTTGAAATTGAAATTGAATATTTTAAAGTTAAAGCTTATGAAAATTCACAATTTTAAATTGTTATTACACAAATAAAGTGATAATTTAACATTAAAATTGATTAGACAAATTTTTCTAAGATCAAAAAATAAATTCATCGTCATTTTTATGGTTCAAAATGAAAAAATCCTCAATTAGAAACCTTTAAAAAGTAATCATTCCAAAAAAATGTTCAAAACAAAAAGTAATTTTAAATGGAGAACATTAAAAATAACAAAAATCTACTAAGGAATAACGAAACGTTAAAAATCATACCCTTTTAAAATTTGAACTATTTTAAGTGAATTCAAATTGTTTGAAAATTAAAATTTTTCAAATTATTAATTATAATTTTTTCAAAATTCAACCTGTGAATTCTAAATTGTTTATTCTTTAAGTTGAGTTTTTAATCTTCAATATTTTTGAACATTTGCAAATAAAAAATAATTAAGTTTTCAATTTATTCTGAAGGAATTTCTGGAGGCATTTAATTCAAAATAAACAAAAAAGTCTTTCCATTTAATATTTGAAGATTTCGAAGAATTTGAAAAACCAGACAATTTTTCACATTTAAAATTGAAGCTAAGCAATTTAGAATATTTAAATCTAAAATTATTAAATTTAAAGCAGACTATCAAGACTTTAAATATCAAATTATCCACTTTTGAAAGATTTATTAATGAAAATTTTCTGGCATTTTTAATATTTGAATTCAAAACTACAACACTGTCAAATTTAAAATTGGGAATCGCGAAAAATTAAGAAAATTTATACCAAATATTTTCCATTTTAAACTTTTGAAGCAAAAAAAAGGGTAGTTAAATTTAAAAAATGATAAATATATTATTAATAATTGTCATATCATCTTGTATATTAAGTGACATTCAGAGTGGTTGTATGGAATTTTTTACCAAGAAATGTGATTTCTGTTTCTTAAAAATGAAGAATGGTTAATACTACGAATCTTTTAAATTTAATTATTCTAAAAAAATTGAAAATTATATGCTTTCTAATTTTATTCTAATTGTTACAATACAATCATCACTTGAAGTAAGATTGATTACTCAAGTAATTATTGTATTCTTATGATAAATTACCATCTGAATGTTCGTCAAGAAACAGAAAAAAGTTTTTTTTTGTTTCTGTTGTTAAGTAATTAATTAGAGTCAAGAAAATTAATTGTTTAAACAATTTATTATAATTATTAATAATATTATATTTGAATAATGCTAGAAAGATGCGGTTTTTTTTTCATTTCTGGCTTTTTGTCCAATTTTCATTTGGAGTGAAGTAATAATGAATTCAAGTTAACAAAACAATTGTTTGAACAATTTATTATCATAATTAATAATATTCTCTTTTCCTAATTGGTAGAATGTTGCGGTTTTTTCTGAAATTTTCAACTGCTTGTCTATTTTTCATTAGGCGTGACTTAATAATTAATGAGATTAGCAAAAATAATTGTTCAAACAAATTATTATTGTTTATGACTATCTTCATCTATATCAATGCCTGATAGTTGCGGTTTTTCGGCAATTTTTACCTTTCTGTCACGCCTAATGAAGAATAGACAAACAGTTGAAAATTTCAGAAAAAAACCGCAACATTCTACCAATTAAACAAAGAGAATATTATTTACAATGATAATAAATTGTTGAAACAATTATTTTGCTAACTTGAATTTATTATTACTTCACTCTAATTGAAAATTGGACAAAAAGCCAGAAATTTCAGAAAAAACCCGCATCTTTCTAGCATTATTCAAATATAATAATAATAATAATAACAAATTGTTTAAACAATTAATTTTCTTGACTCTAGTTGATTATTTAACTTATCTTAATTGAAAATTTGACTAGAAGTGAATTCTTTTTTTAAACTGCAATTTTGTAGGATTTTTCTAAGAGAATATTATTAACATTAATAATAAATTGTTTAAACAATCACTCCTGTTAACATTGATGCACTATCACTTTCCTCAAATTGAAAATTGGATAAGTGGGAAATTTTTGAAAAAACCGCGTCTTTCTAATTCCATTCTATGAGAAAATTGCTAAAAACAATAATAAATTGTTTAAACAATTTATGTGAACATCTAATTATCAGTATGAAGTGGTCTTTTATATGCGAGAAACAATTTTCATTGAAAAAACCGCGAAAAAAGTCATAATTACCGCGAAAAACTCGCAAAACCCATTTTTCCACTTATGGGGTTTCTTTGGGACCCTATAAAACAGACTTATGGTGTTGATATTTAGAAAGTTATATTTTATTCCTATTCTACGGCTAATTGTGAAGAGAAATGTTGAGTTTCAACTCGATTGAGATAATATTGAGGATTCTGAATAAGATTTACATAAACTTCTTTTTTTCTTATGGGAAATACGTGTTAAACTTCATGGGGCTTGCGGCACCTCTAAATATAATTTTTTTTTAAACAAAAAAAAAATGGATTTATTTTTGTGTAGATTCGAACAAATTTCTGGGGTGTCCCCATAAAAATTAAAAAAAAAAAATTTCCAATTGATTTTTGGACCACCCTATTCCAGATCAATATATGCAATCCTGAGTAACTTTTACGCAAGACAATGATGGGTTAAAAATGATCTAAAAAATGTAAAAGGTGACAACTCCGCCCCAAATTTTTGAATGGCTTACGCTCCTACTGGAAATGCGAAATATACGAATGCATCTATGGGAGGCTTGCAAAACGCAGCATGATACCACCGGGGACCAGGTAATGAGACGGCCCCCGACCAAGAGAAGTTGATATCTTGCATGGCTATAGTCAGTATAGTCCGTGGTTATGGTTGCAGATGCAGCCTAACAACCTTGCTGTCTTAAGCAAGGGAGTCTGCCTATAGGTGTGCAAGAATTAAGGTTGTAGGCATCTACTCTTCGCCAAGAACGAATCACTGGGTTGATGTTCCCCGAGCGATGTTCGCCGACCAGGGGCCAATTTAGCTAATCTTTCCTCCTCGTACGCGAAGATGCCTCACGACCAGCGAAATTAAGCTTATAAAGCCTGCTTGGTCTCTAAAGCCGATTACACAATGTGAGGATGAATCTGAGAATTGGTAGCAAAAAATTCGTTTGATTCATCAAAGAAAAAACTGGGGGCTCACTAAAGTTGAGGCTCAAATAAAAGTTGGTATCTTTTAGATTTTTACTTGGAATCCAATAGAAACCTGTGGAGACCCAGCACCTCAGTCAGTATGACCATACTGTTGCATTACCAAACTTTTTTTCACGCCGAGAATGATTGTGTGCATTCGATGGGTAGGGTCGAATGTCTGTTTTTAAACTCGACTTTCGAACAACCGGCTGAACTCGTGAAGTGTTTTTCTGCAGTTTTCCTCTCCCCTGGTCAAACGTCCAAGTGCTAACTTTTGTTACTTTCTCATGAACCACGGCCTCAGTCCTAAGTCCCATCTTGACGAAAAAACCAATAGTTTTTCGTCAATAGGAAAAATCGTTTTTTTTTTTTTGGAAATAACTCGAAAGGAACTTCTTTTCCGGATGATAGATTATTCGCAGCCGCAATAACAGCGATACGGATCTCCATTGTTCGTACTAACACACGAATTCCAATACATTCTCAATGGCATGGCTGCTGGTGCAAAATTATCTGCGGGGCGCGTAAGTATGCCGGGCAATAATAATTTCGCAGTTAAGCGCGCTCGATAGAGAATCGAGGGAGACTTTAGAACGGGCGGGATCAACGACTCGAATTGCTCCAACGAACCGGTCCTTTTTCACGAAATAACCAGGACACTAAACGTTCGGAACCATAAATCGAGGAGCCGAACGAGCTGTGCGCAGGTAGATGGCGCGTTGCCCAAATGGGCGAACGATGTAGCGCTGAATTTTCTCGACGGAACATGAACCATGGCCATTGGTCAATACTAACTCATAGTCAAAAATAGGGTTGTAAAGTTTGATGAAATTTTGGCCAAATCAGAAGCTTCATGAAACTTTGGAAGCGTTTTAAAATTTTCAAATATTAAGGCGGGAAAATTTTAAATATTTAAAAAAGACTGTGTCTAGTCGTCCCGAAAAATCGGAGGAGTTGGAAAAGCACAGAAAAAACAGAAGATAAACTTTAAATCGATTTCCGACGAAAGATTCTTTGCAAAAAAATTAACTTCACAGGATAAACTTTACACAAATATCGGTTAAACTTTCTTTTGTTTTTCCATGACAAACACATGTATTTTGAAAGACGCGAAGTTGGCTGAACAAAACTTTATCGGTCTAAAAAATTTCATGCAACAAATTTTATTCTTAGTTTTTTCTGTGAGGGGATGGAATAATCGTTCCGAAAATTCGGGACGGCTAGCCATGTTTTTGAAGAATATCTTACTACTCCTTCAGAAATTGATGACGACGAGCTCTCAAGTATTCAACCCAGGCGGAAATATTATATATACTTCATATATAGTGGGAAGTATTATATATAATATTCATTTATTTTATACATTTTTTATATAAAACAAATGAATATTATATATAATACTTCACACTATATATAAACTCTATATAATATTTCCGCCTGGAATTTAAACATTTAATTATGTATTAATATGATATTAACGTTAATATTAACATTATTATAATATCATATAAATATTAATATAAATATTGAATTCTGTATTAACCAATTCCGACACATTTTATTGTACTCCGCAATCAAGAAGTGTGCAGTGAAAAATTAACTTTATTTTCTTAGCAAAATTTTCAGTTTTCTAATTAAATATTGTTAAAGTATTAGAAACAAATAAAAATTCCTATTTATTTATTTTCTTATTTTTATTTTAATCCTTTTCTCGATTTCAAGAGTCAACTATTTTTCGTTGAAGTTCTTTTTTTTTTTGTTAAAAAGTTTATTATTATATTTGTGGTTGAACATCCATCTTTTTGGTTGCAAAAATTATCAAGTTAAGAAAGTAATTTTTTCGGTTAAAAATAGAACAATTTTTTTTAAGTCGTCGGTTTTGTTGAAAAAAAAAAAAATTTTGGGCG
>CAKNYM010051980.1:228544-248986 GCA_932195095.1 Andricus curvator
ACTTCAACTATTTTGGTAGAAAATTTAACTATATTTGGTTGAAAATGAACTTTTTTTGTTGAAAATTCAACTGCTTTGTAGAAAATTCGTCTTTTAAATTGAAAATTCAACAATTTGGTAGACATTTTTTTACTTCATGAACAACAAATCTTTTTTGTTTCGGATTTAAAATAAAAATATTTTTTAGTCCAAATATCAACTATTACATTTTTGGTTGAATCTTTTTGGGTTAAAAAAATCAAATTTTAAATTTTCTGTTATGAATTCATATTATTTGTTTGAAAATTCAACTATATTTAGTTAAAAGTTGAACTTCTTTGTGAAAAATTCATTTTTTTGGTAAAGGATTCATCATTTCAGTCGAAAGTTTATCTCTTTTGTTGAAAATATAACATGTATGTTGAAAATTTGTTTTCTCTTTTGGTAGAAAATTAATCTCAATGGTAAGAAATTCATCTTTTTGATTGAAAATTCAACTATTTGGTTGAAAATTAACATATTTGTTAAAAAATCATACTTTCGGGTAGAAAAATCGACTATCTTGTTCAATATTCGTCTTTTTGGTTTGAAAATTCATCTCATTTGGTAGCAATTTCATCTTTTTTGGTTAAAAATGCCACTGTTTGATTCTCTCTAAATTTGATTAATTACAAGTTTTTAGTAACATAAATTAGTGACTGAATTATGGCTATGAATTAGCTATTTTTTATTGATTAATCTTTGGAAAATTCGTATTTTTAGTTTGAAAATCCGTCGCGTTAGATAGGTAGAAACTTAATTTCTTTAGTTAAAATTGCAACAGTTTGGTTCTCTATAAATTTTTAATAGTAAAATTTTCTACTAATACAAATCAGTGATTGAATTCTAGCTACGAATCAGTTTTTTTAACAATAAATTAGTCAAACTTACTAATTTATCAGTGAAAATAATTGATTTATAGCTACAATTCCGCCACTGACTGAAATTTTTAAAATTGTTAACTGATTTAAACGTACAGATTTGAAAATTAATCGATTTCGGTTGAGGATTCAACTATTTTGTTGAAAATTAGTATTTTATTGCGAAATTCAACCGTTTTTTATTAAAAATATTTTTTTTTCTTTAAATATCAAATATTACATGTTTTGTTTAGAAAATGAATTACTTTGTTTAAAATTAATTTTTTTCATTGAAGATTTATCTTTTAAGTTGAAAATTAATATCTTCGCTTGAAAATGTAATTGTTTGATCAAACATCAAACTATTTGGTTCAAAATTTGTCTCTTTTGGTAGAAAATTAATCTTATTCCTTGAAAATTGATCTTTTGGGTTGAAAATTCAACTATTTGTCAATAACCTGGAAAATTGAGCATCAGCGAGGAATCGTCTGCTTGGATAATATGCTGTCCTCGGTGCTCTTTCAGGACTATAATCAATATAATCATTAATGATCACTGACTGAATTAAATTATCCATAATCGACCGCCTGCTGGATCGGCGCCTCAGAATATCGAAGAACGTGACCTCGTGAAATATTATATATAATACAGTGGGTCTCATTCAATTTTTCGTAATGCCCAGAATTGCCCTAATTAAGTTTCTAACAACCTTAAGTGTCGTAAATGGTCTTACGGTACTGGTAATAGATTTGAGAAATTGAGAGGATCGTAAAGATAAACGGTTTTCTGCAAGGTATTTTCAGGGGTCAGGGTACTTTAGGTACAAAGTTAGGTAAGATGAAAATATATAGAGCTGATAGTCAAAATGTTTCATAAATCAGAAAAAAGGTATGGAAACATTTTCTGAATGTAATCCTAATCTAATTAATCTAAAATCTCATTTCACTCACAATAATGAAATATTTCCAGTACATTAATTCTATTTCCAACACATCATTAACCTTTGACAATAACTCTCCGCCGATTAGCACAAAACAGAAATAAATAAAACATAAACCCCTAGATTCTCCAGTGACTTACGAACTCTCGAACGATTCTATAAATATATTTTCCATTTAACGAAAAGCTTCCTACGACTCTTGTAAACTCCATCAATTTCCGGTGACTCTAACAAGCAACAATTCAACCATGGGCTCAAGAAATACACTCATTACCCGCATGTAATTCTTACAGATGAACTTGTCGAACATAAATATTCGTATCACCCAATGGTCGCTCGAAGAATTACTTCTTTCATTATCTCTGCAACTGCATCAAAAGAACAGATTTCAGATATAAATTAAAGAAAGATCAAGGATGAATTACGACTCGCAGACCAAAGTCGATGAACTTTCGAAAAAATCCAAGAACGTCCTGTAGAGTTGAGAAACAACATGTTGAGCTGAATGTGGAAAGCCGCGGGTCGTGTAGCAATTTAAACGTTTAACCACAAAAATTATTGTTATCGGAACTCGAGATTCTCGTCCGACAGGCACATAATAGCTGCCAGCTATTGTCTGACAGTGAAATTTTTACCCACTTGAATTCTCTCCTCGAGAGACCAGCAAAAGTGGATTTAAATTTCAATTTCGGATTAAAATTCATTTAATGAGAATTTGAGGTTGGGAATGTACTTAACATTTTTTAAATGATTGAAAACGTTGAAAGTGAGGGTAATGGGTACAGTGATTGGACCCCTTTTACAATGATTGGCCACTTCAAAATGATCATATATTATGAAATATCGACAATTAAAACTTATAATAAATAGCGTGGAGTGTCTTGAGAACAATCTTGCACTGTTTATTAATAGTTTTATTTGTGAAATTTTTCTTCATTATGTATATTTTAAGCAAATGGCCAATCATTGGGGGGTGGCCAATCATTGTACCCATTACCCTTCTTGAAGCTAGAATCTTTAGTTTCGAGAATGCACTCTCTAAATTTGAATCAGTAAAATATAACAGACTGTCAGTTAAATTCTACTAATTGTTGTAGCTAGAATACAGTCACTGATAATTAGTAAAAATATACTGATTCAATTAGTAATTATTGCTATACGCACGCGCAATACCCAAATTCATAATTATATATTTCTTAAACCTTTTCAGTGCAAAGGATCCTAAACAAACAAATTTAATGCAAGAAATATTTTATTTATTTATATTCTCTGTAATAAGTGAAAATTTATGATTATTTGAATAATTATAATATGAGAAAACAACTGAAATGAGATAGGGTGTGGTCCGATGTCAAAAAGTGTATTATATTTTATATTATTTTTACCAAGATTATTTTGATTTAGACCTTCTAAATATTTAATTTTATTTAATCAATTATGAAACGTTATTATTAAAGAAATAAACATTTCTTTCCCTCTTTTTCCCCTCCAGAAGCCAAAACAAAAATCCAACTATTTTTGGCTGAAAATTATTTATTTTTTATTGAAAAGTCTACTACTATATTTTTAGTTGAGAATGCATTTGTTCTGGTAAAAATTTTATTATTGGGTTTAAAGTTTAATTATTTTGTGGAAAATTCGACAATTTTTTTAAGCAGTATCCGTCTTGGATGAAAATTCGTCTTTTTGGGATTAAAATTCAACTATTTTTTTGAAAATGAACTTTTTTATTTAAAATTCATATTTTCGTTTTGAAAATTAACTGCTTTGTAGAAAAATTCGTCTTTTCGACATAAAAATTCTACAAGTTTATTGACATTTTTTTTCTTCTTCGACTTTCATGATTCCTTTTTGGATAAAATATAGCTGTTTGGCTGAAAATTAAACTGTTGAGGTTGAAGATTCAACCAATTTATTGAAAATTCGATTTTTGTCTGTTTGAAAATTAAGTTTTTTAACGTAAAATTTCAATATTCCATTTTTTGTTGAAAATTGATGTTTTTATTTGAAAGTTTGTATTTTTTGGTAGAAAATTAATCTTACTGGTTGAAAATTCATCGTTGTAATTTAAAATTTATCTATTTTAGTTGAAGCTTGATTATTTCATTAAAGAATTTATCAGTTTGGTTGAAAATATAATCAGATATAATTGTATTTTTCTCAAAACAATAAAATTTTGTAATTAATTTTGGTAATATTACTACAAACTTAGAGAAAAAAATAAATAAAACGATGGCCTTTTTGAGAAAATTGGGTTTGAAGATTTTCGGAAAAAATGTCGCAACTTTCTCAGTTTTAATTTTTTTTTAATTTTTCTGCGGATTTGGAAATTGAATGAAAAGATCAATCAGAATCAAGAAGAAGAAGGTAAATATCTATATTTTTTTAAGATACTGAAAGAGTTTTCAAAAAAACAAAAATTTGTTATAAATTGCGTCACTGCCTTCAAAAGTTCTAATACTCATATTTATTGAATTATTTTTTTTCGTCTAATCGGTTGAATACATTTTGTCCAAAATCCATTGAAAAATAACATTTTTTATCATTAAATGTTAATAATTGAAGGATGGCGTTCTATAAGGGGATGACTTAAATTTTTCAAAAACTCTTTAAAAATTAATACACCCTTTAGCCAAAAGACGTACCTTGATTTTCTCGAAACTAAACTGCTAACAAATTAATCACTAAAATTGTACTTAAAAAAGAAACTACCCTCCAGTTCTTCCCTTAATCCGGAAAAGAATTCCCGAACGAATTTAAGAAAGAGAAACTCTTTCCTCTATAACTTTCAAAGATTATTTTCTCCTTCATAGTTCTCTATAAAATGTTCCCTTTTGATCCTGGTACTTGCACCCCTCTTTCCTCTTCATCACCACCTGGGACTCTTTTATCCGTCGATCGACAAGTGCCGAGCATACCTCGACTCAGAGAAAATCGATCCGTAATTACAGCCATAAAGATTTTTAAGATTCTCTTCGCGTCCAATAAGTATCGAGAGCAGAGGAAAAGAAAAACCGTTCTCGAGAACGGAGTCGGTGCCCGAATAAAGTCCGTATCTCAAAGCGAATTTCGCCCTTTCCCTTCCGGCTATAAGAGGTCACCTAAATCTCGGTGGGCCAAAAGTTGCACTCAATATTGTGAAAATTGTGAATATTCAATACCATTTGGTAATGTTATTGTATGTCATTGCATGTTATTGCTAGTCATTGCAATGTTATTGCAATGCTATTGCATGTTATTGCATGTTATTGCAATGTTATTGCATGTTATTACATGTTGTTGCATGTTATTGCTAGTCATTGTAATGTTATTGCATGGTACTGCATGTTTTGCAATGTTATTGCATGTTGTTGCATGTAAATGTTATTAGAAGCTCATTTGTTAAATTTTAAATTAAGAAAATTATTGATTTTTCTCCCCTTTTCGTGCTAACTCCTCCCCCCACTAAATTACATTTTTTTTTTAAACCTATTAATATACCTACTAATTTTTCATTTCATTCAAGTACTTAGTTACCGAAAGTGAATTTCTTGATTCAAGTTAATAAAATTAAGTTTAAGTTAAAATTATTTAAATAAATTTTTTTTCCAATTTATACAGATTCATATTCAAGCTCTTCAAATCTAAATATATTATAACATTCTTCTTGAGTCTAAATATGCAGTTTTCTTATTTTAATGTAAAATTTAAACGAGCCAGAGGAAAATCTCTGATTTCTCGAAAAACTAACAAAACACCACGCTGCGCAGTTATTTCGCAGATTTATTACACACACAAAGGCGCGTGCTGATAATGCGACTTCCACCCCGAGTCTTCTTCTTCTCCAGCCATTAGTTTTCCAGATTTCGCTCAAGAATTACATCGCCCACAATATCCGTCCTCCCCGGCTTTCAGTAGAGGCCTTTTTCAGGGTGGGCCCTACTCAGATTTTAAATTACCGCCAAGTCGACAGACCGCGTGAGGTACGAAGATAAAGCTCATTAACTAAAGGTGCCGCTACTTTTATTCAGGGAGCAAAATGTGAGCGAGAGTGTGAACAAAAAAGCAAATTTCATATTGATGAGAAAAGGAACGAAAAATTATTAATTCCATTACTAAGTCACATTTTTCTCTTCGATTCTATTTATTAAACGCATAAAGTAAAGGTACAAACAAAAAAATAAATTTTAGACCGAACAGTTACATTTACAATCAAATATTTGAGCTTTAAAACAAAATAGAGGAATTTTCCACAACATTTGTTAATGTTATTGCATGTTATTGCAAGTTATTGCAATGTTATTGTATGTTATTGCAAGTTATTGATA
Source organism: Andricus curvator (assembly GCA_932195095.1). Lineage (NCBI taxonomy): Eukaryota > Metazoa > Arthropoda > Insecta > Hymenoptera > Cynipidae > Andricus > Andricus curvator. Next base: position 234,670 of record CAKNYM010051980.1, read on the forward strand.
TGTTATTGCATGTTATTGCAAGTTAATATAATGCTATTGCATGTTGTTACAAGGTTAAGACAAATGTTATTGCATGTTGTTGCATGTAAATGTTATTGCAAGCTCATTTGTTAAATTTTCAAATGAGAAAATTAATTTTCCACAAAATAATTGAATCTTTAATCGAATAGTATAACATGTTACCTAAAGAGTTTAATTCTAAACCAAAAATATAGTCATTCACATTTGTATTTTCCATTTGTGATGTCACATTCTGCGTTAACCCCACCCCTTCTTCGTCACAAATCGTCACAAACCCTGTTAACCCCTCCCTCTGGCAGTGTGACGCACTTTTTGCACGGCCTGATATATATAGAATACAGATCATTATAGGGTTTTTTATGATCAGCGGACGTACATGCTCACGCTTGGCCGCCCACTGTGTTCATTGGAGGATTTCCTTGTGTGGGTGATATTTCCTGATAGTCAATAGACCGTTTCGCGTTCGAAAAACAAGTGTAAGAACCGTTCGCACCAATTCCGCCAGACGAAGTGGCTATAATAATTATGCAAACGCCGCAGCACTTCCTCAGATTGAAGGGCACAAGCTAACCGCAGCTGCACCTCAGTCTATTACGATTAGCTCGGATATTTCCAGGCGGGATAATGAGAAAGTGTACAATCCAAGAAAACAAGATTAGGTGCGATTCATACATTGGAGTAATGGAAGTAGAAATTATGTATAATTTGGATAAATACATCCATTTGAAAAGACTATTTTAATGTAATTAACCGAGGCGGTAGCTTAGTGTGTAATGGTTTTCTGCAGTTTTCCACTTTTCTGGCCAAATTTTCAGGCGAAAGTGAGCGGTTCTAATAGGAAGCCGGGTGCAGGCTTCAATTTTGACATTTTACATTTTTATGCACTTCAAGATCAAAATAATTCAATTACGAAAACTTTGATTTTAAAATTGTTCAATTTTTCATCTATCAAATGCCATAATTTTTAGTACAATTTTGAATCCTTCATGTTTTTGAGAAACAATTTTTAACGAACGTTTTAATTAAATTTGTCAAGATCTAAGCACTTTCAATTGTAAAGTATACAATTTTGACTATTTTATTTTTAAATACCGTCAAATTTTGTAGGCCTCGTTTAATTTGTGGAACTTACAATTGAAATGCTCGAAATTTTAACTTGATTGTTTTTAAAATTGTACACTTACTGTATGTAAAATACTTCAGTTGTAAATGTTAAAATTTTTAATTTCAAACGTTATTAAATTTAGAATCGTCCCACATTCAATGCTTTACTTTTCAGGCAATTCTAAATACATAAAATGTAAAAATTTTCAGTTTTGAGGGTTTAAAATTTTTATTTTTTATTGTAAAAATTTGAGTTGTAGAATATTAACAAAGAGTAATTATATCTCATTATATAATTCTTTTGCTCTACTTTTATGGGAAAACGCGCGTGCTTTAGATACATAAAAATTTATGTTGAATGGACCAATACTAGATCCGGTCTTGCATCCCGCGGGCCCGACCCATAAGGCCCAGGAGAAAGGGTCAAAAGTGATTATCGCGAGAGTGGGGGAATCAGTGATGGACGGACTCCACTCGATTCTTGGACGGACCAACTTCCCAATAATAACTCCAAGAAGCCTCTAAACGGCATTCAAGATCGGAAGATATCAGCTGTTTGCCAATTCATGACCTTCCTGCAGGTGTCTAATACAAATACCATACCATACGGAAATAGCGCGCTTGAGCATTTCCCTTTTTATCCACTTATAAAATTTTCAATGCTGAAGTTTGGAAAACAATTATTATAATAAAGTATCTAATTAGTTCAAAAAATTATTGTAAAATTATTGTAAGTTATTGCAATGTTATTGCATGTTGTTGTTTGTTAATGTTATTGAAAGCTCATTTGTTAAATTTTCAGTCAAGAAAATTAATTTTCCACAAAATAATTAGAGCTTTATCAAATCGTAGAATATTTAACCAAAATAGATTAATTCTGAACCAAAAATGTAATAGTAAACTTTTCAATCGCCTTTATTATTTTTTGCAGGAAAACCTGTTGGGAGTACAAGAAGATCAGAAAAATGTGCAACGATGTGTAGCGGAAAGGGATATGCGGGCTCTGGTAAAGAATGTCCTTCATTGCTACTTTTAAATTGTATGTGTAAAATTAACGATGAAAGGCGTGTTAACCAATGATTAATTAGCAATACGACGAAAATTACATTATTGGTCCCTTATGCTAATTCAAACAATAAATTAAATCCCGGAGAAATAACTTGATTAAGAAATCATTTTGTAACTGGCAAACGTCTTCAGAAATAGGAAACAACTCGTAGGTGTTCCATCGTGAAATTTACTGCATTTAGGGTACTGGAGTGCTACTAAAATTTCCACCTGGGTTTTCCCCAAAATACTGATAATAAAATATTCATCTTACATTGCCCTTGAATTTGTTCTCAAACCTGTCCTTGAACTTCCAAAATATGCATAGCGCAGAATAATTTCCCCATAAAATTTAAACCACTTCCGTTTGTCGAAGGGAATTTTTTAAGAGCGTATCTAGCTGGGAAACAAGAAAAAAGGAAAGAAAAGAAGAGAGCGCGCGGATAGGTATGCGCCCAAATTTCTTGACCCATAAACCATAGAAACAAGTTCCGATGACTGGCCCAACTTACAAGGTAGAGTCGAACCGGCCATCGAATATTCCTCCCAATCGAAGGTCGTCCAACCATTGACTATTGAGACATGCCAGTCCCTGTCTTCCTAAAAGCCCCTCAACTTCCTCCTATTATCACTGAGATAAACAATAATTAGACGAAAAAGTGGCAGAATGGTGATTATCAGGGTGGCCGTAGGTCAGGTAAAACCTGACTGAAAATCAGGGAAAAGTCAGGAAATTTTGAAAATGAATTTTTTTGACCACCCTGGAGATAAACAAAAGCTTCCTGCTAAATTTGCAATTTTGTAATCGCCGTATTTCTCGAAACCATCGCTTTCTGGTGATATGCCATTTATAATTTTTTTCTCGAAACGACAAAATGTAAAAAACGGGAGGTAATAGGGATCGTGACCCGGCGTAATACGACGCTTTCGTCCCCACGTTCGGCTTGCTCGACCATAGATTACTCCTATCTTGGAAGAAAAAGTACTAACGGTGAAAAAGATTATTCGAAAATTGCTGTTAATATTTTGTTACAATTAACCTGAAATTGCTCGAATATCATGTTAAGGGATCTTCAAACAATATTTTGCAGGAAATCTTCCCAGGAAAAAAAATATTGAATAAATGACGCGTGTGAATCGGACTTCAAACATTTAAATGACATCAATCTGCTAACTTCGATTCAGACGTTAGTTTTTAATTTAATAATTTTAGAGTTAGATATTCTGAATTGTTTGGATTAAATTATATTCAGTTATAAATTTAATACTTGTATATTTAAATATTTTAAATTGTTCAGTTACAATTTTAAACGAACAAAATTTTCTAATTTTTTTAATTCTTTGAAATCATAGAATATCAATCTGAAAGACTTTATAGTTGCACAATTTTCAATTGAGACAATAATTTATCATATTCAAGCCTTAAAAATGAGAATATTTCAGAACCACGCATTAAGCATTGAATTATTTTTTATTTGAAAATGTTCAACAAAAGTGAACATTTGAAACACAAGTTTAAAAAAAAAACAATTTCGAATTGAAAAGCTTAAAATTGTGTAATTTCAAACATTGGAATAATATCCTATAGAAATCCTGTTTTGTATTTTTCTTCTCATTTTTAATTTTCAATATATTATTATAAAATTGTCCGATTTTCAGTTAAAGATTTAAACAAAATCATTTAAAATTTTTAAATATTTACTTGGAAAATTTTAAGAATAAGTTATAATTCTAAAGGAAGTGTTAAAAATTAATCGAGTTGAAATTAGGAAGTTAAGAATTGTGTTTTTTTAAATAAAAAAGATAAAATTTGAACTATCTTAAATATCTCGGTGATTAAATAATTTCAATTTTTTCCTTCGATAAGTTTTAATTTTACAATAAAATTTAACTGGTTGAATTCTTAAAAGTAAAATTCACAATTTAAAATTTTTTAATTCAAAACGATTGAATTTACTTCGAATAATTTTAATTTTAAAGGGGTTGAGTATAAAATAAGTTTCATTATTACAATTGTTGGCGACTAATTTTTTTTTTCAGTTTTAAGTGAAGTTTTCCATTTAAAATTAGCTTTTATATTTAACATTTTTTTATAATAATTAAATTTTCAAACTTTATAACTGAAATTTTTTCCATTTTGGACAGTGAAAATGACGGTAAGTTTACTTTTTTATTTTAGAAAAATTTGTCTGATCAATTTTAATTTTTTTAATACAATAAAAATGTCGAATTCTAGAACTTCAGCAGCGTTGGTATTGAAGCATTCAATTCAGTTTTAAATTTCAAATTGTCAAATTTTAATCGCTTGGAATTAACAGTTGCTTGAATTCAAAATATTAAAAATTTTAATTATTTAATTTTGAACGCTTTTAATTAAAAATAATGAAATTTTAATTTCTTTTAATTTTAAATGGTCCAATTTTCAAAATTCTAATCTAAAAATATTTCAACTTTTAACGTTTTGAAATTGACCTTTTTTCGAAATTTTAATCTACAATTATTCAATTTTGCGATTCTTTAATTGGAAATGAAATTGTTCAATATCCAAAGCTTTGAATTATAAATGGTAAATATTTTTACTCCTTTTTGAAAAAAGTGTTCAATTTTAAAAATTTTATTCTGAAATTGTTTACTTTAGAGAGATTTTGTTCGAAAATTGTTAAATTTCCAAAACTTCTAATTTAAAATTATCCAATTTGAACGCCTTCCAGTAAAACAATCATACAAGTTCAATTCCTTTTAATTCCATTCAAAATATTGTCATTTTTAAAACTTTTACCTAATCTTAAATAAATAGTTTGAATTGGAACGTTTTTAATTCAAAATCGTTTGAAACATATTTTTAAATTTCAAACGCTTTCAATGCAAAATTATTATTTTTTTTAAATGTTTGAAACTTAATATTTAAAAATCTGTTTAATAATGGATTTTTAAATTGTTTATATTTTTAATAATCGCTGGATAATATGGCAGTTGTAAAATTATCTAAAAATTTTATATTTTAATTTTGTTTAATTTTTTTGAATTACAATTTAATGCATTTTCTGTTATCATTAGACATTTTTTCTGTAAAAGTAAAATTTGTTTCTTAAGATCAAACTGTAGTAAAAATACAAAATCATCAAAAACATTTTATTTAAATAATAATTCAACTATTCTTTAAAAAGTTGTGGCGATGGAAATTTGATGAAAACCCTTTTCTTTAATTCCTTGCATACAAAATTACATTTTAAAAATTGTATTGAAAGATTTTAATCAAACATTTTTTTAAATTAAAATGTAATGCATCTTCTGTTATTATTAGAAATTATTTCTGTGAAAGTCAAATTTTTGCTTAAAATCACACTGTAGGAAAAATAGAAAATTATTTTTAAGAAGTTAATTAATTATTCAAATATTGTTTTTAAAATGTTGGCGGCGTACATTTCATGAAAACATTTACATTGTAGTAAGAATACAAATTATCCAAAATCATTATAGTTAAGAAACTTCTTTAAAAAATTGTTTGTAGCGACGTTCATTTAATGAAAACCCTTCTCATTAATTCCCTGTATAAAAAATCACATTTCAAAAATTGTTTTAAAAAGTTTTAATTTTTAAATTGAAATGTATTGACTATTCTGTTATCATTAAAAATTATTTCTATAAAAGTAAAATTTTTCAAAAACCAAACTATGGTAAAAACACAAAATTATCAAAACATTGTAGTTGAATTCTTCAAATAATCTTCGAACATTTATTTGTGACAAACATTCGAAATTGTAGTGAATCGGTCGTTATCGGAAATGGCCCATTAAGATTGCGGATTCACTGCGGTTTTAGACCTATTCAAATTATCCAATCGGTTCTTTCTTTATGGGTTTTGAATTTATGATATTATAATGAGCTTCTAAGATGAATAAATTAGAAACTCTTTGTTTTTCTTCTGTGGAAGATAATTGCGGGAAGAAGTTGTAGTCTTATGCAGTGATGGGAGACGGGGTACGCTTGGTGAATAATTTTGCGAGCGTGATTCACCTTGAGTAGTAAAAACCAAAAGGGGGACTATGGCGTTTTTCGCACGCTTGAGCCGATTTTATTATAACCTGAGGGATCCTGGATGTTTGGATCATCAAGTTAGGCTTGGCGCACGACTATACGTCCGCAGGTAACTTCCCTCGGTTGCCGATAAAAGAGATATAAAGCGGCTCTATTAGCATACGATTGGCACCGTCCATCTTAATGCCCCACCGTGTGCCGCTTTGTCTTCGTGTGCGTATCTTCCAACAATGTTTATGCCCGTGTTCCTGGTGTCTCGGCTGTAAACCGCGCACGCGCCCAGTCAGCTGAGTTACTGTGCGAACGTACTTTCTGAACCAACTCTCTTTTGCTTGCTTACTTGCTGCACACATGTGTTCACTGCACGTACATAAGGAAAACATGAACTTTGCCGATGCCAATCTCGAATCTTTCATGTACAGTTGAAATTTTTCTCGAGTCTCAGATGGGCGACAAAAGTTGCTGATTAGAAGGTAACAGGTAGTTATTGTCCAAGAGAGGATTTATATTGATTTTCTGGATGTGAATCGTGTGAAAAAGAGTGTTTTATGAAGAACTTGAGTTGATAAAGTGAAGTTGAACTTGGTGCGAGGGGTTACAATCCCTTGCAAACCCACGTACCCTCGATATATCCCACGTACTCCTGATATATCCCACGCCCCTTATGAAAAAATATAGAAAATTCAGTATAGCTTGACGTGGACAAATGACAAGGTTCCATCTCGGAGAAACCAAATGAAAAGGTGCTAACTCGTGGAGACCAAAAATTCGAGCGAGTTAGCATCTTTTCATTTGGTCTCTTCCGGATGGTACCTTGTCATTTGGATACGTTGAGGTCTATAATAACATTCCTCTGATGAATTTTTTATAATTTTTTCTCGATTACAGAAAAATCATTATAGAACATCAGTATAACCTAAAAGCAATGATATTCAAAAGTTTCATTTTTTTTGTAATACACAATCAGAAATAACGTCAAATCGCAAAATGCACGAATTTCAAAAATCCTCCCTCCAAGTATTATTGCATAAAAAAACGTGATTGGGATTCTCGAAAATGAAGAACCTTGGGGCTTTAGAAGGAAAGGTATAAGTAGAAAAGGCAAGTGAAAGAGGAAGAACAAAAGCCAGCCAGACCCCGTGCGGAAATTTAAATCCGGGCACTATAAGGTCCTGAAAGGATTGCCGTATTATATTTAAGGTCCGGATAAGTAAATCCTATCAGGCCCTTATGGTGTTTCGTCACGCTCGGAATTAAAAGGGCCGTAATTGGCTACCTTATAAGGTCCATGTCAGGCAGCCTTTTTTGTACCTTTAAAATAATTAAGGTCCTTTGCAGGGCCGTCATTATTTCGTATCGAATCCCTTACTTATTTTTCAAATGAGAATGAAATAAATATAAAAATATGTATGCTGACTTCCAAAGGTGATGTTTTATTAAAATACATATTATTATGTACAATAATGTATATTAAAATCTTTTTCAATTCTGTCAAGTATTATAAAATTTTCCGTATCCGTACAGCGCGCGTACACAGTCGCGACTAACAAAAATTATACAACCGAGATATCCACATTAGGGATATCTCGCAGCAGCAAAAGAGTCAGCTCGACCGTAAGTGCAATAGAAGAGCCTCGCCCTAATGTAACCACCTTTTTTATCACGATAGCATTTATGCCAAATAAGTATGATTTTCGGCGCCTCGACTCCTGTCTTAAACACTCGACGCGCCGTTTCGACTGCGAGAGAGGCAAATCGTTGCGCGCCCTGGCGCACCACAGCCGAACTTTTGCCCAAGGCGGCAAGATTCAAATCTTCAAATTTTAAATCAAATCTTTTTGTGTCAAATCTTTTATCCATGAATCGTAGTTTATCATTCATACCATTATGAGAGTTAGATATATGAATATACGAAATTATTTATTAAAACGAGAATAAAATAATTATTTGTTCAACATAATACATAATAAATAATTCACGATATCAGAATTTGATTAATTATTATTTATAATGATTAATAATGCGATGAAATTGCAATATTATTATTTCAAGCATTTTACATAGCTGAGCACTGTAGATTATTGTTAAACTATTGTAAAAAAATCTAATATACTAGATGAAAAAAATTCAACATGAATTAATCTATTTTCTCCTTTTTTTACGAAAGTGACTATTAATCATTATCATTATTATGAAAAGTTTCAATAAACTGCGTTACTTAATAAAAAGGGCAATCTATCCGGGCTTTATTCGTACCTGATCAGGGCCGTAAATACGGCCTTTTATCAGATTGCCTTAATTAAAAATAAGGCTAGCCTATCCGGGCCTTATTTGGACCTGACCAGGACCGTTATATACATTTTTTAATCAGGCAACCTTATCAGGGCCTGGTACGAGCCTTTTTTTAAATAAGGCTAAAAAAGGCATTTTCCGCACGGGACGTGGCCGGAGGGCCGCTCATCATTATTCAATAATCTCACACGCTGTTCTTTTTTGTATTATTTTATTTTTGCTTTTGCTCCACCCAATTTTTCATTCGGCCTACAATGTTTGTAACTTCAAACATTACCGAGACGAGAGCAAGTTAGTGACTTTACACCGCAGTATATAAATTAACTTTTAAATTACTTAAATCCCCCTGGCAGGCTATGCAGATTTAAGGCCTGGGTTCTTCTTTTGGAATCGGCAGATTAGATCGATACTTCATCAAGTCTTAGTCCAATTCGTCATTTATAATCTGAATACATTTTAAGATAATTAAACAAGGCAATTTGCTTATTTTTATTTGAATTTGGAATTATCATTGGAATTTATGCAAGAATTTTGAAATCATAGATTAGGTCTTATAAAATGGGTAACAGAAATATATATTTTGGATTTTTAAAAAACAGGGTACTGGTAAAATGTTCAGACAGTCAATGTTATCTGACTTCTTCCTTTCATCCTGCTCAAAATAAGGGAAATAGGCCAATAGGGTGATTTTTCTCAAAAATAGTGGAATAATAGGTTAGTTTTCTACCAAGAGAGATACATTTTTAACAGAGTTGAGTTTTCAAACGAAAAAGACAATTTAAGACGATTAATTTTCTACCAAGAAAGACGAATTTTCAACGAAATACAGGAATTTTCAACCAGAAATGGAAACGTTAAAATTACAGTTGAGAAAAACTTAATTTAAAATAAAAACCCAAACGAACTTTCAACAAAATAGTTAAATTTTCAACCCAAAAAGAGGAATCTTTAATCAAATTAATAAATCTTCAACCATAAAAATTAATGTTGACCAAAAAGTAGCACTAACAACCAAATAGTTAACTTTTCAACCTAGAAAGTTGAATTTTGAACCAAATGGTCGATTTCTTAATCAAGAAATATAATTTTCAACCAGATATGGAATAGTACAATTTACAGCTCAAAAAATTGAATTTCAATGAATAGTTGAATTTTCCCAAAAAAGTTCATTTTCAACCAAGAATGTTGACATTTCTATCAAATAGTGGAATTTTGAAGCTGAAAAGAAAAATTTTCTATTTAAAAAGACAAATGGTGCACAAAGCATTTAAATTTTCGACTAAAGAATATGAATTTTCAACAGAAAAGCTACTTTTCAACCAAATAGTGGAATTTTCTACCAAAATAATTAAATTTTCAACCAAATAGTTTAATTGTTAACCAAATAGTTAAATTGTCAACCAAAATAATTGAATTCTCAACCTTAAAATACGATTTTTGAACCAATTAATTGGATTTTTAACCAAATAGTTTAATTCCTAATCAAATACTTAAATTTTCAACATAATAGTTGTATTTTCTACCAAACCAATTGAATTTTCAACCTTAAACACGAATTTTCAACCAAACAGTTGAATTTTCAACAAAAAGAAAGACTTGTTAATCAAATTGATGAATTTTCAACAAAATAATTATATTTTCAACCAAATAATATTAAGTTTTAACCAAACAGATGCATTTTTAACCAATAATTTTCAATCTACAAAGATGAACTTTCAATAAAATTTTTGAATTTTTAAACAAAAAAGTTTAAACTTCAAACGAAAATAGTGGGATTTTAAACAAAAGAGTTGAATTTTAAAGCCAAAAAGGCAAATTTTTTAGAAGACATTTGAATTTTCAACAAAAAAGTTTATTTTCAACCATAAGAAAGATCATATTTCTACAAAAAAAGATGAATTTTCTATCCAAAAAGACGTACATTCAACAAAACAGTGGAATTACATTTTTAACAAAATAGTTGTATTTGTAACCAAATTGTAAAATTTTTAACCAAAAGGAATAAATTCTAAGCCAAAAATAAAAAAGAAGTAACTTTCAGAAAAAAAAAATAGTTGGATTTTCTTATTGGGTTCTATTCATTCAGCTCGTCTTTAAGCGAAACTGAATAAAAGGCGAAGTTTCTGGAAAACAACGAAGAAAGAGGAATTCTTAAAAAAAGAGGGGAATAGGGGAAAGAGTACACTCAGAAAACGATTTATTTAAATCAAAAAAATTTTCGTTGATTCAACCATAGAATATGGTTATATGTATAACAAAATATTAGATTGCCCCGACTAAATTTGTTGGTTGTTTCAACTAAATATTTTGTAAGATGGTTTTTGGTTGATTCAACAGAAAAAATTTTGTTGGATCAATCAAATATTTTGTTGAAGCAACCAAAATTTGTTTGATTCAACATCTACCTGAAGTTCCGAACGTTCAAATGAACGAAATATTTTTCCTCATTTCTATTCTACCCATAAATATTGTTCCAACTGCAATTTAAAATATGCTTTATAATTCTGTTTCCTTAATAAATTATTTCCAATCTTAATGAACAAACATTTTAGCACTTTTTCTGGTTTACAAAGTCATCAGTAAAAAATTTCGTTCATTTGAACGTTCAGAACTTCAAGCACATTGATTCAACCAGATTTTCATGTATATTTCAGCAAAAAGTTCTTCAGGTTCAAGGAAAATTTTTTTCTGATTGTATGAAGTCTGCTATCATTAATAATGAAAAAATGTGCATTTATTGTCAAAAGAATAAAGATCGCTTCCCCCGATCCAAATTAAAGGAAATATCTCTTTCCCAAGGAGTTCATAGTACCCTCTCCCATTATAGAAGTGAAGACCAACGCAGTGAGGATCCCACGCGAGTATAGATATTGCTAACGAGGTACCTCAAGCAAAAAGTTCGATCCCTCCATAGTGGCAGCGTTTCGCGTGATTATTTTCATCGCTTGTGAGCCCAACGACGTCCGGATGCTCGATCGATAGGAATCTATCGTCGGCAAGTGTTTCGCTTCCACTGTAACGATGAAGAAGAAAATACGACGGCGACGAAGAAGAGGACTAAGGACTAAGAAGAAAACTAAGAAGAAAGAGAGGAAGATAAACCAGCATCCACGGGGTACCATTGGTTGATCCTTGTCCTTCTCTTTTTCATCCCGCGCTCTATAATATGGCCAGGTTTGCCTCGCGAAGCTTCCGCGCGAGTCCAACGCATTTAGGGGTATCGTATTATGTCGAGTCACGAACTCGTTATGGCACCGCAAGACAGATCGCGCTATAAAACCACTTGGTTTTGGTTTAATCGCGGGGTGGTAGACCTAACTGGTTTACATTTCGAAGTGACTCGCGCCCGTCGTATTTTCCGAGACCCCTTTCGATCCCCTTAGATATGGGCTATATAGTGCTGCTTTATAAGCTAACGAGATCCGGACTCAAATCTGGAAAGGGTTGGATGTTACTAGGTCTGTCCGGAAAGTATCCGACCTTTTGCTCTGAGTTTGTACCTAGATTGTCAAGAAGAGGTATTTACCTTTTAGGGGGGACCTCTGTTAGGCCCGCTACTGAGTGACATGGATTTGCAAATCTTTAGTCGACTAGTGTATGCATTTTCGTAAACGTCTAACATTCATCGCAGCTTATTCAGCAATTTCTGGTGAAACAGGGCCTTACACTACTTCCGCAGCCTCCACGGAGTCCTGAAGTCGCTCTCTGTGATTTCTGCTTGTTTCTCAAAACAATTTATGTTAACATTGATCGAAGATGCTTACACATAAATTTGTCTTGGGTCTTTGGTGGTTTTTCAATTAGATGGGGCAAACAAAAAAATGCAATTACTCACAGTGCGTGATTCTAATTGTGAATGTTTAACTTTAATTGGAAAATGAGAAGCATCTGACTGAAAAATTCAGGGTTGTAATTGACATTTCCTGCAACTATGGTGGTTGTCTATGAGTAATAGGCTCGACTTCAAATCAGTCATAGCCAATCGCAAATCTTTCAAAAGTTTTTTCATCAAAATTTCAATATTTTCATACAATTATAAAAATTACTATACAGGTCTTTTAAGCCTTACCACAATTGCAGTCATCATTACCATATAATTTTATAAACCTCCCTTCATTTTTCCGTGGCAGCGACAATCAATAAATATATAATCTACATCTTAAACCGACACTTTATCACACTCTCCTCAAATTAAACTCAACCGACCCACCATTTTGCTTGATTTCATTAAAAAACTGAGTTTCCCTTTTCCCTTAAGAACACCATGCAACCTGCCTCCCTATCCATCTAAAAGTGGCACCTTCGCCCCGCGCAAATTTCAAGTTGCCCCGTAGAAATTGCTAGGTGCAGTTCCTGAGTACAAGAGGAGGACTTTGGACGCAAAACGTTGATATTACCCTGAGGACTGGGGACCGGTCGCTCATCGGTGAAGCTCATCAGTGATGGGAAGTAACTAGTTTCTTTTAAACAGTTATTTTTTTTGGTAAAGAAGTTACTTTTGTAAATATGTAACGAATTGGTAACTAGTTACATTCTTTTCAGTAACAGTAAATTAAAAAAAAGTTACTAAAATTAACTAATATGCTTAAATATATTATTAGTATAATATATAATATAATAATATAATATATATAATATAATATATATCATATTATTCGATGAAATTCATAAAAAGTCAATATGAATTTTTGAAATATTCAAGTGAATTGAAAATAATCCTAAATATTCCACTTATTTAGTAAAATTAGAGTGAATTCAGAAGAATTCAAAAGAATTAAAAAAATGTGATAAAATGCCTGAGAATTTAAGACGAATTTAAAAGTCTTCAGAGCGAATTAAAAAGAAACAAAAAAAATTGTAATCCATTAACTGAGTAATATTGAGTAAATTTAGAAGAATTCAAGTTAATTCAAAAGAATTCAGTGAGAGTTAAAGAAAGTGAAGAGAATTCCAAAGAATTAAAGGAAAAATTTAATTTAGGATTGATAATTAAGAATTCAAGGTGAATTCCAAATGAATTGAAATGAGTTAAAAACAACGTATCCAAAATATTGAACTATTTTAATAAAATTATAGTAAATTCAAAAGAATTCAAAGGAATACAAGAGACTTCAATGAAATTTATAAAAATTTTAAAGAATATAATTAAACCAAAATTTAAAAATCAAAAAATTCCCATCGAATTGAGTAAAATGGGAGTAAAGCAAATTCAGGGCATTTCAAAAGAGTTAGAGTAAAATTGTAAAAATTGTAAGAAAACAACAAATTAAATAATTTGAGTGAATTTAGAGAAATTCAAGGGAAATGAGAAGAATTCGATGAAATTCTTAAAAATTCAAGATGAATTAAAAAAAATTCAAGTGAATTAAAAGCAATTCAAAAATATTTAAAGAATTCATTGAATTCAATAAATCCGGAATTATTGAGAAAAATTTAAAGGAATTCAGAAGAATTTGATAAAATCCCTAAGAATTCAAGTTGAATTTAAAATACTTCAGAGTGAATTAAAAAAAACTTCAAACGATTTTTAATCCACTTAAATGAGTAGAATTGAGTAAATTCAGAAGAATTCAAGGAAACTTAGAAGAATTCAAGTGAACTTAGAAGGATTTAAGTGAATTTGAAAGAATTCAGCGAGAGTTAAAATAAAACAAGAGCATTTCAAAGAATTCAAAATAAAAATTTAAAAATCAAAAAATTTCAATCCTATTGAGTAAAATGGGAATAAAGAGAATTCAGGGCATCAAAAAAGAATTAAAGTAAAATTTTAAAAATTGTAAGAAAACAACAAATTAAATAATTTGAGTGAATTTAG
>CAKNYM010051980.1:248996-285970 GCA_932195095.1 Andricus curvator
GGAAATGAGAAGAATTCGATGAAATTCTTAAAAATTCAAGATGAATTTTAAAAAATTCAAGTGAATTGAAAGCAATTTAAAAATATTTAAAGAATTCATTGAATTCATTAAATCCGGAATTAATTCAGAAAAATTTAAGGGAATTCAAAAGAATTTGATAAAATCCCTAAGAATTCAAGTGGAATTTAAAATACTTCAAGAGTGAATTTAAAAAAAAATTTGAACCATTTTTAATCCATTTAATTGAGTAGAATTGAGTAAATTCAGAAGAATTCAAGGAAACTTAGAAGAATTCAAGTGAACTTAGATGGATTTAAGTGAATTTGAAAGAATTCAGCGAGAGTTAGAAAAACAGGAGCATTTCAAAGAATTCAGAACGAAAATTTAAAAATAAAAAAATTTCCATGAAATTAAGTAAAATGGAAGTGAACAGAATTCTGAGCAAGTTCAACAGACTTAAAGAGAATAGAAAAAATAAAAATAAAACAACGGCAAAGCATTCAAAAATCAAGTGAATTGAAAAGGATTCAAAAATATTCCAAAATTCATTAAATTATGAATGAATTGAGAAAAAACAAGGGAATTAAAAAAAATTGCATAAAATGCCTAAGAATTCAAGATGCGTTTAAAAAACTTAAAGGTGAATTTAAAAAAATTTAATCCATTGTGTTGAGTAGAATTAAGTGAATTTAAAAAGAATTCCAAGGAATTAAAAAAAAATTAGCGTGAATGAATAAGAATTCAGAGTGAATTCCAAATCAATTTAAATCAATTGAAAAAAATAGTAAAAATCCAAAAGTTTCATTGATTTTAGTGAATTTAGAAAAATTCAAGCGAATTCAAGAGAATTCGATGAAATTCATAGGAAATCAAGATAAGTCACAAATACTTCAAGTGAGAAGAAAAACATTTTTAAACTTTCCGGGACAAATTCTATAATAAGGCACTATGTTACCAAAGGCAGATCCCAAGATCAAGACTCATTGTATTCAACATTTTACTTTGTACTTATTACTAAGAAAAAAAAACATCTTGCTCTGTAAACATCTTCAATCTGTAAACATCTTCAAACTGCAAACATCTTCATTCTGTAAACATCTTAGATGTTATACAATTCATATATATATATTGTTTTTATCTATATAACCAATGTTCGCGGGATGTGTAAAGTAATCGTTCGGAACAAAAAGCACTGCACGTTCTCGATGGTATATATTACGATATATGTATTTTGAATACTGCTATACACACATTATATGCATATGTGAGCCCTTATGTGGAAGCGGAAGATGCTGGGGAAAACGTGAGACACGGTCCGAGGTGTAATTTTCGTCGTAGGAGCGAGTAATGAGCAATCGAACGATTCTGAATACCAATTTCCTCGTGGCTCGTGTACACCATAGGGCTTGGCGAAATGCTCACGTATTACCCCCGTGGAAACTAAACAGGGCTCCATACGCCCTACGTAAGTATAGGTCGTGATTCTACGAGATTCCCTGGAATCCAAATGAAATGGCGGCTCGTTTTAACCTGTAACTGGTCGATAGGTAGAGCTTAAGAAAACCGACTATTTCTGATCAGAAACTTCAATGAGAGAGGTAAAATTAACCACAGTTCGTGCTGAATAATCAACAATCGTTAATCTCCACTTTATTTCCTTTTCTTTCAATTATAACTCCAGGCTTTTACATCCGCTTTTGAGAAATACCTGTTTATTTTTCAAATCAGATCATGGGCCCGTAACCTGTTCGGATTATATGCAGTGTGTCTAGCCCCAGAAAATTGTTGTATTTATACTTTTTCGCAATATTTATGAAAGAGTGGCCTAGTATTTACCTAGTATCATTGATCTTTCATCCTACTTTGAGCAAAAAAATGTAATTTATCATTCAAAACGAAATACACAAAAATATAACAAACTTTAAAAAAAAACTACTATTACTATTTGAAAAATAACATCTTATTAAGAATTTATCAGAAAAAGTAAATATTTTAATGTTCACAAAAACGATTTATTTGAAAAATTTGTTTCTTCGCACTTTTTGAATTTTTCATTTCTAACTAACACTAATAATTTTAAAACAGAGTGGCCGCTGGATCGGGAAATAACCAAGCATTTTTTAAATCGAAAAAACTGGAAAATGAAAGGACATTTTTTCCCCCTGGAATTTTTCAAATTTTAAGAAGAAAAATCTATTTATTCATTTGAAATATCATAATATTCATTTCACATAATATGAATACAATTTTGAATAAGTTTGACTTCGAATTTTTTTAATGTTAAATTAAATTGTTAACTTTTTCAGTTATGAAATCATTCTGTTTATAATGCGAAATTCTTCAATCTTTTAGTTTATAAATTTTACAATCAAAAGCTTTGAATCGATAAAATGTCAGAGTGTATAATTTAAACTTTGAACGTTAGAATTTTAATTTATTTATTTTGGCGAATTTGTTATTTTTAAGCGAAATTGTTGAAGTTTGATATATTAATAACAATTGAACAAATAATAATTTAAAACTACTTAAAATAAAAATAATTTAACTTCTCATGGGATGACATAATTTTTTCGATTTTTCAAAGTCCCGAGTATAAAAAAAATACCGAAAAAAATAACGACCGAAACAGAAACTTTCCGAAAAATTAAAATGCCCGAAATTTCAAATTTCCGAAAGAAAATAAAAGTACCAAAAATGTTTATTCCCGAAATTTTAAACCCCGAATGTTCAAAGTCCCGAAATTAGTGAATTCCAGAATTTTTAAATTCGCGATAAAATAATGAAATACGATTTAATAATACACTTCAGAATAAATATCCAACATAAAATAAAAGATTATTTCAACAGAAAAAAAACTTTCAGGTTTTTTTCTATGCAAATTTGTAAATTAAATAATTCACTATTTTCCGGAATTTGAAATTTCGGCAATTTACTATTTTCGGGAATTTGATCATTCGGGTCTTAAAATTTCGAGAAAACCCATTTTCCAAAATAAAACTATAGTTGTATTTTCTTTCGGGAATAAACATTTTTGGTATTTTCATGTTTCGGGAAATTTCTGTTTCGATAATTATTTTTTCGGTATTTTTCCATATTCGGGGTTATTGTAAATGCGACAAAATTATTTCAACCCTTCAAAATAATATAATTTTCAAAATTTAGAAAATTTATTTATTCTCTAATATAATTTCTAAAAGTTTCAAATTTTGTAGTTTCACGGCATTTATTTTGAATTTTCATAATGTTGAGAGCTTTCATTTTATACGTATAAATTATTGTTTATTATCTATTTAATCGTACAATTTTATAATAATAACAATAATTTTACGCAAAAAAGTAACAGTTAATAATTTCAATTTACGATCATAGATTTTTCTGGATCTGCTCTTGAATTCCCGGCATTTTCCCGTATTTTTCAAAATGACGTACCTGAAGTTCCGAACGTTCAAATAAACGAAGAATTTTGCCCCATTTTTATTTTACCTATAAATATTGTTCCAACTGGAATTTCAAATATGCACTATAATTCTGTTTCAATAATAAATTATTTCCAATATAAATGAACAAACATTTTAGCACTTTTTCTGGTTTACAAAATCATCAGTAAAAAAATTCGTTCATTTGAACGTTCGGAACTTCAAGCAAATTTCAAAATGCACAAAATTCCCGGATTTCCCGGGACGCTAGACACCCTGTTATATGTATTCTTTATTTTCACTGTCTTCTACACTACTTTTAATAAGGTTATTTACACTTAAATTATCCTCTTTAAAATATATAGCTTTTAGCACTTTTATGTGAAAAATATATTAAAAAATATGAATAAAACACCACAGAACTTGGAATTTTGGATATAAAATAATAAGATTTTGTCTGAAGAGAGAGGCTTAGTCGATCGACCATCGCGGATGGAACTCAGTCGCGATGTAAACGGACTGAGGCGTTTCGTTCGTCCTGAGGATGGACCACCCAGTCCGTTACGTAAGAGCCAACGCCGAGATTGGGCCTGAGAATTGAAGTGGAACAAAACCGATGGACGATACCGATTATCGCTATCCGGGCCCAGAGATGTGCAGCTCGATCCAAATCCCGTTCGCAAAACCCGTTTTGTAGTTTAAATACACGGGCGCATGCATTCGCTGGACCTGCACTCACATCCCGGCCTTACTGGGCCCCTTGACCGCTCTAAATCTCCATGGGCGAATTTTTTTCGACGGCCCACTCCATGCACGAAGAACGCTGATTTTAGTTTCATAGTTCAGTGGCGGACCTTATTTTTACATGTTTTTCAAGAACCTTTTTTTTTAATTTTTGTAAATAAATTGTACGTTTTTATTGAAGTCTATGTAAGAAGGGTAATATTTTATTGGACAGGAAAGAGGTCACCCAAAACAAAAGTAAATTACAGCTTCTAAACCGGGAAAAGAAACACTTTTTTGGAAAATGCAGAACATTTTTTCTTATTTATAAACTTACAGGATTTTCAGTTAGAATAGGGAGAGCATAGATTTTTGTAAAGATTACTACATTTTTAATGATTTCATTTTAGGGATATTTTCTTAAAATTTACTGAACTTTTCTGTCAAGTTGACATTTACAAACTAAACAATAATCAAAAAGTCTGCATATTTTACAGAATGTATCAATTTTGTTAAATTTTTTTAAATGGGCAAGAATTCCATTTTTACTCGAATAATTTCTTATAAAAAAATATATATAATTTAAAAATGCTTGCATACAAGTGCAGACACTTTAGATGGGAAGAATAAGTCATAATTTCTTTAAAGATAAACAAAAGAATTTCTTTTTAAATACTTTCACTGCAGTTTTTTATAATATTGATGTTTATAATTTTATAAATTCTGCAAAACCACGTACAAATTTTGTTTAATGATTAGAATGCAAAGAATTTTTTCTCTCTCTTGAAACTACCCGAATAAAAAAAAATATAATTTGTCAACATTTTTACAAAATTATAAATCAAAAAAGACATTTATTTTATAGTTAATTACTTTATTAACTTATTATATATTACCGAAAAGATTAGTATACAAAATCATACTTTTCATCCCACTTGGCACACTCAGAAAAATATTTGTCTTGAATTAAAGAAACCGTTTAATTAACAAATTTTTTTTAATTTAACCAAAAATAACTTCAAAATTAGAAGAAGAATTTTAAAGTCAAAGAAAAATTTTCATTTGAGCAAAAGAACATTTCTTTCAACCAAAGTAATTTTTCCGAATCAAAAGAATTTTCTATCATTCAAGGAAGCTTTTCTTTAACTGAGAGCCAATCAATATTTCTCCTTTAAACCAAAAAATCTGTGGAATGAAATAATTTTGCCGGATTTTCAAAATCCCGAATGTGGAAAAATAATTTTTTATTCTATGCGGGGTATTCATTCTCAAGTGTACTATTAAATTTTTTTTAAATGATTTTTTTCAGAAATTTGAAAATTCGGAAATTGCTTCAGAATGTTATTAGGCGTTAAAATAAATCCAGAAATTTGCAAATACATTCATATTTTTTCTGGTATACTACACTGAGAAGAAAGTATTTTTTTGTGCTAGTAGAAATGTATTTTTTTTAATAATAAAATACAATAGATTACTATAAGTAGTAGAAAGTAAAACAATGTAAAAATTGTAATTTTTGTAAAAATTTGTAATTATTTCTAATGTTTTTTAAAAATTCTGAATTCTAGCAAAAAGAATGCTCACGGAAAAAAAATTAGCATTGAATCAAGAAAACATCGGTTCGAATACGGACGATACAATATTTCCATGATCCAAGAAAATTTTTCTTGACTCAAGAAAATGTACCTAAATAAAGAAAATTAAGTTTCTTCAATCTAGTACATTTTCCTGAAAAAAGAAGTATTTTCTTACATCAAGATAATATATTATCATCCGTATTTGTAATGATATTTTCTTGATTCAACATACATTTTTTTCGTGTAGTTTCGAGTAAAATTTTGGTGTAATTTTCTATACGATTTTTATCAGTTAAAAAAAAATGTAAGAAAATCTACTATGAAATACAAAATTTTGCAAGTATAGTGGATTGTGAAAATTTGATTTTTTCTGGACTTTAACTTTGTATTCGAATACTATTTAATATCTGAAGTGGAAAAATATACATTTTAAGGAATTCTTTTCAATGGAAAAAATTATCAGGTACGAATACGGAAGATACAATATTTTTCTTGGCCCAAAAAAATTTTTCTTGTCTCAGGAAATTGTATTTGGATGAAGAAACTTGATTTTCTGCAACCACGTACATTTTATTGAAACAAACAAAATTTTCTTGAATAAAGAAAATATTGTTTAAAAATACATTTTAAGGAATTTTTCCAAAGAGAAGAAATGATCAGGTACGAATACCGAAGATACAATATTTTTCTTGACCCGAACAAATTTTTCTTGTCTCAGGAAAATGTATTTGGATGAAGAAACTTGATTTTCTGCAATCACGTACATTTTATTGAAACAAACAAAATTTTCTTGAATAAAAAAAATATTGTTTAAAAATACATTTTAAGGAATTTTTTCAAAGAGAAGAAATGATCAGGTACGAATACCGAAGATACAATATTTTTCTTGACCCGAACAAATTTTTCTTGTCTAAGGAAAATGTATTTGGATAAAGAAACATGATTTTCTGCAATCAAGTACATTTTCTTGAGTTAAAAAATTTTCTTGGATAAAAAAAACCATTGAATGCCCACGTACATATATTTTCTTGATTCAATCCTAATTTTTTTCCTGTTTGAAATTTTCTTGTGTAAAAAGAAGCTAAACCAATAACAAAAAGAATTCTAATAAAATACAAAGTCCAATAATTCCAGCAAAATCTGTTTTGATCAAAACGCAAAATTTCTTTCCACTTCGATTTCAGCCACCAATAATTCAAATCCATACACACACAACACACTCAAGAATCACAATTTTAACTTTCTTCGATAAATCACTCTCAATAAAATCCCAAAGTTGGTATGCACTCCTCTAGCTCTGAAAGTAGTTTCGCCATCGAACTTCGCAGCGCCAGCTTTTCAACACAGTCGGAAATAAGAATTCAGAACCATATCGATCACGAGATAAACTTTATTTACAATTCAAACCATTCCGTGGGAGCACCAATCGAGCTCGATGTCGCAAGTTGAGCGGATGCGGAAGAACTGGCGTCTTCACTCAAAACTCAAAACTTTAAAAGAGACGTTCTGAAAAAGGTCGAAATTTAACAGTTATGTCCATTGTCGTTCCGACGGGCCGAAGGCCGCTTTATGACTATTTCTGCTAAAAAACCTAACGGTCTTCCATCATAGCCGTGAACCTGTACTGTTTCGGGGCCTGACTCAGGGCCCAAGAATCAGTCCCTCTGCGACGGTCGAACGTGCCTCCGAGCAGTTTCACAGCTTTATTACCAATAAAGCCAAATTGCTTCGACTAACTTGTCCCTCGACTTGTCCTTGCCTTGAAACCGTCTTACGCGCCTTTAATTTACATCCTACGTGGCTAATAATCCGGCAAGTTCGCGCTTTCAGTTCGTTGAGAAAAAAAGTTACTGTAGCAAAATAATGTTCTTGAGCAGTTTTTGATCGTCTTGCAAAAATTTGATTATTATGAAAAAAGTGGTTGGTATAACAAAACTATTTGTTTTGTTCAAAACAATTTTTTTGTTAAGTACCGTTTGTTATTTGTACCAAAGAATTTGGTTGCTCGTACCAAACACACGACCATGCATAAGAAGACGCCCTAAGTCCCAGTTTTCAATATGGCTGATGTCAGCTGGAAAAGGCAACGTATTGTTTTGATCTGTGAGGTTTTTTTTAAGCAGTTTTGAATCAAATAAAGTTTTATTGTGTGTGACTAGTGATAGTGATTTTTCTCGATTTTACTTTACAATTTAGGGTTTTGAACAACGCTTCTTTATTTTGTGTTACGAAATAAAACAAAATATTCCTTGTTTGAAGAAAAAGCTTGAAGAAGAGAAAATGTTTTTATTCGATATAATGCATTTGATACACTCAGAAAAATGTTTGTTTGAATCAAATTCTTTCTTTGTTATAGAGTCAAACAAATATTTGATGGATTGAAACAATTATTTCTTTGATTCAAACAAAACTGATTTGATTCAAACACACCATTGTTTGATTCAAACAAATTTTATTTGAGTCAAACAAATTCTAGCATTGATATGTTCTTCATTGAATCAATTTATTATTCTCGAATACATGAGATATTTTATTATATCTAAAAAATACAACATTTTCTCAAAATCAACCATAATGTTACTAAACCCAAATAAGTTAATTGATTTTACAAAAATATAGTTTATTCAACAAAATATATTCCTTCAACCAACAAAATACTTTGTTCTGCCACAAGCAAATTTTGTTAATTGTACCAAACTTTTTGTTTGGATCAATTAAATGTTACAAAAAAATAATTTAATTGACTCAACTAAACGGTTTTTCTACTTCTATAGCAATAAAAAAAACTTAGTTGAGATTTATTATAATTTTTTCAACAAATTTGTTAACGGATTTCTCCCTATACACTAACACAGATACAAATTTAGATACAATAGAAAAAATTTTAACTCAATTGAGACACTGGAAATTTTTTATAGTGAAATAAAAAACAATATTTCAGTTTTAAATTCAATTATTTTGTTTTTAGTTTTTTTTTTAATTCGCCCTCAAGTCTTTTAAACCCATCTTGAATTCTTAGGCATTTCATTAAATTCTTTTGAATGCTCTGGAAGTTTTCTTAATCAATCCGAATTAAATGAATTTTTAAAACATTTTTGAATTGTTTTAAATTGACTTGAATTCTTTTTAATTCGGTTTTCTTTATTTCTTAACTTCTTTTCAATTTAATGCAAATTTTTTTATTTTTAAAATTCTGCTTAATTATATTATTTCAAATTCTCTTGAATTTAATTAAAGTCTTTTGAATTCCCCAGAATTCTTCTGAATTCACTCTAAATTTACTGAAATCATTTAAATATTCTGGACTTTTTTAGTTGTTTTCAATTCATTTGAATTCATTTGGAATTCACCCTGAATTCCTAATTATTTATTCTTAATTATTTATGCTTAATTATTCATTCTGAATTAAAATTTTTTGAATTCTTTTAAATTCTCTTGTTTCTTAACTCTCCCGGAATTCTTACAAATTTAATTGAATTATTTTGAATTCACTTGAATTCTTCTAAACTCACAAAAATTC
Source organism: Andricus curvator (assembly GCA_932195095.1). Taxonomy (NCBI): domain Eukaryota; kingdom Metazoa; phylum Arthropoda; class Insecta; order Hymenoptera; family Cynipidae; genus Andricus; species Andricus curvator. The sequence continues at coordinate 258,233 of CAKNYM010051980.1, forward strand.
TTCTAAACGCACAAAAATTCTTCTAACTTCACTTAAATCTACTCAATTAAATGAATTAAAAAATTTGTTCTAAAGTTTTTTTCGAGGTTTTTTTATTTCGCCCTGATGTCTTTTGAACTCACCTTGAATTCTTAGGAATTTTTCAAATTCTTTTAAATACCCTTGAATTCTTTCAAATTCTCCTTCAATTACTTTAAAACTTTTGAAATTTTGTAAAGATTTTGAAAATTACTTGAAATTTTTTTAAATAACCTAAAATTTTTTTAAATCCTTTGGAATCACTTCAAGTTACTGAAATCTATGAAAAATACCCTAAGATATTTCAAATTCCGTAAAATATTTTGAAATCCCTTGTAATTTTGTAAAGCTCTTGAAAATTCCTTGGCATTTTCAAACATATTCTAAAATTCTTTGAAATTTCTTCGAATTATTTAAATCAATTGAAAATTACTTGGAATCTTATATAAAGTATCCTAAAAATTTTCTTTTTTTTTAAATCTGATATTTCTTGAAATCCTGGAAATTTTTTTAAAATACCTGGAGAGTTTTTAAGATCCTTTGAAGTCTTTGAAATCCTCAGATATCTGATAAAATCCCTTGAAATCTTTTGAAATAACCTTGAAACTTTCACATCCTATACAATCGTTCCATATCTTTCCAAATTCTAGTAAATTATTAAAACACACATGAAAATTTTTTTAAATCTCTTAAAATCATTCAAATCCTCAGAAATTCATTGAAAATTTTTAAATCTCTTGAAAATTCCCCGAAGTATTTTAAACTCACCTTGAATTCTCATTAATTTTATAAAAATTCTTTTAAATTCCAATAAAATTGTTCTAAATTTAATCTAATTTTCCTGAACTCAGTGGAATATTTAGGATCTCTGGATTTATTTCAATTTTTAAAAATTTACCATAAATTTTGATGAATTTCATCGGATTTTTCTCATTTCTTTCAAATTCCTCTAAATTCTTTCGAATTCTATTCATTTCATTATGGTTTTCTTTTATTTTTTCAATTTATCCTGAATTCCTTTAAATTCACTTGGAATTTTTATAAATTTTATCGAATTCTTTTGAATTCAAAAGAACATTAATCACATTATTGATGCAATTTAGTCAATTTTTGTAACTTTTTCGGATTAAATAGGCCACTTTTTTACATTTTTCAAGTAAATTAGGCTGTTTCTTTGTTTATTTATCTTTTTTTATTTATACTAGAGAATCTTCCGAAAACTAGCCGCCACAATTTCAAGAGTACTAAAATGTAACTAGTTACCAATTCGTGACTTATTTACAAAAATAACTTCCTTGCCACTATCGTTACCAAAAAAAAAATTATTTACTTCTTAACACTGGCGGTTATAGATGCAAGTCGAGACTAATTTTAACCGACCGTAAATTCAACAAACGACTACGCACATTCCTAGGGAAAACCTGTTTTCAAGAAAAAAGAAATTGCAGTAGCTGACTGTAATGGAAGCTATCATAGTTTCATCCCTCGGAGTTAATGTGTTATTACGAGATGCTACTTGGGCATCACTGATGCAGACACCGATCCGCCTCTTTTGCGTCAACCAGAGGTAGGCTTACAATTGAGTCAATAATTGAGCAAAAAAATGTATCGACCCTCGAGCTGTGCAATTATAATTCTATTTTTCAAGCGGCTTTATTTGAATCGTAAATTTTACTCGGGATGCAATTGGATTCGCATATCGATTGTCCACGGCGATTTGAATTGCTGATTACTTCTTTTCGCTAGAGATGAATCCCAGCGTACTCAATATTTTGTTAATTTTTTGTAAAAGAATGTTTTTATTTACTGAAATAATTAAAGGTGGAACTCAATTACAGAACTGGTGTTTACACTCTGAAAATGTTTGCATAAATCAAATCATTTCTTTGATATAGGGTCAAACAAATATGTGATTGATCGAAACAAATATTTGTTTAGTTCAAACAAAACTTATTTGCTTCAAATACACTATTATTATTGAGATATTTAGTATTTTTGAGTAGAATAGCTTCGCATTTTGAAGTATACGAGTCGTCAATTTATTCATTTTGTATTCATTGTAGAGAATGATTTGTACCAACAGGTGTGATTTCAGGTGAAAGAAAACATTAAGAGTTCATTAAGCAGAGCAACATACTATTTTAAATGCTAATTTTTTTGCAATATAAAAAGTAACTTTTTTAGAATTTTTAAATCAACATAATTGACTCTGAAAAGGAAGTCTTCAAGGACTTATCTATCGACGTCATAATTACAGTAGATGAATGTTATTGTAACACCATTCTTGTTCTTCTATGAACAGCAATTATTATGATCATCGTTTTTATTTTACTTTTTATTCAATATCGCTCTTTTTTCACAATTCCGTATAAATACAAAAAACAAATAATTTTGAAAAACATGTGGAAAAAAATGTGATAGGCCTTCTTCGAAACCCTCGCGCAAAGTGTAATGTATCATAGCGGGAAGTGAGAGCATCACGAGAAATTCACATTTCGATGGGAATATCATTATATCATTATTTATCGGCAATTTATCAACTACAGAGTAATTTTGGTCCACAATTAGTTTCCCTCGCCTAGCCTTTGCCCTTCGAAACTTAATTTCTCGCGCATGAGAGTTCGATAAAGACGTTATTCGCACTGAGATGTAGGTCAATGTGGAGATCACAAAATTAAATGGATTATCAGACCCGATCATCTGATCATTTTCATCATTATGAAAAGTTATTATTTTAAATGAAACTCTAAAAGTGATTACTATAATCACTAATGCAATGAAGTTCAATTTTATTACCCGGATGGTCGCAAAAACTTCATTTTCGAAATTCCCTGACTTTTCCCTGAGTTTCACCTGATCATTAGTATTTAAAGAGCAAAATTTTAAACTTCTAAATGATTTTAAATGGAATAATTCGTTCGAAAAAGGTGAAAAAGTGAGAAAAAATGACTTTTGAATTTAAAAGAATTCAAAAGAACTTAATATTTCGTGCACTTCGAAATCTTTCGATATCATTTGAAAAATTGTAGAGCTCTTCAAAAATCCACGGAATTTTTATAAATACCCTCAAATCTTTTTTAATCCCTTTAAATTATTGAAATCTATTACACATTTTAGGAATCTTTCAAAAAACCCTAAAATATTTCAAAAGAATTCAAGAAAATTCATAAATAGATGTGGGTAGAAAGTGACCACAGTGACTTTATCTTTAAACAGTGATTCGAGAAAAAAAGTGACTAAAAATTACTTAAGCTTCTTACGAAATTCCCTGACTTTTGAACTTTTTTTTCAAAAAACCCTAATTTTCCCTGATCAACAAATATCCCTGACTTTTGCCCGATTTCCAGATTTTCCCTAACCTGAGTTTCACCCTCTGTTACTCATAATTTTCTTCCATTTCGTTGAATAATAAAGGAATGATTCCAGTGGAGGAATTTCCATAATTTTCTCCTTGTTTCCACATCTCTCTTTTTTTTAATTCGGCTTTATCCTTTGCTATTCTTCTCGATTTTCGCACTCGCCGAACGGCGCGCTCACCGAACGGGGCGCTCACCTATAATACAAAAGGTAAAATCCCTTGCATGGAGTATCGTACATTCATCACACACGGTCTCCGCTGTTTTATCAATATGCACGGTACGGCAGAAACGGCAGCATTGTATCGCGATTAAGCGCTTCAGTTAAGCATCTCGTAACTCACCTGCGTCAGTTACGAAGTCAAAACCTGAGTGTTGCACTCGATCGTGTACCTATAGATATAGTGCACGGAAAAATTATAACGAACTGACGTCTCGACTTATTTATTTATAGAGAAAATTATATCAGGACCGCACGAGCTGTTAAAAAATATATATCTTTCTTTTGTTGAAATTCGTCTTTTTGATTAGGTAAACAACCATTTAGATTTTAGATGAATATTCGTATTTTTTTGGTTCAATTCAACTTTTTTTTTATTTTACATTAAAATATTTTTTTGGTGAAATATCAACTATTACATTTTTTGTTAAGAGTAAATCTCTTTTGATGAAAAATTTAGTTATTTGTAGAAAATTCGACAATTTTATTAAAAAGTCATTTTTTTGGTTTAAGATTTAAGATTTTAGTTGAAAAATCGTCTCTTTGGTTGAAAATGTAACTATTTTGTTCAAAAATCCTTGTTTTTTGGTTAAAAATTTAGTTTTTAACTGAAAATTTAACTATTTCAGTTAAAGATTCATCATTTTAGTTGAAAATTCATCTGTTTGGTTGAAAATTTAATTATTTTGTTAAAAACTCTTTGATTTTTAATTGAGAACTCCTTGTTTTTTTGTTGAAAATTTATCTGAAAATAATTTAACCATTTTAGTCGAAGATTCATAATTTCAGTCGAAAATTCATCTCTCTGGTTAAAAATTTAAGTATTTTGTTGAAAATTCGTTTTTTTATAGAAAAGTAAACACTTTTTGTCGAAATATCATCTTTTTAGTTGAAAATGTAACTATTTGTTTCAAAATTCAACTTTTTTGATTAAGGATTGAACTATTTAGTTTAAAATTTGTCTTCCGTGGTTGAATTCAACGGTTTGGTTGAAAATTAATGTATTTTGTTCAAAAATTGTCTTTTTTGGTAGAAAATTCCTCCGTTTGATTGAAAATTTAACTTTTTTGTTAAAAACTCCTTGCTTTTTGATTGAGAACTCCTTGTTTTTTTCTTGAAAATTTATGTTTTAACTGAAAATAATTTAACTATTTTAGTCGAAGATTCATAATTTTAGTTGAAAATTCATCTCTTTGGTTAAAAATTTAATTATTTTGTTGAAAACTCGTTTTCTTTTATAGAAAAGTAAACCCTTTTTGTTGAAATATCATCTTTTTACTTGGAAATGTAACTATTTGTTTAAAAATTCAACTTTTTTGATTAAGGATTGAACTATTTAGTTTAAAATTTGTCTTTCCTGGTTGAATTCAACGGTTGGGTTGAAAATTAATTTAGCTTGTTAAAAATTTGTCTTTTTTGGTAGAAAATTAATCTTCTTGGTTGAAAATTCATTATTTTTGTTGTTAAAAATTCACTTTTTGCTCAACGATGCATAATTTTAGAAGAAAATTCATCTCCTTAGTTGAAAAATTAACTTATTTATTAACTACTTGGTTGCAAATACATGTGGTTTGTTGAAAATTAATCCTCTCGATAAATTCAACATTTTTGGTTAAGGATTCAACTATTTTTTGAAAATTCCTCTTTTTTGGTTGAATTCAACTGTTTGGTGGAAAATTAATCTTCTTGGTTGAAAATTCATTATTTTTGTTGTTAAACATTCAATTCTTGATCGAAGATGCATAATTTTAGAAGAAAATTCATCTCCTTAGTTGAAAAATTAACTTATTTATTAACTAATTGGTTGAAATTTCATGCGGTTTGCTGAAAATTATTCTTCTCGATGAATTCAACAGTTTTGGTTAAGGATTTAACTATTTTTTTTAAATTCCTCGTTTTTTGTTGAATTCAACTGTTGGGTTGAAAATTAATGTATTTTGTTAAAAAAATTTATTTTGTGGTAGAAAATGAATTTTCATGATTGAAAATTGTTTAAAATTCATTTTTTCGTTTGAAAATGCATACTTTTAGTTGAAAATTCATCTCCTTAGTTGAAATTTTAACTTTGCTGTTGAAAATTCGTTGTTTTGTGTGAAAACTTTGTTGAAAATTCATGTTCTTTTTTGAAAAATCGTCATTTTCACTAGAAAATTAATCTTCTCGGTTGAAAATTCATGTTTTTAGTTGAAAATTATATTATTTTATGGAAAATTCAATAATTTATTGAAAAAGTAATTTTTTGGTGGAAATTTCAATTACTTTGGTGAAAAATTCAATTGTTCTTGAAAATTGAACTAATTTGTTAAAAATTCACTTTTTGTTGGAGATGCATTTTAGTTAAAAATTAATTTCCTTAGTTGAAAATTTAACTATTTTATTGGAAAATTCCTTTTTTCTCTTGATTAATTTCCTATTAGATACCATAATTTATGTCAACGCAGTAGTCGGTGCACACACCTACTTGAAAAAAAGCGCTTTCGGTCCTTCTGAAGTCTCCAAACAGAAGGGGACTAAGTTGGAGTTATTTGGACCGACACTCAAGCTGTAACGATTACGTCAGAAAGTAAAAATATATCCCCTTAAAATATAGACTTCATTCATTCACAGATACCGTTCAGCAAAGTTACATTTTTTCTTTTACATTTGTTTTGCATCTAAAGTTTTTTTTCTTTAAAAAAATGACGTACAGTGAATTAAACAATTGAAGCTGTTTTTCAAAATGAAATTATACAATTTTTAATGTACATGTTTATAAAAATTCAATTTGATTATAAATAATTAGACTCAGTTTTTAAATTTCTTAAATTACGCGAAGAAACGATGTATCCATAAAGAACACATGTTTGCTTTTCCCATTTTGATATATATATAAAAATATATCTGTAATAAATTTGAAAATTAATTAGAGATTATTAATATACTTTTTATTCTATAATTCCGCATATGAAATGCAACATGCCCTTTTTTCGTTTTCAGTTTCTTTTGTAGCTGAAATTCATACGGGTCATTAATAAAACCAGTAGCCTAATGAATTTAATATCGCTTTTAATAATTACCACTTCTCAACCTTGAAAACATACAGCAAATATTAAATTCTGATATCATCTTGACCTATTCCTATCCCAACCTTCCAAAAATGCTATAGAACATGCTTTTACTATCAGTCACTTATCAAGCCGGTACTTACACCAAACCTATTCTTAGCCACAAAATTACTATACTTAGACAGTACCTAGTCTCAGACAAGTTAAATCATAAAAATATTGACCTGCAACATCAACTGGATGATCGATCATTACGATATCGATTTCTCGACCGATGAATCGTCAATTGCCTCTATTTTCGCGCATGATCGAATCGATCTACGGTCATTTATTTACGGGTCTGAACATGACCTTTTTGCAGTTGCGCAATGGAAAAAGAAGAGGGACTCATCCGCCAACGGTCGGTCGGTCGGGCATTGTGGTCAGGTCGAAGTCAGGGTGGCAGGTGCTGCTTGTAATGGCCGCTCATCCGCTGCAGGAGCCAGGCAGGTTTGCCTTCATAAAAAGTGCGAGTTATGAACTTCGAAAACTATTTGCTGTATCAGCCTACCGATTACATTACCCAAGCCTATTAATTGAATACGGGCGCGATGATTATGCGATACAGGTCGTGCGAATGCAATAAAAGGATACCATGAGGCGTCACCTAATCGATCCCCCTGTTTATCCTGATATTTAGAGGTACAGGCTGCATACGAAGTGACGACCGATCCTGCGATTGCTTATTCCACAAGGTTCTACGCAACGTATCATTTTGAATTACCAATGCCCACGCTTCTTATTAGGGATTCATTCCCATCAAGGTCAAACCAAATTTTTCTTTTGCACCTTCATTCCATCAGGTTCAAAAGGCTTCTAAACATGTATCCCCTATTTATTTATAGCAACAATTTTATTCTTTTTTATTATGCCGAATTACCATTAAGCATGAGTTTAAATTTTCTGAATTCCAAATAGTCACAATTTTGATTCTACTGATTACTTACTGATACTATTCATCGACATTCTTATTTTTTTTAATTACCATTGCCCAGGCTTCTTATTATAGGAATTCAATCCCCTCAAGGTCAAACCAAATTTTTATTTTGCACCTTCGTTCCATCAGGTTCAAAAGGCTTTTAAACATTTATCCCCTATTTATTTATACCAGCAATATTTATTATATCGAAATTCACTTGATCGAATGGTGATTTGCCCTCATTTTTATTTTCCCGAATTACCATTTGAGTTAATTTTAATTATGTCAAATTACCATTAGGCATGAGTTTAATTTTTCCGAATTCTCATTTGTTACCATTTTTATTTTGCAGAGTAACCATATATCGTAATTCTTATTTTTTGAATAACCGTTGCTCACGCTTCTTATTATGGATTCAGTTCCATCAACGTCAAACCAAATTTTCCTTTTGCAGTACAATATTTTTTTCTCTTTTGCAGTACAATAACTCTATATTTTTCATAATAGAGGCGCATGAATGTTCCCGAAATTGTATACAATATTTAGTTTACCGAAATTCATTTGACCAAATGACAATTTTCCCTCATTTTTATTTTTCCAAATTACCATTTGAGTTATATATATATATATACCATTAAGCCATTTCCCTTTCGGCGAGCCTCAAGGGGTAAGCGTGACACTACCCGATTCGGGTAGTGTTTCTAGGTGGATAGTTTCTTGTAGTAAATAACTACAAGTGTGGGCTCACCACACCCACCACCGCCAACAGCAACGCAGTAGTATCAGACGGTCACCCATCCAAGTACTAACCGCGCCCAACACTGCTTAACTTCAGTGATCTAACGGGAACTGGTGTTTCCAGCGTGGTATGGCCGTTAATTTTTATTATTCCGAATTACCATTGGACATGCGTTTTATTTTTCCGAATTCCCATTATTGGTCGCAATTTTCATTTTCTTGTGTTACCATTTATAACCATTTTTTTCCTAATTACCCTTTGACATAATTTTTATTTTACCATTTCCCCTTATTTTTTCCGAATTACTATTTGACATAATCTATTTTCCGAATTACCATTGGCCAAGATTTTTTTCTGAATTATCATTTACCCCAATTTCTATATCTCTGGATTAAGATTTGAGTTAATTTTCATTATTATTCCGAATTACCATTAGGCGTGAGTTTTATTTTTCAGAATTCACATTGGCGGCAATTTTAATTTTATTGTGCCACCATTTATCGTAATTTGCATTTTCCCTAATTATCCTTTCTCACCATTTTTACTTTGTCCGAATTACTATTTGGCATATTTTTTTCCGAATTACCATTGGCCAACATTTTTTTCTGAATTACCATTTACTATTTCTATTTCTCTGTTATAAATTTTGAGTTAATTTTCAATCTTATTTCGTATTGCCATTAGGCGTCAGTTTTATTTTTACGAATTCACATTGATGGCAATTTTCATTTTACTGAGTTACCATTTATCGTAATTTTTATTTTTCCGAATTCCCGTTTGTCGCAATTTTGAAAAGATAATCGTTATAATTAGAACAAGATTTAGAATCTTTTAGTTTTTTGTTGGAATTTGCAATTTATATTAAAAATTCATTAGATTTCAAAGAAGGTTCATAATTTTTTAACAATTTTAGGTTACATTGTTGTTGTACATAAAAAATGGTATTTTCAGACAAAAATCATTATAATTTGAACAACATTCATAATTTTTACCAATTTTGGATTAAGTTAGTGTTTTTCATCATACTTTAATATTTTTAATAAAAAATTATTAGATTTCAAGGAATATTTACAATTTTGGTACAATTTAAGGCTATGTTAACGTTTTTAATCGGAAATCGATTATTTTAAACAGAAAAAATTAGGCTTCAAAGAAGATTTACAATCTTAAACAATTCTTTGTTATGTTCTGTTTTTTTGTGTTACTGAAGTCAAAATTTTTGGCTCTTGTGGTAGGTGTTATACGTTTATTTTTTTATGTATTGGTTCTTTTAATAAGAAATTATTGGATTTTAAAGGAGATACAATTTTTTTGAAAAATAATAGGACATACTAGCGTTTTTCACCGGAAATCGATTGTTGTAAACAAAAATCATTTGTCTTTAAAACTCAATCTTACAACTTTGAACAACTTTTCTGTATTTTTGAACATAAATACAAATACAAAAATATTATTTCATTAATCTGAAGAGATATCAATTTTTATCAATTATCATCCACAATTTTTTGCTTTTCTTTGATAATATTTAAGCTAATAGACACTATGAAGTACAAGATATTTTTATAATTATTAATTTTGTATACTATTTTACAAATTGTGTAAGAAAAATAAATAATCACGCGCCTGTTTGGTTTCTAGTCTAGCATAATTTAAATTTTTTCGAATTACTATTTGACCTAATTTTTGTTTCTCCGAGTTGCTATTGGTAATAATTTTTATTTGCTCGAGTTACCATTTAACATATTTGCATTTATCCGAATTATCATTTGACATAATTTTCATTCTTCCGAGTGGCCTGTAGCCACATAATCTGAAATTCATTAATACAAATCGCCGTTTATCATAATTCCCACTTCACCGAATCATAATGTAACAAACATTTCATAAAAATAATGGCACGAAATTCAAAATCAGCCCATGACAATTTTAAATTTGAATTTCGCCTTCAGTGACATGAATTTTTGAAAAATAAACATTAGAGAAACTTATTGAACTATCCTGCCTCATAAATGTTGGTAACAAATCTGATTGATATTTATAGTAAAAAAAAATTCAAGGGAAATAAATTTTTAGTAGCCCATAAATTTGTTGCAATTATGGTTTTTATCCACTTTTGAAGTAATCTTTGCTTTTTCGTTTTGCCATAAATCCATCAGGTTACTAATCTATATTCATATATCGATTATCAATTAGGCAGCAATACCGGTAATTTGAATTCAGCGCCTGGCGCTTGTCCTTAGACTTTAAATATCTCCGCTTTTTATTAATCGTAATCATACAGGAGCAGAAGGTGCAAAATAAAAACGAGGAAAGTTTTCGATGAGAATGATATTTATTCGACATCAAGAAAATGCACTAAGAGGAATTTAATAAGCCATTTACTTCCACCTAATAAGTTGTGTCGCAATCTAAATTTATTGTATAAAAATAAGTTCCACTTTGTTTCATAGAGTTTACTTACTCTCCGGGTCAACTTTTTAACTTCCTTCAGAATGAAATTGCAATTCTTACCTGAAACAAAAATTTAAAAACCGGTATTAGATTAAATATATTTATAATAATATCACAGTAAACACCGGAATATCAAATCGTTGCATATGAACAAAATACATGAATTATGAACTAAAAAAGACACATTTTCAACCACAAATGGAATAAATACATTTTCAGTTGAAAATTCAATTTTTGAGTAAAAACAATGAATTTTCAACAAAATAGTTGAATTATCAACTAAAAAAGACACATTTTCAACCACAAATGGAAGAAGTGAATTTTCAGTTGAAAATTCAATTTGTAAGTAAAAACCATCAATTTTCAACAAAACAGTTGCATTTTCAATTAAAACAAAAATAATTTTCAACCAAAAAAGAATTTTATTTATAAAGTTGTTCAACTTTCAACTAAGTAGTTGAATTTTCTACAAAATACATGAATTTTCAACAAAAGAAGATTTTTTACCAAAAAAGACGACTTTTAATAAAATGGCTGAATTTTTAACCAAATAGTTAAATTTTCATCTAAAAAAGACAATTTTTCAACCAAATAGTTAAATTTTTAATTTAAAAAAATAATAATCAACCAAAAAAATTTTCAACCAAATAGTTCAATTTCCAACCTAATAGATGATTTTGAAGTAAAATTATGAATTTTTAACAAAAAAAAATGAATCTTCAACAAAAGAATTAAACTTTTAACCAAGGACTCAAATTTTCAACCCAAAAAATTAATTCTCAACTAAGAAGATTAATTATCTACCAAAAGCGATTAATTTTCAGCAAAATACATAAATTTTCAACAAACAGTTGAGTTTTCAACTGAAAAAGATCAATTTTCAACCAAATAATTGAATTTTCAACAACAACAAATTTACTAATTTTGAAATAAATCAATTTTCAGTAAAAAAATCTCAATAAAATTGTCGAATTTTCAAGCAAAGAGATTAATTTTCAACTAAAATGATGAATCTTCAACTGAAATAGTTAAATTATCAGTTTAAAAAAACCATAAATTTCAACCAAATAGTTGAATTTTCATCTGAAAAATACATTTTTAACCAAATTGTTGAATTTTCAGTTAAAAAATTGATTTTCAACTAAACAAAGCGAATTTTAAACTAAATAGTTTAATACCTTATCAAATAAATTAATTTTCAAACCAAAAAGAGAAATTTTCGTCAAAAGAGGTAAATTTTTAACTAAAAGACGACTTTTCAAGGTAAGGGTTGAAGTTTTAACAAAAAAGAATAATTTTCAACCAAAACCGACGAATTTTTAACAAAATACATGAATTTTCAAGCAAATATATAATTTTTCAACTAAAAACTATACATTTTTTAGTGAAAAAGATACACACTCAACCAAAAAATACATAAATAATGTATTATATATATAATATATAATTATATATATATATATATATATATATATATATATTATATAACCAAAAAAAAAACAATAAAATAAATAAATATATGAATTTTCATTCAAGAAGATTAATTTTCTACCAAAAAGATTAATTTTTAACAAAATACATGAATTTTGAACCAAATAGTTGAACTTTTAACAGAAAAAGATAAATTTTCAACCTAAAATGGAATAGTTAAATTTTCATTAAAAAAAATTATTAAACAAATAAAAAAATACACTTCGAACTGCAGAGGTGAATTTTGAACTAAAATGATGTATTTTCAACCAAAAAAATCAATTTTCAACAAGAAAGTTAATTTTCAACTAAATAGTTTAACTTTAATCCAAACTGTAAACACAAAAAGACGAACTTTCAATAACAAAATTGAATTTTCAACCGAAAATAATGAATTTCTAACAAAATTGTTCAATTGAAAATATATATAATTTTCATATAAATAATAAAATTTTTAACCCAGAAGGATTAATTCTGAACCAACGAGAACTTAACTTTGTAAATTAGTTTTCATAAAATAGTAGGAAAAGTTTTAGAAAAATTTGAATTTCAGGGTGGTAGACAATTTTTTCTGTATTGGACTATAATAAATGCCTATGTCTCTGGAAATTATTTTCTTTACTTTCGAAAAGTGTTTCTTCAGATTTACTTAGTTCAAGTATTCGTCAAAACTGAATGATTTTTGGATAAAACAAAAATGTTAGGAAATTTCTTCGAGCTACATATGAAAATTCACGATAGGCAATTGATCTTGAGAATTCAGATTATTATAACACACAATTTGCTGATCAAATAAAAAATCCTAAATCTGTATAAAAGTGTTGCATATCATTTTGATTCAATTTCGGGATAAAATAGATCAACTAGCGTATACTGTGATACAATTCTTTATAATCATAAATTCTCATGAGATAATAATTCACAATAATACGATGTTATTAAAGATATAATCGCATAAATTATTATAATGTGTTTTTAATAATAGTCGACTTCTGATACATTATTTTCACAAAACGATGTCTCGTGCAGGTATGCTATAATTTCTTAAACGCAGCATTAATCTCGAGATGAGAGGGAGGAGATGCGGAGGCTACTTGCTCTTCATGAGCAAGAAAGTCTTATCCGATTCCACTCAATTTCCTGCAGCATCAAAGATCACAGAATGAGGTTCTAGAAGACTTAGAATTTTCTTTATTGGCGCGAAGCGTCCTTTAATTGATAGGAATTCTGACGACAGCGCGGAGAAAATTAATAGTGGCCGCAGGAGCCATAACTCTTGCGGCATGAAATTTGCAAAACAGCAAGATAGCGAATGGCCGGTGCAGAACCCGAGCTAGCCCTGCTCGTACATGCGAACAGCTCGTCCATCAAACTGAGAACCCGCTGCACTGGCTCACCGCGCGATCAGCGCCTCAACGCCCCGCGTTACGCTTCGCTTTTTCGCTCGTTGAAATTGCATAGGGCAAATACGGAAATATGGTCTAGGTCGGAGCAAAAAAAGGTTCAAATATTGAGTTTTGATGTTATGTTGTCGACTAGCGTAATGAAATAGTTTTTTTTTGCTGAAATGACGGTTTTTGATTTACTAGTCTAAACCAAAATGGTTATAGTCTTTACCTGTGTAAAAATTCCTTTCTAGCTCCACTGGGATTCGAACCCAGGTCTACAGATTGTCGGTCTGGTGCAAACTGTAGAACTAGGTTCGAATCCCAGCGAAGTTAAAGAGGAATTTTTTCACAGCTGAAGACTATAGCCATTTTGCTTTGGACTAGTAGATCAAAAACCGTCATTACACCGACAAGAAACTGTTCAAACATTGTTCAAAACTTATAGCAGATTCAAGGTGTCTACTAGGGTAGTCAAAAAAAATTGAATATTTTTATGTGCTTGAAGTTCTGAACGTTCAAATGAACGAAATTTTTTACTGATGACTTTGCAAACCAGAAAAAAATGCTATTTTGTTCATTCATATTGGAAATAATTTATTATTGAAACCGAATTATAAAGCATATTTTAAATTGCACTTGGAACAATATTTATGGGTAGAATATAAATGAGGAAAAATATTTCGTTCATTTGAACGTTCGGAACTTCAGGTACATAATATTTCTTTTTCTATAATTCGCGAAAAAGTGCCAGTTTTTCCACCTGTTTTTGGTGTAAAAAGTTACCGATTTTTGCTCGATGACGTGGCGCATGCGCAGTGCCGACCTTTCCGGGCAACAGTGACAAAAGTAGACAGATGCAGTGGAAAAAGTAAATGGACAGTGATAAAAGTGAAGCACAGTGGAAAAAGTAAATGTTATTTCGGGTGGGTTCGTGCTGCCTCGGGTGGACTCCTGCATCGTGCGCAGCCAACTTCATTCTATTTTTCGACTGTCGTCCCTAACCTAAAAGCAATTTCCTGAAAAGTCTCCAGTTGTGTATTTTGTATGTACTTTTGTCACTTGGCAAAAGCAAAAAAACATCGTCAGTTTCTCCGAAAATACTGTGCTTGTTTTTTTTCACGAAAAATCGGAAGTTTTGAAGCCCTCAACTTTATGGGCCAACTATTCAATTGTGAGAACCAGCTTATTATTACTGCCATATTATTGCCATGGTTTTGATAATTGCCATTGTCATTGTTGCGTCAATCGACAAAAAATCGCCTTCTTTTTACACAAAAAACAGGTAAAAAAAACTAGCACTTTTTAACAAATTATAGAAAAAGTATCGTGTCCCACACATTGAAAAAGCGACTATTTAAAACTCGTGTGATAGCCACCCTCGCTCCGCTCGGGTAGCTAACTTCACACTCGTTTTAAATCTCTCGCTTTTTCAACTTGTAGCACAATATACTATTATTGGCTGTCTCACCCCCCTATTTCCTTTCATTTAATGTAAAAATAATTGTGCAATTTTTTATCAATTTAAACAAAAATGTTTAACCCATGACCGAAGCTCTTTAAACGCTATAAAAAGTTAATTATTTGTTGTTGCTGTAAAAATGACAATTGCCTTACGTAAAAGCAATAAGTATGACAATAAAATGATTGTAGGCATCACTGAAAATAATTTGACCCTAACTTTATTCAGAATACTACCCTTAAAAGTAAAACATTAAAAATAAAACCCACTATAAGGGGTTTGCAATTTAAAATGTGTGATTTTTGAATTTTTTTCTATTAATTTTTTAATTAACAACAAAATGACATTTTTTATTTGTTTACTGTTGTATAAACGAACAAATTTTTGCAACTGCATATATTCACGTAAAACATCATTATATCAGTGAATAAACTTCTTAAAAGTAATATTCAGAAGGTTAAAACAAATTTTTAAATTTTTGTATTTTGATATTTTTATATTACCAAATTAATGAATGAAAGTTCTACTTTAAAATTAAAAATACTTGCAGAATATATGTTTCAATTTTTTGTTCAAGATATACGTAAAAACAATGCTTAGTTTTTGATTTTAAAAAATCAAAAGTAATTGTTAATTTTATAAACAAATACAGATTTTCGTCAACTTTCAATCAGCAGATTTCTTGTTTTCAACCGAATAAATTTTAATTTACTTAGCAAAATTCTTAGCTTATGATACTTCATTAACGAATAATAATTGTTCATTTTATGAACAATTTTATAAACTGCCAATGAATAAGAAAGGACCTTATGTATTAGGAGACTTTGTCAGCTAACAAAATTTGTTATTTATTTCAATAAATTTTATTTGATAATGCAAATACAGTAAATTGTTATTTATGATTTGTTTTCTTACGAAATTTATTTAATTAAATAACAAATTATGTCACCTGCCAAATTTCTTTAATAAATAGGCTCCATTCTGAGACATTGGCAGTCGATATCGTAAAAAGCTGCATCCATTTGTTGAAAAATAGACATATCGTGAATTTGTTTACAATATTGTTTATTTAATGAAAAAATATTGTTCTTTGTTAAAGTATAATAAGAGAAAGATGTTTTCCAGTTAGTTAGAATTAATTCGGTTGAAAAAACGACACCTGCTGGTTAAAAATTGACGAAAAATTGTATTTGTTTATAAAATTTAATTTAAAAATAACAAATATTGTCACCTGACAAATTTTCCTAATAAATAATTTCTTTTCTGAGTCACTAGCAGTCGATATCGTAAAAAAACCTCCTTTTGTAGACAAGTTGTGAATTTTTTAAATAAAATTGTTCATAAAATAAACAATAATTTTTCGTTAATGAAGTATCATAGACTAAGCATTTTTCCAAGTAATTTAAAATTTATTCAGTTAAAAAAAGGAATCTGTTGGAGTTGGAACATCAGATGATTTTTGGTCATAAAAATTACAATTTTCGTTTGGAACAGAGAGTTTTGTAAAATAATTATAATTCTGAATTTGAAGAGGGATTTGTTCATTTTCCTTTTCTAAATCAGAATTAAAGTTTTTGTCAAAAATTCACCTTCCATGTCAAAAATTCTCTATTCAAAGTCAAATAATAATTCTTTACAAAAATTTCCTCTCCTCAAATCTAAATTTTAATTATTCACGAAAAGTTTTGTTTTTTTAAATCAAACAAACTCTTATTTGAGACGAGGAATCTCAATTCGGAATTATGTAATTTTGAATGATTCAAATTTGAAGACATGCAATTTTGAACACTTAAACTTTAAATTTTTGAAGTACATTCCAAAATTGGAAACATTGTGCAATTTTCAATCTGAAACTATTCGATTTTGAATGTTTTGAATTTAAATAAATCGTTCATGTAATATCGAAATAATTTAATTTTCAATTATACCATTTTGAATTCGTTAGTTATAAAGTTATTAATTCTAATAAGCATTTGCAACAAATGTGAAATTGTACATTGAAATAGAAAATTGAATTTGTAAATTGAACATTGAAATTGAAAATCGAAATTGGGACGAGGAATCTTCAAAATCTGTCGAATTCTGAATTTGAGCAAGAATTGTTTTTGTAAATTCCCTTTTTATAAATCAGAATTAAAATTATTTTCCAAAATTTCCCGTTCCATGTCAAAAATTACCTGTTCCAAGACAAAATTATAACTCACTTCCAAAATTCCCTGTTCCAAGTGAGAATTATATTTATTTACCATATTTTCTATTATAATTCAGAAATATAGTAACTCTCTTTTTCCAAAATTTGGAAGAGGGATTCTTTAAATTGTGACGAATTCTGACTTGGAACAGGAATCTTTTTAAATTCATTTTTTTTCTAAATTAAAATTAAAATTATTTTCTAAAATTCCCGTTCTATGTAAAAAAATCCATGTTCTAAGTGGAATTATAATTATTGACGGAAAATGTCTATCCTAAAGTAAAAATTATAATTCTTAACGAAAATGCCTGTTCTAAGGTGAACCTAAAATGAAAATTATGATTCTTTACGGAAACTCCCTGTCCCAATTATTAAAAATTTTATTTCTTCACTGAAATTTCCTGTCCAAACTCAGAATTATAAATCTTTTAGAAAGTTCACTGTTCCAAGTCAGAATTATAATTCTTTTGCAAAATTCCCCATTCCAAGTGAGAATTATAATTTTTTTGATAAATTTCCTGTTTCAACTCAGAATTAGACTAATAAAATATTTGAAACCGCAATTTTAATTTGTATAGTAGTACGCACGAGAGAAAAATCCCGGTCACTGACTCAAATTTCCGGTTTTTTCCCTGTGAAAAAAATTCCCGGTTGTTTCTTACTTCTTCATTGTATATTTTAATCTTTATGATATGTTACATTCCCTATTCAGATGTGTCCAAATAACAAGGCTCTATCTCAGTACACGCAGAATGAAAAGTTCTATCTGGGGTGAAAATGTTGATTAATGATCTAAAATGCAGTTAATTAATTAAAGTTGATTGGGATGCTGAAATTCGAGAAAACGCCGTAACGGGCAGTTACGGCTCTCTTCGAATTACGGACCTCAGAAATAGGCTTGCCGTGATTTGAGAGAACGCCGTTCACGGCAAAAGAATATAATCACTAATAATAAGTGCAGTTACGGCGTTTCTCGAATCACAAACCTTTTTTCTTACGGACCTCTCCGAAATCACGAAGGCTCGAAATCGCCGTCCAATAATTTTGGTAAAGTCCGTAACTGCCCGTTACGGCGTTTTCTCGAATTTTGACGTCACGTATTTAGTCGTCTCTGATTTACGCCTGCAGTTAACGGTCAGTTACGGCTCTCTCTCAAATCACAACTTGCCAATCTTTGCAGTTAACGGTGTTTTCCAAAAATTATGCAATAATTATTTTTAAAGTTATTAACATTTTAAAAAATTATGCTTCAAAATAGAACCTTCCATTTGAACACGTCGATTTATAGGACTTTGCAAACACCAAATCAAAGTCAATTTCAAGCAATAAATCAAAAGTTAATCAATATTTTGGTATTTTGACTGGAAGACGTGCAAGGGGCCAAATAAGGGATTGGCCATCTAACGAATGCTTCTTGTTTTCAGCGCTGGAGAACCACCAAAGTACAAGGCGGTGAATTAACGTTCCTTCCCACACGTATCTCCTGAGAGGCCTTTTGCACGTGCGAATCGGTTCTCAGTCGGAAGCCCAAGCCTGGAGCAGTTGCCATGTATTTTTGAGAGGTCCGATGTTTTTTGGACGAGCTGTAGGCAGAAAGGACGGGCGTGGAGAAGGGAAAAGGGCGTAGTAAGTCATACAGAACTGCTCGTACGTCATCCTCCATCCGGGCCACGAAGCAACACATGGAAGACTGAAGCTCATGCATGAGTGAGCGTGCCACTTGGGCTGCCTCTTTAGGTCGGAGCCTATAGGTGTGCTCAGTTGCTCACATCATCTGCGAGTTTTCTCCTCGCATCTTACCTATGGCTGGCACTCAGTGCCATACAACACGCAACTACTCGAACACGCATCAGAATGGCATTTCCGAATATTTTGACCCAGCCACAAATTTATTGTTTGTTGTCACAATTTAAGTATAATAAAAGTTTCCAATCATCATCAAGGTGGGTGGTAAAGCCATGAGGAGATAATTGTTTAATTGTTATTTAAATCGTTAACAGTTTTTGATCCACTTTCCCTTTGGGTGTTCCTAATTTACACACAGTGTATGATGCTAACAGGCTAAGCGAAAAAAATCCATCCTCTCATAATAAATTACCTGGGATGATATTTTGTAGACTAATTACGTACGTTCGGAGAGCTTATAAATATTCACGAGGCAATTACATAACGTCGATTCGAATCTGCCCGATTAATTTGAGAGAAACTGCGCATTTTTTAAACTTAATTAACACCGTCGGCATTGTAAATAATTAGTATATTATAGGTACACAATAATTCGGAATAAAAAGAGTGGCCACTTAAATCTGACGAAAAAAAATCATGATCGTTTTACCATTCTTTTTCCGGGATTTGGATAACTTTTTTTCGGTTATTGTAGATTTTGAAATTAGAAATCTCCCATTACAAGCATTTACATTTTACAACTGTAGACTTCCAAAATAGAAGTTATCAAAATTGAGAAATTTTTTGTCAGCAAACAGAAATTTCAGCACAATACATTCATAACTGAAAATTTGAAACATGGGTATTACAAATTTAACGAATTCAATAATTTTGAATTGAAAATATATTAGGAATATATTATGAATTTTTCGATCTTGCATAATTTCCATTAAAAGTGATTTAAACAAATAAACAATAATTTCAATTAGGAATTATGTAATTTTGAATGATTCAAATTTGAAGACATGCAATTTTGAACATTTAAACTTTAAATTTTTGAAGTAAATTCCAAAATTGGAAACATTGTGCAAATTTCAATCTGAAACTATTCGATTTTGAATGTTTTGAATTTAAATAAATCGTTCAAGTAATATCGAAATCATTTAATTTTTAATTGTACGATTTTGAATTCTTTAGTTATAAAATTATTAATTCTAATAAGCATTTGCAACAAATGTGAAATAAAGAAAAAATTAAAATTTGAAAATTGAAATTAAAACTGAAGTTTTATTTGAAATTTTAATTGAAAATTAAGTTTAAAATTGAAATGGAAAATTGAAATGGAAAATTGAAATTGTAAATTGAACATTGAAATTGAAAATCGAAATTGAAAATCAAAATTGAAAATCAAAATTGAAAATTGAAAATTAAAATTTGAAAATTGAAATTAAAACTGAAGTTTTATTTGAAATTTTAATTGAAAATTAAGTTTAAAATTGAAATTGAAAATTGAAATGGGAAATTGAAATTGTACATTGAAATGGAAAATTGAAATTGTAAATTGAACATTGAAATTGAAAATCGAAATTGAAATTGAAAATCAAAATTGAAAATTGAAATTAAACATTGAAAATTGAAAAAATCTTAAGGTAAAAGAGACGAAAGAGAGAAAAAAGCTAGACCTGCAGAAATAAAACGATTTTACAATTATGCTTTCTATATTTAATATTTATATATATACTTCAAAATTTCCTGAATTAAATACTTCAATCTTTCAAAATTATACAATGAAAAATGTTAATAACTTAAACTGTACAATTCCAAATTTGAATAGTATTGATTGTAGAAATTGTCAAGTGTCATATACAAATTTTCAAAATAGTTTAGTTTTTAATTGCACAATTTTGTATGATTCATTTTTTCATTTATAAAACTATTAATTATAAAAATAATTTCAAAAAATGTGGAATTACTTCTCTAAAATAGATTGAAAATCGAAATTTTAAATTGGAAATTAAAATTAAAATTCTAAATTGAAATTGACAACTAAAAATCGAAATGGAAAATTCAAATTGAAAATTGTCCCAAATTGAACATTTTAATCTTTCAAAATTGTACAATGAAAAACTTGAATTAATCAAACGGTACAATTTTAAATTTAAATAGTATCAATTGTACAAAATGTTAAATGTCGTATGCAAATTTTCAAAATAATTTAATTTTTAATTGCACAATTTTGAATGCTTCATTGATGAAATTATTAAGTCTAATAAGCATTAACAACAAATGTGGAATGAATTCTCTGAAGCAGAATAAAAATTGAAATTCTAAATAGAAATTAAAATTAAAAACTGAAATTGAAAATTGAAATCGAAAATTGAAAACTAAAATTGAAAATTAAACTTGAAAAATGAAATTGAAACTCGAAATTGACATTGAAAATTGAAAAAATAAACATGCAAAAGAGAGGAATGGGAGAAAAAAGATAGATCTGCAAAACTAGACGATTTTAGAATTATGCTTTCAAAACTAAACAATTTGAAATTTAAAAATGTCCCAAATTGAACATTTTAATCTTTCAAAATTGTACAATGAATAATTTGAAATTACTCAAACTGTACAATTTCAAATTTGGATAGTTGCAATTTGTACAAAATGTCAAGTGTCACATAAAAATTTTCCAAATAATTTAATTTTTAATTGCACATTTTCGAATGCATCATTTATCAAATTATTAATTCTAACAAGCTTTTGCAACAAATGTGAAATAACTTGTCTGAAACAGATTGAAAATTAAAATTGTAAATTGAAACTGAACATTGAAAATTAAAATTGAAAATTGAATTTGAAAACTGAAAATAGAAAGGCGAGGAAAAAGAGAGAAAAAGCTAGACCTCGCAAAATTAGACGATCTTACAATTATGCTTTCAAAACTAAAAGATTTGAAATTTAAAAACGTCTAAAATTGAACAATTCAATCTTTGAAAATAGTAGAATAAAAAATTTGAATTACTCAAACTGTACCTACAGAATCAAATTTTAATAGTAGCAATTGTACAAAATCCCAAGTGCCACATAAAAATGTTTCAATCTCGCATAAATATATCAAATGAAATTTAGACTGCTTGTAAAGATTTTCCTACTGAAAACGAATAAAATTCGCAAAAAAAATCATCCGTCGATCCCCGCTTTATTTCCTCTCTCAAAAAAGTCCTACTATTTCCCCATCCAGTTGCGAGCCCATCAACTTACACAATTA
This sequence comes from Andricus curvator, assembly GCA_932195095.1. Classification (NCBI taxonomy): domain Eukaryota; kingdom Metazoa; phylum Arthropoda; class Insecta; order Hymenoptera; family Cynipidae; genus Andricus; species Andricus curvator. The sequence goes on from CAKNYM010051980.1 coordinate 280,451, forward strand.
ACCTTGAAAACCATATCCACAATTTTAAATACCCCTCCAATTTGATTTTTTCAGGAAATTAATATACCCATAAATCACAGAATCGTTAATATCAATCTCGCTCAATTAAGAAAGATGGGCAAACTTAATCCAAGATACGAAGATTGGTAGGTAACGATTATCGGCAAATAAAAGTAAGTTGATCGTCAGGCGAAGGGCGCACTCGAGGAGAAGTAAACGAGGCATCGTAGAGTGCCGGGAAACGATCTTAGCCCGACCAAGTACCAACACAGAAGCAGGAACCTGCATTATCGACGGAGTATACGGCTCGCTATAGTCTTGGAATGGCGTAGGTGGGGTGAAAACGACCAAAGCTGCGATTTCGCCGTCGTAAACGTCAACGTTACGGTTACAGTGCTGTTCCTAGCTGGTTTATATTGAACGAGGTTACTCCCCGAGGTATGTAACACCTACTGCAACATCGCGCGTATACCCGTCCCATACTCGAATGCTTTCCTGGTGGGAGAAAACCACGTGGCTTTTGCGCGGGAATCCGAGAGACTCAAGAGTTCAAGGTTTACTAACTCCTTTTCCCATCTAACTTCGACGAGATGATTAGAACAGTTTGCTGTTATGTAATTATGATTTGTATTTAATAAACTTCCGAGCTGCTCGCTCCCTTTCACTATTCTCGATCCTTTCCACGCTCGGTTAACTCTAATGATAATCGTTTTATTAGAGTCTAATCTACGCTGATAAGACTCTTTTTGTATTATCGTAATTGTGGTATTCCAAACTGTTAGATTTATAGGGAGTTCACTCTTGGTGGGATTTAATTGAACCGAAAGAAAGTGCTCTCTCTTTCAGACTGCATAAATTCTGCAATCTCTTGCATACTCGCAATGTTCAGTCGGAAGAAAACGAGACCGTGCGACGAAGAAATTCCAATTGCAGAGGGAATTTAAGTAGCAAATGAATTTTTCTTCCCGACGGCAGATATTTTTACACTACAAATCAAGTAACAGCCAATTGTAATATCACCCAACCGGTTCAACAACACTCTTATCACACTACATGAGAATACTGATAAATTAGGTATATTTAGAATAAAATAACAAGTGTGCAAAAGTTCTTCAATGAGGGCAATAACTCAAACTCATATAATATAACTCTTAAAAATCAAATGAGCATTTAATTGCTACACGTTGTAACAATTCAAGAAAATGTATACCGAAAATTTTGCAAGCGTAGGAGGATTAACGAGCAAAGAATAGGTATTCAAGACAAGAGAAAGAGTTATAGCCGTCAGGAAATATTGAAAGAAAACACACAAGGCGATGGGAGAAGAAAGGACATTACGACTTAACGTAAGAACCTTGGCGAGTAGATATTGGTATATCATCGCGAATAACGTGCATTTCAAGTCGGTTTATCGTTTCGCTCTTAATGTGCTTTTAAAAAGGTAAATTTTAGAGTCTTTACGCATAACGAGGCACTTTCCGAGGGTGAGGAACCAAGGCTTTTCAGATAGCGAGCCACAACTCTTCACGCCCTCTAATTACCCTATAGACACGACCCACCCCTCAATGAAGAACGATAAATATTCCGCGCATCTGGAGAAGCGAGGAAGCTTTGTTAGGGATACAAACTTTAAGGAACGAATAGCTTTGCTCATAGATTCTTAGAGTGTCCTTATATATTGTCTCTTTATAGTGTCTCTTGAACACTCTAACATTTTAAACATCCCACCCTAACTAACCCACTGCCGAAGAGACCGCATTCGCGTGACTGCTCAAGGGAGGATATAATCTATGACTCTAGGAGTGGCGACAAACATCGTGTAATAAATAGTGTAGTAAATATTGATTTGTTTCGATCGCAACGACACGATCACGGTTGTTGTACAATACCTGGGAAGTTATTAAAAGCAAATGATATCGTGTTCGCGGAGTACAAGTTCTGGAATTGAGTCAATGACTTTCGAAGCGTGTAAGTATGTATAACCTGTTCTACGAGCACGCGGCTCGATCCATCGCCTTCTCTCGTTCCTACGATTCTACCTACGATCATCAAGGAAAATATATTTCTGATTGTCCCATCAAGAGTTTGTAAATTTCTCAGATCTCTGAAGATAGATCCTACTTGACAATTTTGGATGTATTTCTACGTAAACTGTTTCTCTTTGCGGAAGGTGGTACCACTCGATAAACTAAAGTTTCCTCAAGTGCACCGGGAGAGAGTGATTGCAGAAGAGAAAGAGAAGGTACGTGGGTGCAAAGAGTAGAAAAAAGCTTCGTGAGAGCTTGAACCGGACTTCAAAGAGCGAGAAAAAGCTGATGATGAAGAGGAAAGAAGATGAAAGAAGAGGGATGGAAAGAAGATAGATGGAGAGTAAAAAAAAAGAAGAAAACGAAGAACCGACTGATGAGCCAGAACCAGCTGAGCGAGAGAAGAGGATGAATAAGTAGAAGGGAGACAGAAGAGAGTAGAGACCTCGCAGACCCGTGATTATATATCTATGTGCGAAGTGTGTTATGGGAGTTTCGGCGAGAGGGACCGAGTCAACACTGAAAACAGCTGACTACCGGAATTCGAGTTCCGGAGGGGTGAATCTAACGGGGAAGACACTTGAACCCCAATTGGAGGGCTCCCATTATATTCATGTACCCACCGATTTTACACGCACTTGACTCCATTCTATCATGCGTTCGTTTAACTTGTCCCTATCCACGTAGAATTAGCTTCTACCTCACGTGCGCGGGGATCTAAGGTGCAAGCAATGAAAGAATACGCACCAAGGCGTGACTGAACGAAAATGCATTATTCTCTTATCGCCGTTGTGCATTTACTCTTGCTCCACCGACCGTCTCTGATTCTTCTACAAGATAAAGAACCTTAAACGGAATTCAGTACAAGCAGGTGGGTCTAGGACGGAAAAAAGGATAGGAATGAATGCTGAAGGATGAATCATGCAGGGTCCTTTTGATGAAATTTAGAGGTACCAAATTGGTTAGAGCTGCTATCTATCGGAAAGGTGCCGAACTTTTAGAATTCTCAATCATCAACTTCGAGGACATTAGTCATTGGGGAATCATCAACTCTAGTTGTAAAAATGCTTTCTGTCAAGTGGATGATGAATACGATAACCATCAGGATTGTATTAAATTATCCGTACAGGTGTTATTTATAGTGTTTTTTTTTCAAATTGGCAATGCTTTGTTAAGATGTTATCCAATAGGTACAAAATTACCATCTGCCAGTGTTGATGACAAATTAGATCTTCCAGAGAGGAATAAGAACCCTTAGGATTTTGTTAAATTTTCTGCAGAACTGTTCTTAGTAGATATAACCCTTTACTTTTTTTAATGAAGTATCTGTACAACTCTACTTGGCACTTGATATTCAAACTAGTCTAATGTGGATTTCTATATAACAAGAGAAAACTGTCGAACTCTTTACCCCATCATGTAATAACTCTTTGGACATCTGGAAAATAGCTCTCTTGTTTAGATGAAGAAAAATTGTCTCCCTAGAGTTCAGAAATCGTGTTCCGGCATGCTATTAGCGCAGAATTGATGTATCGTTTGACACGTCGAAGTTAGTTATTGCCAGATATGCGAGGTCCATTCATTCGTTCGAGGTGAACATTTTTTGAGTGCGACTCGACAATAAATTCGCTATACGACAGACGTGTTATATTTCAATCGACTCGCGAATGGCGCAGTGACAAAATCACCACCGTCATCGTCTGGTAGTGAATGTTCGCCAGAAATCTGTTTAGATATTTTTGTATACATTGAAGGATTTCTAGATTGAGGAATCTCTATGGATGTTTATCCAAGTACATTTAAACTTTAAAGACACTTGTATGAACATGTGGACATTTCTGTACATGGGATCTAGGAATACGTCCCTGAATGGCACATACCGGCGAGAAGCTGAGTACAACGCAAACTCGCCTTCCCGACCACGTGCTCTCCCCTAAACGTCGCGCTGCTATATTTCATCCCGGCTGTTATGATAATCGGCGCGCTTATGAATGTAAACTCACCTGCTATAGCCATCCAGGGGTAGAAGGTATGGTTGGCGGCGGGTTGTTGATGTAGTTGTGTGGCCACCGGTTGACTCGCGGCCGAGTTGAGGCTGCAGGTGTTCCAGGAGGATGTGAGGGACCTCGAGGATCCGTTGTTTCCAGGACTCGAAGCAGGATCACCACCAACGAGGCCACCGTAGCTGCCAACTCTCGTGCCTTCGGGGGTGCATGCGGAAGGACGGACGACTGAATTGGACTGGCTATTAGCGGCCGAGGTCGCCGACTGCCAAACGTCCTTGACCGCAGCGGCTGCCATAACCGCAGCATAACCATTCTGATGGGCAGCGGCCTGATCTTGTTGTTTGCAGTCTTTTGATGCTGAAGAGGAATATGATGAAGTTGTGTGACCGGTGGCTTCAGGTGTGGAGGAATATAGTTTGCATGCTGTTGCAACACTGGCATCGTAGGGTGAGTCCTGAGGGGGCCTCGTATTGGTACCGCTACCAGGATGAATCCCAAGGGACGAGGACGTGTGATGATGATGTTGGCTTGAAGCATAGGGTGACATGCCTAGTCCGAGAGGGAAACTCCGGTAGGCTGCTGTTGCTGGATCATGATGTTGACCCGCTGCTCCTGCCTGATGATGATGGCTCCCGTAGAAGCCACCCGCACTCTGCTCGAAGTAAGAGTTCATTATTCCTGGTATCTTGGATCACTTGCACTGAAACACCACTCTGGAAAACAAGTGTTGGGTAGGATCGTGCGCGGCTAGCCGGGTCTTGCTAGTCCGTGCCGGAGGGGGCTTTATGAATAACTTTACCGCTTCACTTCACCTGTTCCCGAAGAACGCAAAAGGTCAAACCGGGAATACCCGCTAAGAAGGCGCTAAGGACCAAGGATGGTAGCAGGTACCAGAGTGAGAAGGGACGGCGAAGGTGCATTAAACCGTTTAAGAGGCCATAAAAGTCATCGGCGGGACCAGTGTCAATGTCAATAGACCGATGGAGTGTAATTCAGAATGGGACTCATGGCTCGGGTTTATGGCCTTGTTATGTTATGGTTACCGCGAACAGTTGGGAGGACTGGCACTCTGAAGCGATGATCGTTAAACTGTTACGACGCAATAAACCGGGTAATAAGACGGGCTATAAAACTGCTTTGGGTCTCCCGCGCGACGTGGTGGCCGGTCGGCACGCGACCCGACCTCCTTCAAACACCTAAACACGACCCTACTATCGGCAAGCGCCTATTTAGGGTCGTTTCCTAAGATCTCCGTTCTGCACTGCACTTGCACTCGTGGATATGTGAATCGCTTATGACTGGGCAGTACGGACGTACGAAAGGGATCGTAACGAACCACGGTATGCCAGTGCGGTGGTCCACGGCACACTACTGCTTTTCTCGCGCCCCGTGTACCGCCACTCTGTACGATCGTCGGTCCGTCCGACCGTCTCGTGTTCACTCGCTCTCTCCCACTCTGTCTTTCTCTTTCTCCATCTCTCTTTCAC
>CAKNYM010051980.1:294080-309378 GCA_932195095.1 Andricus curvator
ATATAATATAATATAATATAATATATTATATTATATTATATTATATTATATTATATTATATTATATTATATTATATTATATTATATTATATTATATTATATTATATTATATTATATTATGTTATATTATATTATATTATAGGCTGTACCGAAATTTCAGTACGAATACCCGAATTTTTTAGGTACGATTAGCGGGACCCGAAAAAGGGGTCATTTGTACCCAAATTTCGAAACAAGTAGCCGCATTCCTTCGGTACTTGCAGACACCCAATTTATTATAGTATATAAAATTAAAGCAAAAAACGTAAAACCTTTTTTATAAAAATCATTTTTAATTTGAAAATTTAAAAAAAATTTATTTTTTTCCACAAAGATTGGAAAAGCAGTTGAATATCATAGTTTGAGAAGTAGATACGACAACTTAAATATTGGTAAGATATACACCCCTCCAGTACGATGGACCCCATCCGAGTAAAACCGCAGAAAGCGCTGCTTAACTTCGGTGATCGGACGAGGATTAAACAAGTCCATGCGTCCAAGCGAATATATATAGAAACATTTTTCTTGTGAACAACATTCTTTAAATATTAAGGTTTGCAATTTGAAATAAAATCGCAGATTTTTGAAACATTAATTATTTATTTATTGCAAGTTTACAACAGCTTTTTACACACTTTTTTTCTTATTTGTATATATCATTCTATGGTTGTAAGTAAAGAAACACCTGTTTCGAATTTTGATAACAAAAATTTTTTTTGTTACAATTTTCGAAGATTACGAGCGAATTCTCAAGAATTGATTTTAATAAGGTTCAAGGTTTTTTTCGATGTGCTAATACTTCCTCTTCCAATTGGTTCCAAAAAACTTGAAAAATTTAGAAAAACTAAAAAATAGCGACTCTTTTTTATAAATTCTTGAAAATGGATTTTTTTTAAACCATTCTTTAAACAGTTTTTCAACAAAATAGATAGAGTTATGTACTACATATGTATCTCCTGAGTTTCGTTCTCAGTGAAAAACTACTTAACATTGGAAAAAATTTAATTTTTGCTCTTTCGCTAGATAAGCAGAAAATATTCACAAATTTGGAAAAAAATAAAAAAAGTTTCAGAAAATCTTCTTTATTTTTTTCATCGAACTGTGAAAACATAAATAAAGAAGACTTTCAAGAAAGCCGAATTTTTTTCCAATATTTTTGAAAAGTTTCTGCTAATATGAAAAAGGCATCCTATCATTTTTATACGGGCTCAAACAGGATATTTTTCCAGAGACTTTTTAGATGTGTAAACTTTTATCCGAATATTTTTTTGTACATTCCTTAAGTTATTGTTTTTAAGAATTTTAGAAAAACAACCGCTATTTAGTCACTCTTGAAAATTTTTAATTTTTTTGGAATCATTTGAAAAAATAAGAAACCTCACGTTGAATAGAAAAAGCAAATCCCAATTACCTATGCTCGCATTCGACAAGCGCTGCTTTAAAATTAAATTAATTAAATAAAAAAAATTAAAATTAAAAAATTAAATAAAAATTAAATGATTCTAAATTATCCGAGGGCGAAAAAAGTCTGGTAATCCGTTGTTATATCTAAACTAATCCGCTTGAAATCCATATAATTCGAAGTAATCCACTTGTAATGAGGCATAATCCAGAGTAATATACTTGTAATACAGTTCATTTTTAGTGATCCACTTATATACCAGAGTAATCCACCTATAATCCAGGGTAATCCAATTAATTCGAAGTAATTTAGGTAATCCAAGTAATTAACTTGTAATTCATGTAATTAGGAGGAATTAACATAGGTAATCTAAATCGTTTTAAACTACTTTTTTGAAATTTTTTTTTGTGCTGAAAATTGATATTTTTTAGTTGTAAATTTGTGTTTTTTTGTCTAAAAATCGTCTTTTTCGGTGGGAAATTAATCTTATTTGTTTAAAATTAATATTTTTGGGTTGAAAATTCAACTATTTTGGTAGAAAATTTATTTATTTAAAAGTTTAATTGTATCTTTAAAAATTAATTTTTCAACTGAAAATTGAACGATTCCATTATTATCTAAAAATCTCCCATTTTTAGTTGTAAATTCAACTACTTGGTTGAAAGTTTAACTACTTCGTTAAAAATTAATTTTTCGGGTTGAAGATTCTTCATTTTGGTTAAAAAATAAAAATTGTTTGGTTGAAAATTGAACTAATTTGTTGAAAATTTATATTTTAGGGTTGACAATTCAACTATTTTGGTAGAAAATTTATTTATTTAAAAGTTTAACTATATGGTTGAAAATTAATTTTTCAACTGAGAATCTTTTTTAGTTGAAACTTCAACTACTTGCTTGAAGTTTTAACTACTTTATGAAAAATGCATTCTTCTCGTTAAACATTCTTCATTTTAGTTGAAAAATAAAAATGATTTGGTTAAAGATTTTACTATTTTGTTAAAAATTTATCTTTTTTATTGAAAATTCATGTATTTTGTTGAAAATTCGACTTTTTCGGTAGAAACTTAATCTTCTTAGTTAAAAATTCATGTTTTTGGTTGAAAATTCGTCTTTTCGGTTAAGGATTCGACTATTTTTTTGAAAAATCGTCTTTTTTTGGTTAAATTCAACTGTTTTTGTTGTAAAATAAAGATATTTTTTGATTGAAGTATCAACTATTACATTTTTCTTTGAGAATTTATCTGATTTGGTTAAAAATTGGGTTCTTTGTAAAAAAAATTCAACAATTTTTTTGAAAAGTATTTCCTTTTTTGTTTAAGATTCATCATTTTAGTTGAAAGATGATCTCTTTGGTTGAAAATTTAATTATTCCAGTTCCAGATTCATCTCCTTTGCTGAAAATTCAACTGTTATGTTAAAAATTCGTTCTTTTTTGGTTGAAAATTAATTTTTTATCTTAAAATGTAACTATTCAATTTTTCAGGAAATTTTTTTCTTGTTTAGTTGAAAATTTAACTATTTAGTTAGAAATTTATACATTTTAGTTGAAAATTCAACTACTACTTTGAAAATTCAAGTATTTTATTGAAAAATTGTCCTTTATAGGTAGAAAATTAATCTTCTTAATTGAAAATTCGACTTTTTTGTAAAAAATAGGTCATTTTGGTTTGAAAATGTATCTCTCTTGGTTGACATTTCTTTCTCTCTTGACTAGAGAATCTTTTTTATTTGCAAATTCAACTCCTTTGTTAAGAGTTCATTTTATTTATTTATAGAATTATAATTCGTTTCTCTTCTGTTTAAAATTAATTTGTTTAATTTTTAACTTAAATATTCCATTTTTTGTCATAATTTATATTTTTCAGACAAAAGTTCAACTATTTGGTTAATTTTGTTGAATTATTTTTTTTTCAGTTAAAAATTCTTTCTTTTTATTGATAATTCAACTACTTGGTTGAAAGTTGAATTCCTTGGTTAAAGATTCATTTGTTGTTGGTTTAAGATTTATCATTTTACTTAAAAAATTTATCTTTTTGGTTAAACATTTAACTATTTTGTTAAAAATTCGTTTCTTTTGGTTGTAAATTCGACGATTTGTTGTAAATTCGACTATTTGTTGATAATTCGTGTATTTTTTTCTAAATTCAACGTTTTCTAAAAAATTTTTGGTTGGTTCTAGGAAGCTGCAAATCTTCGAGAAGTGGGAGTGGGAATTAGGTAAATCTAAATAAAAGACTTTGAAAACGAAAACATTTAATTTGTAGAGCCATAGAGATTTATGGCCCAATTTTATGTAGTAGATTAAAAATTAAAAATTTTAATTATTCCTCTTAGGAAAGTTTTTTACTTTTTTAATTGTAAAATATTTTAATAATCACTTAAAAGGAATTCACATGAATAAACAAATAAAGAGATTAATGTAATTATATGAACAATCTTGTTCTCTTTGACCTCTTTGATAACTTTCATTATAAAAAATCAATTTTTGAATCGTAGCCAATACCGATTAAGGCACAATCAACAGCTTTTTAAATGTATATTATCCTCGCTAATGAGCATAACAACGATTTCAATTAACCAATATTAGTATCTCACTTTCAAAGAAAAGAAAATCAATAACAAGTCTGAGATTTATAGGTCATGAACGAAAACATTCCGATTATATTATCAACTTTCTATTAATATCATTGAGCTCCTGAAGAGTCATCCTAATAATATGTATCTCTGAGAACAATGTTTGATTTAAACAATAACAATTACAAAAATTCGTTAGAATAACTTTGTTTCATTTACACAAAACTTATACTTGTATTTGAGCAATTTTGTTTGATTTAAAAAAATTTTATTTTATTCATACAAAATTTCTTTAAACCAAACAAATTCTTTGTTAAACTCAAACATATTAGTTATTTTATATAGGGTCAAACAAATGTTTGTTCATTTTGAACATAGTTATTGTTCAATTTAAATAAATTTTGTTTGACTCGAATAAAACTTTTATTAATTCAATTGAAGCTTGTTTAATTGAAATAAAAATTTCTTTAAATTAGGTAAAGTGTGCATAAACTACGTTACTAATTTGAGGGGGGTGGGGGTCACATCAAAATCAACGGTTGGTAACAGGGTGAAGGGGGGGGGGGTCACTGACAGTAACGTTACGAACTTAGATAACATTTAGTTTGTGTAAAAATTTTACTATTCGGTCAATAATTTAATTATTTTGTTGAAAATGTAATTAATTTGTTAAAAAGTCACTTTATTGGTCAAAAATTCAACTTATTGGTTTAAACTTTAAATAATTTGTTTAAAATTCATTTTGTTGTTGTTAAAGATTCATCTCTTTCGTTGAAAATGTTAACTATTCCATGCTTAGAAAATTAATCTTCTTGATTGAAAAAATCAACTTTTGGGTTGAAATCTTTTGTCGTGAACTAATTTTTGTTTGTTAAAGATTCGTCATTTTATTTGAAAATGCAAGATTTTTGTTGAAAATTAGTTTCTTTTTGTCATTAAGATTTAATTTTTTCAACTCAAAATGTAACTTTTATATTTTTTATTTGAAAATAATATTTTTAATTAAAAATTATTCCTTTCTAGTTGAAAATTTAACAATTTATCTGAAATTCAAAGTTCAAAAATTATCTGTTTTGGTTGAAGATTCAATTATTTTCTTGAAAATTCGTATTTTTTGGTTCAAAAATCAAATACCTGGTTTGAAGTTTAACTACATACTTTTTAAAAAATTGCTACAACTAATGCATCTTTTTCATTAACAATTTATCTGTTCTGTAGAAAATTCGTCTGTTTGGCTTTCAAATTCAACAACTTGGTAGAAAATTAAATTATTTTGTAGAAAATTATCTTTTATGTTGAAAATTCATATTTTTCGTTGTGACTTCATCTACTTGGTACACCATTGATCTATTTTGGTTTAATTCAACAGGTTGAAAATTATTTTTTTTTGTTATTAATTTTTTTACCGAAAATTTCTACTTTCTTAATTGAAACTTCATCTATTTGTTTGAGGATTCAACTATTTTGTTAACAATTCGTCTTCTGGTAGAACATTCATCATTGATTCGAATGCCTTCTAAAAAAAATTTTCTTTTTTTGGTTTGGAAATTCATCTGTTTTTGATTGAATTTTATTCTTTTTACCTTGATAATTTCGACCATTTGGTTGCACCTTGTAGTTTGAAAATTTAACTATTTTGATAAAGTCATCTTTCTTGGATGAAGATTCAACTGGTTTATTAAAATTTCTTTCTTTTGGATTGAAAATTCATATTTAATCGAAGAATTTTTTTTTCATTTGTTTTTTTATTTCAGGATTCAACTATTCTATTGAAAATTCTTTTTTTTTCTGTGCTTTTTTTTATTGAAAAATCAACTTCTTGGTTTGAAGTTTATCTACTTTTTCAAGAATTGCTATAATTGGTTCATCATTTTTTTTTTGAAAATTTATCTTTTTTGTAGAAAATCCATCTGTTTGGCTTGAAAATTCAGCAATTTGGTAGAAAATTAAACTATTTGGCTAAACATTCGTCTATTTTGGTTTAATTTAACCAGTTAAAAATTCGCTGTGTTTGAAAATTAACTTTTTAAACTGAAAATTTTGAAAATTCCATTTTTGGTTAAAAAAATCTTTTTGAGTTGAAGTTAACTGTTTGGTTTAAAATTCATGTTTCTTGATTGAAAATTCATCTATAGGTTTAAGGATTTGAATATTTTGTTAGAAATTCGTTTCTTGGTAAAAAAGTTCATCATTTATCGTAGAAAAGTCATCATTCTGGGTTCGGAATGAACTTTTTAATTAAAGATTCAACTTTTCAGGTTAAAAAATTTGTCTTTTTGGCTGGAAAATTCAACTGTTTTTTAATGAATTTTTTTTTTTTTTGTTTGAAAATTTCGACCATTTCGTTGAAAATGCATCTTTGTAGGTTGAAAATTCAACTATTTTCATGAAGTCTTTTTTTTCAATGAAAATTCAACTGGTTCATTAAAATTTCTTCCTTTTAGATTGAAAATTTATCTTTTATGGTAGAAAAGTCATCCTTTTTGTATGAAAATTCAACTATTTGGTTGAAAAATGAACTTTCTGGTTTGAAGTAGATCTATTTTTTTTAAATTGCTACAATTGATTCATCAAATAAGTTGAAAATTCAACAATTTAGTATAGAAAATTAAACCATTTGGTTAAAAATTCGTCTATTTTGGTTTGATTCAACAGTTTAAAAATTCGTTTTGTTTTAAAATTAATATTTTATACTGAAAATTTTGAAAATTCCATTTTTCGTTTAAAAAAAAAATATTTTGCAGTTGAAAATTCAACTATTCTGGTTGAAAATTCAACTGTCCGTCTTCTAAGAATTTCTTCTTTTTGGCTTAAAAATTCAACTGTTTTTGATTGAATATAAATCTTTTTTTTTGTTGAAAATTTCGACCATTTGGTTGCACTTTTGTAGGTTGAAAATTCAACTATTTTGATGAAGTCATTTTTTTTTTTGGTAGAAACTTCAACTGTTTTGTTAAAATTTCGTACTTTTGGTTTGAAAATTCATCTTTTATGGTAGAAAGGTCATCTTTCTTGGTTGAAAATTTATCTTCCTTGGTTGAAAATGAACTTTTTCTTTGCTTGAAAGTTCAACCATTTGGTTGTCAATGCAACTGTTTGGTTAAAAATTAATTTTTTTGTTGAAAATTCGTCTATTTGGTTAGAAAATCTTTTTTGTTTCAATATACGGTATTTACAATAGTTTTATTTTTTTTAAATCACGTTTCTATTACTCCCCTATTTTCGTTAAAAATAACCTTATTTCCCCGGCTTAAAAAAAAAATGGGCTACGTTACTTTTCGGGGGGAAGGGGAGGGGAGTAACAATAGCACAAAATTGGTAACGTAGTTTATGGACGACCCTTTAATTTAAACAAAGTTTGTTCAATTCAAATGAAAATTTTGTTTAAATCAAATAAATTACACTAAAAAAAATTTTTTCGTTTGTTTCAAACATTTTCCTCAGTGAATTCCTTTGTGAGCATATAGAAGCAATGGAAAATAAATTTTAATGACTTTCTCAGCAATCTTGGAGATTTATTGAGTTTACTTAAAAACAAAGCACGCTGCGATACGCATAGAAAAGTTTGCAACTTTTCGATGCATTTGCCAAGCTTATGGAGGTATTTGCTTTAACGGTGATGCGATCGCTCAATATGTACCTCATAAAAGTTAATGTTCTGTGTATAGGAAACAATCGGCTGAAGTCGGACTCAGAATTGAATGGATTCTCGATTTCAAAAAAGTTTGCAACATTGTTATATTGTGGAGGCGGGTTACTTCCTGGTTGAGAAATACTTTGGATTGTTTGTATTTTTAATTTTATTTTTGCAAAAATATTTATTATGGTGGGTCCAAAAAAAGAATCTTTAATTTTTCGAAAATCTAATCACCTCATTTTGTATGTTATTTGGTGAAAAAAATTTGCTAATTTTCTGAGCTACAAAAAATGTAGAGAGAACTATATGGGCCCAAAAGCGCTAAAAATGTAAATATATACGAAATTAAACGATGTACTGAATTTTTAATTTTAGAAAATAAAATAGTATTTAGTTTAGCAAACGTACAATTTTATAATTTCTTCAGGGCCCAAAATGTTGCGCAGTTCAACAAACTTTGTGTAGTCCGAAATTAAAAAGTATGAACTATTAAATTTTTATTAAAAATTCATATTTTTTGCTAAAATAATGAATTATTTTGTTAAAAATTCAGGTTTTAGTTTAAGATTCATTATTTCAGTTAAAAATCCTTTTCCTTGGTTAAAAGCTCGTATTTTTTCTTAAAAATTAATTTTTTTTACTGAAAATTTAACTATTCCATTTTTTTTTCAATCGTGTTTTTCTTCGAAAATTAAACCTCTTGGTTAAAAGCTTTACTATTTGGTTGAAAATGTATGTATTTTCAAGTCTTTTGTTGAAAATTGTTCGTTTTTTTTTAAATTTTTTAACTAAAAATTTAACTGTTTGGTTCAAAATTCAACTGTTTGGTTGAAAATGGACTTTTTTGTTGAAAATTCAACTGTTTTGTAGGAAAATTTTCTTTTCGGCTTGAAATTTCAATAATAATTTGGTAGAAAATTCAAAACTGTTTTGGAGAGAATTCTTTCTTTTTAAATTGAAATACATTTTTTTAATGAAAACATAGCTATTTCATTTTTTGTTTAAGATTTATATTTTTTATTTAAAAAATTTAACTGTTTGGTCGAAAATTTATGTAATTTGTTGAAAATTCGTTTTGTAAACATTGGAATCAGTTTTATTTGATTGCATACGTATAGCTTTTCCGTTTTTGGTTAAATATTTCCCTTTATTAGATTAACAATTTAACTATTTGGTTGAAATTTTATGTAATTTATTGAAAGATCGTATTTTTTTTTAGAAAAATATGGTTTTTGGTTGAAAATTCTATTTGGTTGGAAATTTGTTAAAAATTCTTCTTTTTGGCAGAAAATCAATGTTTTGTTTTACATTTTATTTTTTGGCTGAAAATCAATCTGTTTTAGTTGAGGATTGAAGTATTATGTTTAAAATTCGTTTTTTGGGTAAAAGTTAGTTGTTAACTAAAAATTAAATTTTTTTTTTAAATTCCTTTTTTAATTTAAAAATTCACCTATTTAATTGAAAATTCATGTAATTTGTTAAAAGATCGTATTTTTTGTTAGAAAATTCTTCATCTTGGTTGAAAATTCCACTATCTGGTTGAAAATTGATAAAAATTTGTTAAAAATTCTTCTTTTTTGGTAGAAAATCCATTTCCTGTTCAAAAATTTAATTGGTCGGTTGAAAATTAAACTTTTTTGGTTGATGATTCAAGTATATTGTTAAAAATTTGTTATTTCTGTTAAAAATTAATTTTTTAAACTGAAAATTTGACTATATGTTTGAAAATTCAACTGCTCGGTGGAAAATTGACTTTTTTGTTGAAAATTAAACCGTTTTGTAGAAAAATGTTCTATTCCATTTTTTCTTAAAAATTGATTTTATTTATTTTAATAA
Organism: Andricus curvator; assembly: GCA_932195095.1. Lineage (NCBI taxonomy): Eukaryota > Metazoa > Arthropoda > Insecta > Hymenoptera > Cynipidae > Andricus > Andricus curvator. The sequence continues at coordinate 303,568 of CAKNYM010051980.1, forward strand.
TTTAAAAATTTGGTTAAAGATTGATTCAATTTGTTGAAATTTTGTTTCGTTAGATAATTACTCTCCTTGTTGAAAATTCATATTTTTAGTTGACAATTCAACTGTTTGGTTGAATAACCAACTTTTTTGTACAAAGCTCGTGTTTTCGGCTTGAAAATTCAAAATGTTGGATGAATTTTTTTCTTTATTGACTGAAAAATCTTTCTTAGTTGAAAATTCGTCTTTTTAATTTGAAAGTTCGTCTCTTTTGGTGGAAATTTCATCTTTTTTTGTTCAAATCAACTTTTTTTGATTGAAAATATAAATGTATTCTTGGTTAAAATATCAACCATTATATTCTTTGTTGAGAAATCATCTTTTTTTGGTTGTAAATTCAATTACTTCGCTGAAAGTCAAACTATATTTTCAATTCATAAGAAACAGTAAGATTATACCAAATTCACCCCCACCCCCAAAATCGTCTTACGTTATTTTTGGATTACCCCTAAAAAAGTGCACGAAAAAAATTCAGTCATCAAAAATCAGAAAACAAATTAGGATTTTTTTTCACCAAATAACACAAAATGAGGTGAGGTATTGAAAAATCAAAAATTCATTTTTTTACCACCCTAATATTTATATAGGTACCGTTAAACGGGGTAATTTCGGACATGTGGGGTAAATTCGGACAATCCTAAATTAATAGTTTAAATTGCTTAAGGTGGGTGGTGATTCCAGATTCTTGGAACAGTTTCAAGTCATTTATCCTATAAATTTAGGGAATTTAGGGGTGTCTGAGTTTACCCCATATGTCCGAAATTACCCCGTTTGACGGTACCTAAAAATAGCGTAATAAATTTTGTAATGATAAATGTAGTGTTATTCAGAGTGAAAGTTTTATGTTTGAAAATGTTCTTTGAGGAAATCCTCCTGAGCCGAAAGATCGACCTTAGCGACCCACAGGGGAGAGTTTGTGGGGAAATTTAAAAAATCTCTCATGAAAATGAAACGAGGCTCGGAGGACGCGTCGCCAATATTAAGGTTTATATTCGACTTAGTGGTGTTATCTGCTCAGAGCGATAAATGTCGAAAGGCATCTAGCCCGGAATATTTGCAGGTACTCTGCAATGGGAAGGACGATCGGACTTAAGCCGAGATGGATGATGAACGTCCCCCTTGGGGATTTTGAAATAAAAGTAAAGTGAAGAGGATGAGGAGACTTCCACGGGGCAGGGGGAGGAATTAGGGGGCGTAGCTATAGCAACGAGAAGGCGAACACGAAAGTGAAGGGGCCATTGCACCCAACACGGGCAAATCTGCACTCTTGCTAAACCAGCATCCATTCTTCATCTCGGTGGTTTTTGGCTTCGATGGACCGCTTGGTTCAACGCACGCCATGGTGTTTGAGCCCCATGGGCATCGGCCAAGAACCCGAACCCGAAGACGATACATGTTTTTTAATTTTCAATCTTCATGCGCATTTTTGTTTAATCAAAAAAAAAGGTTAATTAACGTTAATTTGCGTAAAAATAATAAATGTTCGGCAGTAAAAACAACTGATGGTACCAGAAGCTAAGGGAAGAAAACTTGAACTAGTAGGACCAAAAATACTACCCCTACTGTCCGTCCAAAAAGTTTAGGCAACCCGATTTTTGTACAGATTTTCGTGAAAATCTCAGCAGAAAAAAAATCTAAAGATATGAGACAACATGCATGTTTCAGGTGAAGGTTTTGCCAATACTGATACAGAGTTTCAAAATTTTCAGATGATTAGCGATTATTTCCGGGCGAGTGAAAGTTGAAAAAGCATAATAATCATATGATCATTAGAGAATACTCAACTTTGAATGGCTGTAAGTCACTAAAAAAAAATTATGAAAAATCTGAAAAAAAATATATGGGTTTCGTTGGTCCTTTCTGTGCCCAGCGGTGATATTTAGAGTCAGAAATAATTATTTGTTAATAAGTTATTGACAAAAGAGTGGGGAGGTGTCATCTCCGGAACTAAGGAATCGAGGCTACCGCACTCTCATCTGGGACCTTGCACACAGTTACACAATCCGATGCAAAAAAAAAGGATACGATTGCCTCGATTATTATAAAGCCTTTTGTATTTTTCCAAGAAGAAAATAATTTTTTAAACATTCAAGTGCAACTTTTTGCTCATTGGTAATACGCACGGCATTGTCAGAAGCCAAAAATGTGTAATTTGCTTCAAGAATCATCTCTGTACGTTCCTTACTTCCGGAGATGACACCTTTCCACTCTTTTGTCAATAACTTATTAACAAATAATTAGTTCTGACTCTAAATATCACCATTGGGCACAAAAAGGAGAAACGAAACTCATATATTTTTTGCAGATTTTTCATAATTTCTTTCAGTGACTTGCAGCCATTCAAAGTTGAGTATTCTCTAATGATCATATGATTATTATGCTTTTTCACCTTTCACTCGCCAGGAAATAATCGTTAATCATCTGAAAATTTTGAAACTCTGCATCAGTATTGGGAAAACCTTCACCTGCACCATGCATGTTGTCCCATATTTTTAGAATTTTTTTCTGCTGAGATTTTCACGAAAATCTGTACAAAAATCGCGGTGCCTAAACTTTTTAGACGGACAGTAGTCGTAAACAAAACTACCCTTTATAGGGGACCAATTCCAAAATATAATATTTTCCACTTTCTTAGGGGTCGTCCATAAACTACGTTATTAATTTTGTGCTATTTTGCCCCCCCCCCCCCCCAGAAAAATAAGGTAGCCCAAAATTCTCTCAAAAACGGAGAAATTGGGCGATTTTTCAATAAAATAGGAGAATAATAGGGGCGTAAATTCTTTTGAATAAAATTAATGTAAGTATCGCATATTGAATTAAATATGAAACACTTTAAATTCCAAAGATTTCAAATCGATATATTGCATTTTCAACATAATATTTGAATTTTCAATCAAAAAATATTGCCTAAAAAAATGGATGGAATTTTAAACCCGAAATGACGAATTTTTAACCAAAAAGTTGCATTAACATCCAAATAGTTGAACTTTTACAAGCAAAAAAATGTTAATTTTCAACGAAGAAGAATTACTTATCTACAATGAAAGATGAATTTTCAATCCACAAGGACGAAATTTTAACAAAACAGTTAAATTGTATACCAAAAAAGATAACTTTATCAAAATAGTTGAACTTTTAACCTAGAAAGATCCATTTTTAACCTAAAAAGTTGCATATTTAACAAAAAAGATCATTTTCAACCCAGAAAGATGACTTTTCTAACATAAATGGTGAATTTTCAACCAAAAGACGAATTTTTAACCAAGCAGTTAAATCCTTACCCAAATAGATAAAGTTGCAATTAGGAAAGATGAATTTTAAGCCAAATTGTGGAATTTTCAACTAAAAACTATTTTTTTAACCTTTAACGGTCACACCTCCAAATACACCTTCAGATATTTTTGGCTTAAAAAAAATTATGATTGATTTTGAAACAATTCAAAATAAGAAAAATATATCTCCGAATCCTCAGTGATAATTTAACTATTCGAAAAAAAATTACTTGAAAAAAAAATGTAATTTACAAAATTTTTAGTTCGAAAAATTAATTAAAAAACAATATGAATTTTAAACTTGTTGAATTGAACAAAAAAGACAAAGTTTTAACCAAATAGTTTAATTTTCTACCAAATTATTGAATTTTCAAGCCAAACAGACGAATTTTCTACAAAACAGATAAACTTTCAATTAAAATGATAAATCAATTGTAACAATTTTTCAAAAAGTAGTTAAACTTTGAACCAAGTAGTTGATTTTTTAACCAAAAGGATGAATTTTCAATCATAAAAGATAAATTTTCAACCAAGAAAGATTACTTTTCCTAACATAAAAGATGAATTTTCAATCCAAACGGACGAAATTTTAACGAACCAGTCGAATTTCCATCCAAAAACGATGACTTTATCAGAATAGTTGAATTTTCAACCTACAATGGTGCAACCAAATGTTCAAAAATTTCGAACAAAAAAGATTAAAATTCAACCAAAAACAGTTAAAATTTCAAGCAAAAAGACGAAATTTTTTTAAAATAGTAGAATTTTCAACCCAAAAAGTTGAATCTTTAAAAAAAAGTTCATTTTCATCCCAAAAAGATGACTTTTCTATCGTAAATTATGCATTTTCTACCAAAAGGCAAATTTTTAACAAAGTAGTTGAATTCTCAAACATATAGATAACTTATCAATCATTAAAGATGATTTTTAAACCAAATAGTTGAATTTTCAACTGAAGAAGATTTTTTTAATCAAAAATAGAATAGTAAAAATTTTAATTGAAAAAAATAAATAAAAAAAAATAATTTTCATCCTTTTAAATTAAACTAATGAAGACGAATTTTTTAAACCAAATAGTTAAATTTACAACAAAAAATATGAATTTTCAATAAAAAAGTTCATTTTCAACCAAATAGTTTAATTTTTTACCAAAATCGTGGAATTATCAAGCCAAACAGACGAATTTTCTACAAAACAGACCAATTTTAAACTAAAATAATGCACCAATTGTAGCAGTTTTCTAAAAAGTAGTTAAATTTTAAACTAAGTAGTTGATTTTTTAACCAAAAGATACGAATTTTCAACAGAATAGATGAATCCTCACCCAAAACAGATTAACTTTCAACCGAACAATTGAATTTTCAACCTTAAAGGATTGAAGATTAAATTGTTAACCAAATACATAAATTTGCAGTCAAAATGAATAATTTGTAACTACAAAAGATCAATTTTTAATTAAAAATATAAGGTTCTAACAAAAAATCGTATAGTTACATGAATGAATTTTGAACAAAGCTTTTCAACTTTCAACTAAGTTGTTTAATCTTTTTAAAATTAATTTTTCGCCAAGAAGATTAATTTTCTACCAAAAAAGATGAATTTTCAAACAAAAAGTTGAATTTTCAACCAAAAAAATTTGTTTTCCAACCAAACTGATGAACTTCCATCTTAAATGATGAATCATTAACGAAAATAATGAATTTGTATCACAGCAGTTTAACTTCAAATTTATTTATTTCAACCAAAATGATTAAGTTTTAACAAATTTAAAAAAAAATTTGAACCAAACAGTTGAATTTTCAATTCAAGAAGACGAACTTTTTAGTACACAGTTGAATTTACAAATCCAAAAGGACGATTTTTCTATCCAAAAAAACTTGTTCAACGAAACAGTCAACTTTTTAACCGGATAAGATGAATTATTGACAAAGAAGTTCAACTTTCAACCAAGTAGTTGAATTTTCTATCAAAACCAAACAACCAAAAAAACAAATTCTCAACGAAATTTTTTATTGTTTCTTATGAGAAAGAGACCTTGCCTCTTAAACATGTTCTTTGACAGATAAAGTAAAAGTAAGAAGATTATTTTTTACCAAATAGTTAAATTTTCAACAAAATAGTATAATTTTTCATCAAATTGTTGAATTTTCAACCTCCAAAGATGAATTTTCAATTTAAAAGGACGAATTTTCAACAAGAAAAAGAATTTCCTACCAAAAAAGAATACTTTGTAAGAAAATTGTTCAATTTTCAACAAATTAATTGAATTTCCAACCAAATTGTTGAATTTGTTATAACTTAGTTGAATTTTCAACAAAAAAGAAGAATTTTCTGTTCATACTCGTATAGAGGAATGTTCAACAAAACTGTTCAATTTTCGACCAAAAAAGATAAATTTTCAACAAAATAGTTCAATATTCAACCAAAGAGTGGAATTTTCAATAAAATAATTAAAATTTCAACAAAATAGCTGAATTTTTAACCAATTAGTGGCATTTTCAAC
>CAKNYM010051980.1:309388-331784 GCA_932195095.1 Andricus curvator
ATAGCTGAATTTTTAACCAATTAGTGGCATTTTCAACCTACAAAAATTAATTCTGAACAAAAAATTTAATAATTATCCCAACCAGGAAAGATTAAATTTGTACCAAAAGAGATGAATTTTAAAACCAAAAAGACGATTTTGCTATCAAAAAGACGAATTTTCAACAAAATGGTCGAATTTTGAAATAAAAAAGGTTAAACTTAAACCAATAATAGTTAAATTTTTAACCAAATAGTTGATTTTTTAAGCCGAACTATTTTCAACAAAATAGTTAAATATTCAACCAAAGAGTGGAATTTTCAACAAAATAATTAAATTATCAACAACAATATGAATTCTCAATCAAAAATGTAATAGGTGATATTTCAACAACAAAAAAACGCGAATCTTCAACAAAATAGTTGAATTTTCAATAAAAGAGTCGACTTTTCTACTAAATAATTACATTTTTTAAGAAGATAGTTGAATTTTTAACCAAATTTCAACCTAAAAAGATGAATTCTCAACAAGAAAACTAATAAATGATATTCTAACTAAAAAATATGAAATTTCTACCAAGAGAGATGAATTTTAAAAATAAAAAGACGAATTTTGAACGAAATACATGAATTTTCAAGCAAATACTTGAATTTTCTACCTAGTTTTTTTCAATTCATCTGACCCTAAAGCATGTTCTTTTAGATAAAATAAAATTTTCCTAAAAAGTAAAAAATGTTAACATACAAGAATTTCATCATTCTATCACTAAAATCTCCTACATTTAAAATAACGCCTATCCCAGAAATCAACATTTTTATTGATCGCAGCGCAAGGGAAAGGTCCTGCGGCTGGACCTCGAAGCTGGATTCTCCAACCTATCCTCTTTGCCATCTGGTGGTCCGGATTCGCATCGCCTGGTCGTTACATTCTGCAGTTCTCTGCAGCCTTCACGGTCGATATTTTGTTTCCCAAATTAAAAAAAAACCCGAAATTCCAAAATTTCAGGACGTAACCAAGAAAGCTTAAAATGCGAGCCTGATTGAAGAAGCGGTCGAGAATTGCAGCCGGTGCTGGCAATTAGTATTTCAACTGCACTCGTAAATCTTTTTTTTAAGGGGCTTTGGACGCAAATTCAGTGAACAAGGTGGCTAATATTAACAATAATTAAGAAGGACGTATCTGCATGTAGTAGTAGGATAACTCCTCTTCACGGCGGGATAACTCGCAAAACGATCTTCCCGGCGAGGGCACTTGCCAGGACAGCTCGTACGTACACGTAATTGGCGGGCAATTTATTTAAGCGCGAGTTTAAAACTCGTTAGAGCCCAAGTTGCCTACCTTACCGGTTGGGAAACTCGCGCCGGCAAACCAGTCTCAGGCGTCGAGGGGAGTTGCAATCTGCTCGATTGTTACGGGTATAAATGATAGTGATCTCGCGACGCGACGCGACGTTTCGCCTCGTTAAAAATCGCACACGCCACAGAAATTGAATTGAAAAACATACAGCTTGCTCTCTAAATCCGAATTAGTAGAAATTTTACTAATTCAATTAGTAGCATTGTATCTGACTGTTAAATTAGTAATTTTATTACTTTCTACTAAATGAAATGGTAAGATTTATGTTACTAAATGAATTAGTAAGGGTATTATACTAATCTGCTTAGTAGTACCAACTTACTAATTCAATGAGTAGCAACGAATTGCTAAGGAAACATAATTTAATAATTTTTTAAATACATTCTGCTGGTTTTTGAGTTTTAATTAAGAAACGTTTATACTTTTATATATATATATATATATATATATATATATATATATATATATATATTATTTTATATACTTTTTTATACAATACTTTTTCAATGCGGCCAAAATGTTGGTATGAACTGTGTTACATGAAAGTCGACGTACAATATCGTAATTAACTAACAGTTTGAGAAATGTTTTATCTTGTGATCTCTAACTTGCAAAAAACTCACTAAAAAAAGAATTTTTTATTACTGTACAACTTCTAAGTCGAATTTTTTGGTTAAAAATTTTCATTTAATTGTTTTTAAGAATAAAGAGGTTGTGTCAAAGAAGATTTTAAAGTCTTTTTCATATTTTAAACTTACACTTTTGAGGCAGCACTTATAATCATCAGATCTAGTTTTCCTAAGGTACAAAAATTATTATTCAACCTAAATTTTAAACAGAATATAAACCATTTTTGTCTTCAAAAAAGCCTTTTTTGAACCACCTTATTGTAAACCTGCGGATAAGTTAAAATAAAAGTATCTACATACTTTAAAGCGCGAAAATTTTAATTTAGTTTATTGCAATTTTTCTCTCCCTTGACTGAAAAATCTTTTTTAGTTGAAAATTCAACTCATGTTCAAAAGTAGCTTTTTTTGTTGAATTCAACTGTTTCTGATTAAAAATTAATTTTGTTTTGTTTTGTTTTGAATATCAACTACTACATTTTTCGTTCAGAATTCATCTTTTTTGGAATGCAAATTTAATCACTGAGTTAAAAGCTAAACTCTTTTGTTAAAAATTCATCTTTTTGTTCAAGATTCATTATTTTAATTAAACATTTATCTGTTTGTTTGAAAAGTGAGCTATTTTGTTGAAAATTCCTTTCTACTTTAACAGATAATTATTCTATTTTTTTTTAATATCAACTACTACATTTTTCGTTCAGAATTCATATTTTTTGGAATACAAATTTAATCACTGAGTTAAAAGCTAAACTCTTTTTTTAACAAATTTTAATAACAAATTTGTCTCTCTGCTTGAAAAGTGAGCTATTTTGTTGAAAATTCCTTTCTACTTTAACAGAAAATTAATTTTTTTTCAAACTGAAAATATAATTATTCCAGTCGAATATTCCAACATTTTAGTTAAAAATTCATCTATTTGGTTTAACATAATACAAAATTTTTAATTTAACCATTCAATTTTAGGTTGAAAAATTATAATTTTTTACTTGAAAATTCAACTATTCCAGTCAATGGTTCATCATTTTAGTTGAAAATTCATCACTTTGGCTGAAAATTTGTTTCTTGTTTTTTTTTTTTGTAAAATTAATTTTTTAAACTGAAAATTCAACTATTTGGTTGAAATTTTTTCTTTTTTAGTTGAGATTTCTTCTATTTTCTTCAAAAGACGTATTTTTGGTAGAAAATTATTCTTTATGTTTCAAAATTAATCTTATTGTTTGAAACTTTATCTTTTTGGCGGAAAATTTAAGTATTCATCATTTTAGATGAAATTTCATCTTTTTGATTGAAGATAGAAACCACTTGGTTAAAAGTTACTCTTTTGTTAAAAATTAATCTTTTTTGTTAAAAATTCAACTATTTCAGTGAAAGATTCATCATTTCAGGTCAAACAATTTTTTTTTCTGGAAGATTAATTTGTGAAGTGAAAATTTAACTATTCCATTTTTGGTCAAAAACTGCTCTTTTTTGGTTCAAAATTCAACTATCAATAAAAATTTGTTTGAATCATTATTCAAATTCATAGACAAATTCAAGCAATGATTAATTATGTTTTTAGTATTATTTAATTCTTTAATGGTGCCAATATATTTAAGAATATCTTGTAATATAATTTGTTGAAGATTTCTAAAGAAAAAATATTAATTAAATCCCCAGAAACTGAAAAAAAATTTATAATAAACTCGCGAAAGTGTGGACTAATTCCGAGTCGATTAAAAAAAAAGAGAAGTATTTGAATGGCTCCGTACTAGAAAAAATGATACCTGAAAAAAACTTGAGATACCTGGATAGAACTTGAAATTGTCAGGGAATGTTTTTTTCAGGTACGATTTCTTTATTTAGCTATACTGTAATAATAATTAACCATGATATACTAATTAAAAGTATGTAATACAAAATCCGACTTTAATAATTTATTAATATATTTCAATAAAATTCTCTTCGTTGAAAAAACCGTTTTTAAATCTACTTGAAACTGCCCTTTGAAATAGTAACCAGCAATACATTCACCAATTCATTTAGTCAGTTATTCTTACTCATTGAATTAGTAGATTCTTACTTATTTCCAGTAAACGAATTGGCACTATTTGAATTAGTAGAAAACTACTACCAATTAGTATTTTTCTACTAATTCAGATTTAGAGAGTGAATTTCAGATGTAAACGAACATCAAGATCATCAGAATTATTTATTTTCTTATGGGGATTACTCTCTAAATCCGAATTATTATAAATTTTACTAATTCAATTAGTAGCATTGCATCTGACTGTCAAATTAGTAATTTTATCACTTTCTACTAAATGAAATGGTAAGATTTAGGTTACTAAATGAATTAGTAAGGGTATTCTACTAATCTGCTTGGTACTACCAACTTACTAATTCAATGAGTAGCAATAAATTGCTATAGGGAGAAATAATTTAATTTAATTCGTGCTCAAAAAAAATTTTATTATTGCTTTGCATAGTTTAATATGATTATTGTATGAAAACATTTACGTTTTATCGAAAAGTAGTGTTACATGTGCAATTTCCATCGTATACAGTGAAAAAACACATTCTATGTTAAAACTGCTGTTTCAAGGCTTAAAATAGTAACTAGCAATACATTTACCAATTCACTTTTGTAGTAACATTACCAATTTCTTTAGTATATACAGTTACTAATTCATTTAATCAGATCAAAGATCAAAGATTTCTCGAAGATTTCAAAGATTGCAGAAAGACTTCAATAATTACCCAAAGATTTCACAGGTTTCGCGAAGACTTCGGATATACATTTAAAAGATTTCACAAAGGCTTCAATTATTTTACAAACATGTTAGATGGATTGTAAAGAGTGAACAAAAATTGCAATTATTTCCCACGGATTCACAAAGATTTCAAAGATTTCGGATTGATTAAAAAGATTTCAATGATTTCATAAATGATCTCATCAAAATGATTTCATAAAGACTTCACAAAGACTTCAATAATTTCCCAAATATTTCAATAATTTCACAAATATTATCAAATATTTTAAAAATATTTCAAAGATCTCACGAAGATTTCACAAAAATTTCAGGTAGATTTCAAAGATTGCATGAAGATTTGAATGATTTCCCAAATATTTTAAGGATTTCGGATAGATGTAAAAGACTTAACAAAGACTTTAATAATCTTCCAAAGATTTCAATAATTTTACCAATATTACCAAATATTTCAAAAATATTTTAAATATTTCCAAATATTTCAGAAAGATTTCAATGCTTTTTCATAGATTTCACAAAGATGTCAAATATTTCGAAAAGATTTCAGATACATTTTGAAGATTTCACCAAGGTTTCAATAATTTCCCAAAGATTTTAATGATTTCGGATAGGCTTAAAAGGCTTCACAAAGACTTTAATGATCTTTCAAAGATTTCAATAATTTTACAAATATTACCAAATATTTTTAATATTTCCAAAGATTTCAATACTTTCACAAATATAACCAAATATATTTAAAAAATATTTCAAATGTTTCCAAATATTTCAGAAAGATTTCAATGTTTTTTCATAGATTTCACAAAGATTTCAAATATTTCGCAAAGATTTCAGATAGATTTTAAAGAGTTCACAAAGGTTTCAATAATTTCCCAAAGATGTTACAGATTTATCGGATAGGCTTAAAAGACTTTACAAAGACTTTAATGATCTTTCAAGATTTCAATAATTTTACAAATATTACCAACGGCAATACCACGCTGAAAACCCCAGTTCTCGTCAGATCACTGAAGTTAAGCAGCGTTGGACGCGGTTAGTACTTGGATGGGTGACCATTCAAGAAAACTGAGTGCTGTTGGCACATCGTGGGTGTGGTGAGCCCACACTTGTAGTTATTTATAACTACAAGAAACCTATCCACCTAGAAACACTACCCGAATCGGGTAGTGTCACGCCTACCCTGAAAGGGAAATGGCTTAATGGTATACATACCAAATATTTCAAAAATATTTTTAACATTTCCAAAGATTTCAGAAACATTTAAATAATTTCAGAAACATTACCAAATATATTTAAAAAATAATTCAAATATTTCCAAAGATTTCAGAAAGATTTCAATGGTTTTTCATGGATTTTACAAAGATTTCAAATATTTTGCAAAGATTTCGGATAGCTTTAAAACACTTCACAAAGACTTCTATGATTTTCCAAAGATTTTAATAATTTCACAAACATTATCCATCATGTCAAAAATATTTCAAATATTTCCAAAGATTTCAGAAAGATTTCAATTATTTTACAAAGATTTCGGATAGATTTAAAAGATTTTTCAAATATTTCTAAAGGATTTAAATAATTTCACAAATATTACCAAATATTTCGCAGAGATTTCCAAAGATTTGACAAAGGTCGCAAAGTTTCTCAAAGATTTCAGAAATATTTCACAAAGATTTCTGATAGATTAAAAAGATTTCACGAAGATTTCTATTATTTCACAAAGGTTTCAGATAGATTTCAAAAATTGAACAAAAATTTCAATGATTTCCTAATGATTTCACAAAGATTTTAAAGATTTTGGATAGATTTAAAAGACTTCATAAAGACTTCAATCATTTCTCTAAGATTTCACAAAGATTTCAATGATTTCATAAATATTATAGAATATTTCAAAAATATTTTAAATATTTCGCAAAGATTCACGAAGTTAGATAAAATTTAGTTTGTGTAAAAATTCTACTATTTGGTTAAAAATTTAATTATTTTGTTGAAAATCTAACTATTTTGTTAAAAAGTCAACTTCTTTGTCAACACGGAAAAAATGAGTCTGCTAAAGTTACAGGATTTTCAGTTAAAATAGGGACAGCATAGGTTTTTTGCCAAGCTCTCTGAGTTTTCTGCTGAGTTTACTAAATCTTTAGTAATTTACAATTATAAAAATTATAAATTATATTTATAATTATGAGATAAGAATTTAAATTTAAATTTAAATCAGCTAATTTTTTTTGTTAATTAGGTTATACAAATTAAGTTACAATTGTTTGAAAATTTAATTATTTGGTTCAAAATGTAACTATTTGGTTAAAAAGTCATCTTTTTTGTCAGAAATTCAACTACTTATTTAAAAGTTAAACTATACTTTGTTAAAAATTTTTTTTGAAGATTCATCTCTTTCGTCTCAAATTTAACTATTCCATTTTTATAAAATTAATCTTCTTATTTGAAAAATCATCTTTTGAGTTAAACTCTGTTGTTAAGATTTCAGTTTTTTTAAAGATTCATAATTTCATTTGAATATTCATCTCTTTGCTTGAAAATGTGTTTTGTTGAAAATACTCTTTTTTGGTATCAAGAATTTTTTTTTAATTCAAAATCTAATTATTCTATTTTTATTCGAATATAATATTTTTAATTGAAACTTAATCTTTTCTAGTTGAAAATTCAACAGTTTGACTAAAAATACAATTGTACGGTTGAAAATTAATTTGTTTTGGTTGAAGTTTTGGTTTTGGTTGAAGTTTTGGTTGAAGAACTATATTCTGTTGAAAATTCGTATTTTTTGGGTTGAAAATTCAACAATTTAGTAGCAATTCAACTACTTGGTTAAAAGTTGAACTACTTTCTTGAAAATTAATTTTTTTGATTGAAGATTCATCTATTACGTTGAAAAGTTAACTATTCCATGTTTAGAAAATTAATCTTCTTGGTTAAAAATCATCTTTTGGTTTGAACTCTTTTGTTGAAAATTAATTTTTTTGTCGTTAAATGCTTATCATTTTATTTGAGCATTCATCTCTTTAGTTGAAAATGTAAGTTTTTTGTTGAAAATTCGTTTTTTTTTTTGTTTAAAAATTACTTTTGTTACTAAAAATTTAATTATTCTAATTAAAGATTCATCATAAAAGTTTAAAGTTTATACTTTTGATTGAAAATGTAAGTTTTTATTTTAAATAATTGTTTATAATATTGGATGTTAATTTTGGCTTTAGGGTCAGAATAAATAATTCAATTAATTTTTAATTGAACAAAACGTTTTTTTTAAATTTGTTTTTTTTTTGTTTGGTAGGAAATTAATCTTTTTGGTAAAAAATTCTTCTATTTGGTTGAAAATTTTACTATTTATTTGAAAATTATTATTTTTGTTAAAAATTCATATTTTTGGGACGAAAGTTTGACTGTTATGAATGAATATTCGGCTTCTTGGTTTGGAAATACAACAATTTGGTTACAATTATTGTTATTTCTTGACTGGTTTATTAAAATTTCTTTTTTTTTATTAAAAATTCATCTATGGTTGAAAATTCGTTTTTTTGTTTGTTAAAAATTACTATTTTTACTGAAAATTTAATTATTCTGATTATAGATTCATCATAAAAGTTGAAAGTTTATACTTTTGATTGAAAATGTAAGTTGTTATTTTAAATAATTGTTTATAATATTGGATGGTAATTTTGGCTTTAGGGTAGGAATAAATAATTCAATTAATTTTTAATTGAACCAAACGTTTTTTTTAAATTTTTTTTGTTTTGTTTGGTAGCAAATTAATCTTTTTGATGAAAAATTCTCCTATTTGGTTGAAAATTCTACTATTTATTTGAAAATTAACATTTTTGTTAAAAATTCATATTTTTGTTAAAAATTTATATTTTTGGGTCGAAAGTTCGACTGTTTTGTATGAATATTCGGCTTTTTGGTTTGGAAATACAATAATTTGGTTACAATTATTGTTATTTCTTGACTGGTTTGTTGAAAATTCGTTCTTTTGGATTGAAAATTCATCTATGATAGAAAAGTCATTTTTCTTGGTTGGAAATTTATCTTTCTGAATTGAAAATTTATCCTTTTTTGTTAAAAATTCAACTGTTCCGTTGAAAATTAAAGTATTCAACTATTCTTTCAAATATTTGCATTAATTTTTGGCTTTAAAATTCAACAATTTGGTAGAAAATTTAACTACTAGCTTGAAAATTAACTTTTTTGCCGAAAATTCACATTTTTTATTGTAAATTCAACTATTTGGTTAAAAATTCGTCTTTTTTGGTTTAATTCGACAGGCTGAAATTTGTTTAAAACTAATTTCTGACCTAAAAACTTTTACTATTCCATTTTTTGTACAAAAAAAAATATGTTTTAGTTAAAAATTTAACTATTTTATTGCACCTTGTAAGTCGAAAGATCAACTATTTTGATGAAGCCATCTTTTTTCGATGAAAATTCAACTAGTTTCTTAAAATTTCGTCCTTTTGTATTAAAAATTCATCTTATGGTACACGCAGAAAAAAGAACCTTACATTTTACTGAAAACCAAGTTAAATCTACTGATCTTCCAAGTACGTATATGGACAACACGACAGTTCAGTAAATTTTACAATTATAGGCAACTAAATATGACTATCATTAATGGTTACCAGTACCGATTTTCAAGTGCTGCTGATCTGCGGATCAGTAGATTTTACCGATCCAGTCGCTATTCTGCACTGTTCCTCGATGCTGCAATTACGAATTATCATGTCACTTTGACGGATAATATAAACCGATCTAACTTATGTTAACGGTACAGACTATAGTTTGGACGGTTCTATAAATTGTAAAAAAATATTGCTAAAAAATAATTAATAAATAAACACACGGTTAATTCTGAGATATATTTTCGGATATACTTATAATTAATCGGTATTTGTAAGTTACAACGCTTATAATACAATTAAAATTTCGCACGCAACGGGGGGGAATCGAACGCATAAACCTAAGCACGCAAGTTGAGTATCTTAACCACTACACTGTTACACGAGTTGCGATCTGTGAAATAATTCCGAAATGCATTTGTAACTAAGGTGGCGATCTGGGTAACGACTTTTTAATACGCGTCCATGCCATCGCGGCACACGACAAAAGTTCTCACATTTACCTCATATTCATACAAGTCAGCTGGAACAGTCGCGGAACGCAAACACGTCTTGCTCCAATGAACTCTCAACTGTACGCCATCTGTGACTAAGATGTGCCATCCAAAATTGTGTTATTCATTATAAAACCCCTTCATTGCTAAGTGGGGATATGGAGTAATGTGACGACTGTCACAGAAATGTCAAAAATAAATGTTTGTTAGGTGATGCAATCCATCCATTGCCGATGACGTCATGAATTCATCCCGTGGTCCGCGCGGATAGGTTGCGTTATTACGACTTTGAGGGCGAGCTAAACAAGCTATTCGGATCGGTAGCATGTACCGATCCTTCTGTAATGTTCACTGCACCACTATTGTAATCTCGGTTCAGTGGATTTTACATATCTTACCGTATTTCATACTAGGGAATAGAGGTTTATTTCACTAAAGGATTACCTTAAATTCACCCTAATTTCACTGTGACATTTACGAAATGCTAAGTGCTTTTGACATTTTCACCCCTTCATTACGAGCAGTTTTTACTGTTACGGTTACAAGAAACACTTTACATTTCTTGATTAGTAAATATTACATTTCTTTTTTCTGCGTGTAGAAAAGTATCTTTTTGAGTTGAAAATCCATCTTTTTTGGTTGAGAATTGAACTGCTTGGTTAAAAATTAATCGGTTTTGGTTGAGGATTCAACTATTTTCTTGAAAATTCGTATTTTTTGGTTGAAAAATCAACCACTTGTTTTAAATTTTAACTACTTTATACAAAAATTACTTTAAGCGATTCTTCTGTTTGGCTTGAGAATTCGAAAATTTGATAGAAAATTAAACTATTTGGTTAACAATTCGTCGTTTTTGATTTAATTCAACAGGTTGAAAATTAGTTATTTTAAGAACCTTGTAAACTGAAAATTTGGTAAATTCCATTTTTGATTTTTTTTAAATCTCTTTCAGTTGAAAATTCAACTATTTGGTTTAAAATTCATCTCTCTTGATTCAAACTGTATATATTTGGTCGATGATTCAACTATTTTGATAAAAATTTGTCTTTTGGTAGAAAAATCATTCAATAATTTTAAAGATATATAAATAAATATTCATAAATTTATATGTCATTTTGACACTGTCACTTCATCACATCTAACGAGAAGTTGTTGGAATTTTTGAGATCAAACGAGATAAACAAAAACCAATCAATATTGAAAATCACCTAGTAAATGCTGTTCTTGAACCAAATCCAGCGAGATAAGTGATCATCTCGTATCGTTGTACACCACTAGCAAATGTTAAAAATATTTTGATTTTGATCTACTTATTTTATTTTTCTATAATAGCACCCTAATTTTGTTACTTTTTTAAAATTATTACCGCAAATAATGCGTCAGTAAAATGAAACTAATATTTTTATGCGCGGAAGAAAAATCATAGACATGGAAAAACATCATTCTCTTATTTTTATTTTTCTGCGGATTGCCTTGTCTTGTACAGATATATATTCTTCATCATCGTTGGCACAAAGGACTCATTCTGTTTGGAAACTGACTCATTGCGAAATCACACGACGATGAATAAGAGAAAACGCATGCTTGAGTAAATTTATTATACTAAAAGGTTTCAGATGGAATTTTATCGTTCCGTTCTCCATAAATCTCGTCTTCAGCGCGGAGTTGAAGATTGCAGTAAGTCAGTAAGTCAGTAAGGAAACAGTCATTAGAGAATTAAAATTTTTCCTATATAATGAATTTTTTCCCGATTCTAGAAAAAATCATTATAGAAAATCATTATAAGAAAAACTTTAAGGGTGAAAACCACCCTTAAAGTTTACCACAAAAAACAGTTCTTCTTTAATATCTGAAAAACGAAGCGGAATTTTTTAACCAAACAAACGTCAGATTATTTTATACAATAAGACGCTCATCGGGATACATTTTTTATGTCGAGGGGTTGCAATCCTGATTTTCTACAAGGGTGAATGTGATCTTTTCACATTTGTTTTCATACAGAAATGTTCAAATCAGCTGAATTTCACTGTATATTCTATTTTTATTGAGAAAATTAAAAATTAAGTAGACGTGTATCAAGGGTTTTGAAAAAAAATTCATTGCAAGGGGTGATTTATTCCTACAGTTAATTGATTGTTTTTGGAAAATTGATCCCAGGCGGAAATATTATATATAGTTTATATACAGTGTGAAGTATTATATATAATATTCATTTGTTTTATATAAAAAATGTATAAAACAAATGAATATTATATATAATACTTCACACTATATATAAACTATATATAATATTTCCGCCTGGGTCACAACATACGTTTTAAATTTTATTCTTGGAACGCTTATACCGTCATATGTCTTCCATTAAAAATGAAACAACATGAGCCCCCTTATTTTTAAATGGCTTACTACCCCTATGAAAATTTATCATTATCAGATTGTGAATAGAAACAGTTTTTTCACATTTACTTGTAGACTGATATTTCGCCAATATATGTCATTTTTTTCTATCACATAGTTAACAAGTTCATAGTATTTAAAACCACCCCGTTTTTAAAGTCTCACCCCTAAAATTTCCATTTTTGTTTGAATAGAAAAAGATTTTATTTATTGAACAAAGTTTCAAAAAATTTGTTTCAAAGTTTGAAAATGCCTTACTTTTAATTTTATGTATGTACTTTATTAATATTAATAAAATTTTGAAATTATATGTATTATTATTTCGAAAATGTGTTTTTAATCGCGAAATATAAAAATAATATATTTTGTTTCTCATTCATACAATTATAGTTTTAAACTTCAACATTAGACTGAAATTTAACAAATTTTGTTTTATAGGGATTTTAAAAATAACTATTTTTATTGGTGACCTTAAGGGTGGTTTTCATTCCTTAAATTGATAAATTCAAACACGGTTGGTAAAATTCTGAAAAATATTTTTAGTACATTCATCAGTAAGTTCATGATACATTTTAATATAAAACACATGTCCGGAGGAGCGTCTTTTTGTAAGAAATAAGTTAACGTTTTTTTAATTGAAAAATTCCGATTCATTTTTGAGAAATTAGAGAAAAACTGTTTTCGGGGGTTAGGTTTAAGGAAGATTTTCGCCCTTTAAATTGCCAAATACAAACATAGCCGTTAAAATGCATATATGTTTTTTTCAGTATGATACGAAATTTTGAAACTTAATTCAATAAATAATATTTCGTTATATTCAAACCAAAACGGAAATTGTAGGGATGAGACCTGTGAAAATAAGGTTTATTTATTCTATTTATAGGTTTAATGGTAATTGTCATAGTAAAAAATTGACATATTTAATGGTGAAATATCAGTCTACAAGTAAATGTGAAAAAAACTGTTTTTATTCACAATCTAATAAAATTATAAATTATGGGGGTAGACAACCCTCCTAAAAATAAGGGTGCTCATGTTACTTCATTTTTTATGCAAAATATTTTTCGGAATAAGCGTTCCAAAATTTAAATTTAAAACGTACCTATGTTGTGATTAATCTTCCAAAAGCATTAAATTAACTGTGGGGTAAATCACCCCTTGCAATGCATTTTTTTCAAAAATCCCGAAACACGACAACTTTAATTTTTCATTTTCATAACAACAGTACAATATACAGTAAAATTCAGCTGATTTGGAAATGTCTGTACAAAAAACTGTGAAAAAATCACATTCACTCTTGTAAAAATAAGGGTTGCAACCCCTTGGTATAAAAAATATTTCGCAATGAGTGTTTTCTTGTAAGCAATAATCTGAAGTTTGTTTGGTTAAGAAATTCCGATTCGTTTTTGAGATATTAAAGAAAACTGTTTTTGGGGGGAAACTTGAAGGGTGGTTTACACTGTTTTTGAGAAAATTCATCCTTTTGGGTTCAAAATTCAACAAGCTGCTAAAAATTCAACTTTTTGGTAGAAATTTTTTTTATTGAAAATTAATTTTTTTAACGAATATTTTGCTATTTCATTTTTTTAAAGTGATCTTTTTGGTTTAAAAATTCAAGTATTTGATTGAAAATTCACGTAATTTGTTGAAAATTCGTCTTTTTTTAGTAGAAAATTTTCTCGTCTAAGTTGAAGATTTAATTATTTGGTTCAACTATTTAAATTCGTATTTTCAGCCTAAAATTTCAGCATTTTGGATGAAAATTTTTTTCTGTATTGACGGAAAAATCTTTCTCGGTTAAAAATTCAACTCTTGTTGAAAATTCGTCTTTTTGATTTGAAAATTTATCGCTTTTGGAAGAAATTTCTTATTTTTCGGTTAGGAATGCAAGTTTTTGGTTGAAAATTAATCTTTTTAGTTAATGATTTAACTATTTTGTTGAAAATTCGTGTTTTTTTATCAATTCAACTATTTTTTATGTAAAATGAAAATTTGTTCTTTGTGAAAATATCAACTAGTAAAATTTTTATTGAGAATTCATATTTTTCGGTTAAAAGTTTACCCTTTTCAGCTTAAAAATTCAAATATTTTGATGAAAATTCAACTACTTGGTAGAAAATTCAACTGTTTTGCAAAGAATTCATTTTTTTAAATCGTAATTAGTATTTTTTTAAATAAAAACATAGCAATTTCATTTTTAGTTAAGAATTGATTTTTTTTTGTTTAAAAATTCAACATTTGGTTGAAAATTTATGCAATTTATTGAAAATTCCTTTTTTTAGTTAGAAAATATAGATTTGGTTGAGCATTCGTCTTTTTGATAGAAAATTAGTCTTCTTGGTTGAAAGTTCATCTTCTCGTTTGAAAATTTATCTTTTTTATAGAAAACTGTTCTTTTTGGCTTGAAATTTAAACATTATGGATGAAAAGTTTTTCTTCAATAACGAAAAAAATCTTTCTTGATTAAAAATTCAACTCTTGTAGAAAATCAATATTTCTACTTGATAATTCAGGTTTTTTGGTTGAAAAATTAGTTAAAAATTTAATTTATTTTGTTTAAAATGTAACTATTTTGTTAGAAATTAATTTTTTTTTGGTTGAAGAATCATCCATTTAATTAAAAGTTTAACTATTTTTTGTATGCCCCTAAATAAATTAACTGAACAAATTTCGTCGGAAAGAACTACCTAATCGAGGAAGGTACACTCTAAATTCAAACCAGTCAAAATTTGACTGATTAAATTAATCAAGCGTGCTTCGACTGCCTTGATCAGTCATTTTTACTGACAAAACAGTCGTTTTAACAGATGAATCACATTAAAAGTTAAGGATTAAATCAATCAAATTAACTAATTTAATTTCTGAGAGTTGCTGGTTATATCATTCAAAATGACTGATTTGATTAGTGAAAGTTAGTGATTACGTAATTCAAAATGACGGCTCCCTACCATTAACTTATGACACATTGTTCTTTGTGATTAAAATTCTTCAGTTTAAATTCAAAATCGTTTGTCCAGAGAAAAAGAGAGAGGTGTGGAGTCTACAGGATGAAAAGTGTAGATGCCTCGATAAGATTTGAATAACATTGGGTACTCGGTGATGTTGGGTACTCGGTGATGCTGGAAACGGGAGGAATAAAATGACGAGTTTATTTGTTGATTTAAAAAATTTTTTAATTCTTCATTTCAGTTGAAAATTATCCCTTTGGTTGAAAATTGATCTTTTTAGTCAAAAATTTAACTATTTTGTTGAAAATTCGTTTTTTTGTTGTTGAAAATGATTTTTTACTGAAAATTTAAGTATTTCATTTTGGGTTAAAAATTGATCTTTTTCAGTTGAAAATTCATCTCTTCACTGAGAAAAATGGATTATACCCGGTAATAAAAAATATGTTACCGGATATAATCTTGTACTATTAACTATGGGACAGTGATCCAGATTATTAGAACTACAATCTATAGATATTAAGAAATAGATATTACAGTATAATATCTTGGATTGTTAAACTTTATAATCTGAGATAATAAAATCTATAATCGAAGATTTAAAAATCTAATATCCATATTAGAATCCTGTTCCATTAGATAACCTCAAATATATATAATAATTTTATATTTATATATATATATATATTTATATTTATATAATAGAAACGTACTTATAAACCTATACAAAATTTTGATAAACGAGCTCGGAAGTAAAACTGGAAACAAATTTCAATTTTTTAAACACACAATAAGCAGGAAAGTGGCTATCATGAGACTACAAAAACGAACGTAAAGGAGGCTAAGTTTCTGCACTTGTACAAATAATATAAACTTACCCACTTTCTAAATCTAAATCACGTGTGATTTAGCACTAATAATCATTTTATAACTTCATTATTACTTATTTTAATGCGAACGGATGCATATGACACGCGCCACGATGCGACGTACCATCTGAGTCTACACAGACGCCTGGATATTTTAAAATCTCAGATGTTACAATTTAATGCCTGAAGATTATAAGAATTTAACATCTAGAGATTATATTTGGTAACATCTTCATATATTGGAAAAATATTATAGATTATACGCGCTAATATACTCTTCTATACGGTCTATTATTCTTTAATTCTATTATCCAGTTCGTATAATCCATTTTTCTCAGTGTTGCGTTGAAAATTCATCTGTTTAGTTGAAAATTTAACTATTTTGTTAAAAAATCGTTTTTCTTGTTGAAAATTAATTTTGTTATTTAAAAATTTATCTACTCCATTTTTGTTTGAAAATCGATCTTTTTTAGTTACAAATTCAACAAATTGGATCATTTAATATGACTGATTCGAAAAGTCACTTTTGACTGGTTCCTCAGTTGTCGAATCCGCATTATTTAAATTAGACAAAATTGACATAGAATCAGTCACTTTCGACTGATTAAAGTTTAGAGCGTACGTGATTAAAAATTTTAGAAAAAAACTTCACGCAGTTTATGCATGGCTCCCTAGCATTAACTTATGACACATTGTTCTTTGTGATTAAAATTCTTCAGTTTAAATTCAAAATCTTTTTTCTAGAGAAAAAGTGAGAGGTGTGGAGTCTACAGGATGAAAATTGTAGATGCCTCGATAAGATTTGAATAACATTGGGTACTCGGTGATGTTGGGTACTCGGTGATGCTGGAAACGGGAGGAGAGAATGACGAGTTGAAGATAATAATGGGTGGTTACGAAGAGCGGGTGAATGAATGAGTGGCAGGTTACGTGTAAACAAACAAGTATCAATGCATCTAAATTGAAACATAAAACGAAATGAATGAGCCCATAAATACTTAGACTTAATGGTAGGGTGCGGGTAAGCTATTGCTTTGCGATCGTTACTTATGCGGTTTGCGAACCGAACGAGCACTCTGCCTTTGTGAAAATATAGTTCCACAAAAAACAAATCTTACATTAGAAAGATCTAAGATATTTTCACTTCATCCAATCCTATCTTCAAAAGAATGCACATTTACTGGGGATGTTCGTAAAAAATGTTGCTCGAACAAATTTCTCTTTGATCTAGAAAATTGCATACAGAATGAAATTAGGGGCTATTCAAAGACTACGTTACGCTATTCTGAAAACTTTTTTAACCCCTTTCCTCCTTCGTCACATATCATCACAAACCCCCCCCCCCCCCCCCGGGGTGACGTCACAAATATGAACACCCTTTTGAGTTTCAATTTTTTCTTCGATTTCATTTGATAAACGTCTAAAGTAAAACACAAACAAAAAAAATAATTTTAGACAAAGAAATTGCATTTACAATCAAATATTCGAACTTTTAAACAAAATAGAGGAGTTTTCAAAAAAAATAGTTGCATTTTTAATCAAATAGTCACAGAAGAAACTGAGGGTACGAAAAATTGCTGAGGTCATCTTTCTTGCGTTACAGGCCCGTAACGTGCTGCCTCTAGCGGTGCCCGTCGGAGATATCTGCGATTCACCGCGGAAAGTTTACCTCAGTTTGGAGTATCCACCTCGCATTTACCCTGGTTGACCATTTACTTGCAACATTTCGTACCGTCAGATTTTTCTGTAGTTGAATTTTCAACTTACCAAAATGAATTTTCAACCAAATGGTAGAATTTTCAAATAAAAAAGATTAAACTTGAACCAGAAACAGTTGCATTTTCAAATGAATAATTGAATCTTCAATCCACGAAGAACTTTTCTACAAAGAAGATGAATTTTGAATCCAGAGGGAAGAATTTTTTGTACAAAAAGACGACGAATTTTCGAAAATAAAATATGACTTTTTAACAAAATCGTTAAATTGTTCAGCAAAGATGAATTTTCAACCAAATATTTGAATTTTCAAAACGAACAAAAAATTAATTATTAACCAAATAGTTGTATGTACAATCAAATACTTGAAATTTCAATCTACAAACGTGAATTTTTATCCAATGAGTGAAATTCTTAAATAAAAAAGATTCAACTTCAATCAAAAATAGTTGCATTTCGAGTCAGAATTTGTTGAATTTTTGTTAAATTCTCAATTAAGAAAATTAAGTTTGAACAAAATAGTTGAATCTTCAACTAAATAGTAGAATTTCTAACCAAAAAAGACGAATTCTGAAACAAAAATATAATTATTAATTTGTTGAAGATTCATCAATTCAGTTGAAAATTCATCTCTTGAGTTGAAACTTGAACTATTTTGTTCAAAATTGATCTTTTTTAATTGAAAATTCTTTGGTTGAAGGTTCATCTCTTCGGTTGCAAATTTAACTATTTTGTGGAAAATTAGTTTTTTTGTGGTTAAAAATAAATTTTTGTTACTGATAATGTAACTTTTTCGTTATTTGTTGAAATTTAATCTTTTTTAGTTGAAAATTCGTCCTTTTTGTTAAAATCTAATCTTTTTGGTTTTAAAGCTTCCCTCTAAATTTCCTCTTTTTTGATTAAAAATGCAACTGCTCAGTTGAAAATTAACTTTTTTGTTGAAAATTCAACTATTTGGTTGAAAATTTTTCTAGTTTATTCACAATTCCTTTTTTTAAAATAAAAATTAACCTTTTTAATTGAAATTTTATCTTTTCCAATTTCGGTTGAAAATTTATTTTTTTTAGTAGAAAATTCAACTATCCTGTTAAAAATTCAATTATTTTGTAGAGAATTCTACACTTTGGTTGAAAAATTAATTATTTTGTTGAAAATTCGGATTATTTATTTTTTTTTTAATTTGGTTGAAAATTCGTCTCTTTGGTAGAAAATTCGTCTTTTTTGTTTGAATATTCATCTCTTTTGGTAAAAATTTCAATTTTTTTGGTTGAGATATTAATTATTACGTTTTTTGATCAGAATTATTTTTTTTAGGTTGAAAATTCAACTATTTGCTTGAAAAATCAGCTATTTTGTTGAATATTTAATTATTTTGTTGAAAATTCCACTCTTTGCTTGAAAATTTAACTATTTTATTGAAAATTCGCTTTTTTTTTTTTGTAAAAATGTCAACTAATACATTTTTCATTATATCATTAAGTCAAATTCCTTTCTGGGTAAACATAATATTTTTGTTGAAAATTCAACTTTTCGGGTTGAAATTACAACTGTTTTTGGTTTAAGTTCAATCTTTTTAATTTAAAAATTCGAATATTTGGTGAAAAATTCTACTATATTGTTGAAAAGTTAATTTTTTTTAAATTGAAGTATTCTGTTAAAAATTTATCTTTTTGGTCGAAAATTCAACTGTTTTGTTGAACTTCATATTTTATTGAAGAGACTATTTATTTATTCATTTTATTTTATTATTTTATTTTATTTTAACTTTATAATTTCTATTTGGACAGAAAATTCATCTTTTTGGATTTAAAATCCATCTTTTTTGTTGAAAATTCAACTGACTTTGAAAAATTAAATTATTAAGTTAAAAATGGAACCGTTTTGGGTTGAAGTTTCATCTTTATCATTTGAAAATTTATTTTTGTGGTTTAAAAATTCAACTATTTTGTTAAAAATTATAAGCTACTTTATTAAAAAGTCATCTCTTTTTGTCGAAAATTCGACTGTTTTGTTAGAAATTCTTCTTTTTTGGTTAAAAATTAACCTTTTATGGTATTAAAGTAATCTTTTTTCACTGAAATAAATAAATTAAAAATTTTTAAATTTCAATCTGAAATCTTATTATTTTATTCCGTTTATAAAAAATTCTATGTTCAAAATATTACAAGATTAAAATGCTGGTCTTTAAATATTATTTCTCACAAAACATTAAAAATTTGTTAGAGAAGAACCCTAAAAAATTTGATTCGAATCGGATTCAAATGATCGAATGTAATACACTCAACTCCCGATATAAGAACCCCGGTTTACAATATTCCTAGAATTGATGTCCTCGGCAGTTTCGTGATGAGGGAAGCCGCGGGACCGAGAGAGAAGCGGTACTCAGTCAAGTGTGACAAACAGCGTGAGTGCCGCACTATCAGCGCATTAGCTGCATCAGGTTGCGTCATGCGTCAAAATCCAACAGAAATGGTTCATGCAGCCTCGCATCTTTACGTTTGGATTCCCCCGATTTAGGATCAGAACCTGAAACTGTTCTTATATCGGGAGTTGAGTGTACTTTTCATTAATTTTATACCTTACCTTTTTAATTCATTAATTCTTAGTATGAAAAGTACTGGAGATCAGTTCACATTGTGTAGGAAGTTTTTCAATCAAGAATATCTGCAACAAAAAAAAAAGAAAAGTTGAATTTACTTCTTGGTTAATCGAAACTGTGTGATCAATTTGTATGAGAACAATTCCTTCTTTACATGCTCATTTTTAAGCGGAAGTTACAATCCTTTTTTTTATTTACTTAATTGCAAGTTATAAAGGAAAGGCAGAAGAAGCTTCTTGATAAGATTTATCGCAAAAGTGTTATCGGAACGAGTCAAATGTCGAAACTTTGTATAAATGCAGTCATTTGATCGACAGGTCGATCTTTGCGGACGAAAGGAGTAATGAAAGATTGATTCATTCAAGGGGACAATGATTTGCTGTGTTAGAAGTACACTGAAGTTCTTTGTCTTGATGTCAGCTCGATTCAAAGACTCTGATAGAGTGATTCTTTTTATGCGGGATGCACAAGACAATTAAGGAGGTCAACAAAAATTGAATTTTTGATAAAGCGAGGCAGTAAATTGCATGAAAGTCGTGTAAAGCGAAGAGTTATTCACCATTTGAGCTAATGATAACTTTAATTTAAGAAGAATTTTGTATATTAGTACTGGAGGAAATAATTTTAATACATTACTAAAAGGTTCAAACACTTCTTATAAAATTATCTGATTACCCGTATTAATTTTATTCCAAAATAAGTATGCCACTAACTTTGCAAAAATAAAAATTCGCCATTAGGTACCAATATTCTGTTCTTATTATTATCTGTTATACTATTATGAAAATTTCCGCACCTGAGGAGTTCAAAAATGAGGTTTTTGAAAAATGTCTGTGTGGGCATGTGTATGTGAAAAATGAATAATGATAAATAATGATAAATAAAATAAATAATGAAAAAGCGCAGACAAAATCGCCTTTTCCATCTCCTCAGACTCCTTTTACAATTCAAAATACTCTTTTTATTCTATTTTATTTTATTTGAGCATTATTTTAGCGTCATTTAAGCTCTACTTTAGCGTTATTTTAGCATTATTTTAGCTTTATTTTAGCAGTATTTAGAGTTACTTTACAGTTATTTGAAATTAACTTTTTTTTGTTAAAATAAATCTTTTTTTTCTGGCTTTACTTTAGCTTTATTTTATCTTGAATTTAGCTTTCTTTTAGTGTTACTATTTTGATTTATTATAATTTAATTTGCACTCTATTTTAACTTTATTTTAACTTGACTTTAACTCTATTTGAACTTTATTTTGACTGTATTTGAACTATCTTTTAAATCTATTTGAACTATATTTGAACTTTCTTTTAACTCTTTATGAACTTTATTTCAACTCTCTTTTACTATATTCGGACTCTATTTGAACTCTTTTTAATCATTTTTTCATTATATTTGAACTTTATTTGAAGCCCATTTGAATTCTATTTAAACCTAATTTTTACTCGATTTGAAATATATTTGAACTCTCTTTTAAATCTGTTTGAACTTTATTTCAACTCTTTTTGAACTATATTTGAATTTTATTTTGACTTCATTTAAACTTAATTTCTACTCTATTTGACCTCTATTTAAACTCCATCTCAACTCTATTTACACTTTATGTTTGCTCTATTTGGCCTCTTTTTGAACTCCACATGAACATTATTTGAACTCTATTTAAACTCTATTTGAACTCTATTTGAACTTTATTTGAACTGTATTTAAATTCAATTTGAACTCAATTTGAACTCTCTTTTAAATCTATTTGAACCATATTTGAACTTTATTTTAACTATTTTTGAACTATATTTGAACTCTATTTGAATTCTATTTTAACTCTATTTGAACTTTATTTGAACTTTACTTTAACTCTATTTGAACTTTATTTGATCTATATTTGAATTATATAATTACATTTGAAATCTATTGGATCTCTATTTGAATTATATTTGATCTCTATTTGATTTATATTTGAACTCTATTTTACCTCTATTTGAATTTTATTTGAAGTTTTTTGAAACTTTATTTTTGCTCTATTTGACCTCTATTTGAACTCTATAGGAACTTTAT
>CAKNYM010051980.1:331794-382882 GCA_932195095.1 Andricus curvator
AATATATTTGAACTTTATTTTAACTCTTTTTGAACTATATTTGAACTATATTTCAATTATATAATTATATTTGAACTCTATTTGAATTCTATTTGATCTCTATTTGAATTATATTTGAACTCTATTTGACCTCTATTTGAATTTTATTTAAACATTATTTTTACTCTATTTAAACTCTATTTGAACTGTATTTTTATTTTATTTGAACTCTACTTAAACTCTATTTGAACTCCATTTGAACTCTCTCTTAAATCTATTTGAACCATATTTTAACTTTATTTTAAATCTTATTGAACTATATTTGAACTCTATTTGAATTCTATTTTAACTCTATTCAAACTCTATTAGAGCTTTACTTTAACTCTTTTTGAACATTTTTTTAGTATATTTAAACTCTATTGGAACTTTATTCACACTTTATTTTCACTAATCTATATTTGAACTCTATTTGAACTTTTTTTTTAAATTCTTTTTTCACTATATGTGAACTCTATTTGAAGTATATTTCAATTCTATTTGTATTTTATTTTAACTTTATTTTAATTCTATTATTACTCTTTTTGACTACTATATTTGAACTTTATTTTTATTCCATCTGAACTCTATTTCAACTTAATTTTTACTCTATTTGAACTCTTTTCGACCTATTTTTACTATATTTGAAATCTATTTGATCCACAATTATAGTACAATGCTAAAGTTAAGTAATTACAATTGAATATTGTAATAACGTTATAAAGACATCAATATCCGTATAATGAATTATGTAACCAGATTACAATTTTTATTTTTTCCTTGTTCTGCGTAGTTGATAGTTTGAAATGATGTAATTTTCAACTTTTTTTTTTAATATATTGTTCAATTTTAAAGATTTACAATGAAAATTTTTCTATTTTTGAGATTTACAATTGAAGATCCTTCAATTTTAAACGCGTATAAATCAAAATTCTTAAACTTGGATGTTTTTGAAGGTTACACTTCAAGAATGTTAAATTCCAAATCTTGCCAACTGAAGAAATTTCAAGTTTAAACCATCAGAAATACAGAATTTTTAATTGTAAATTTACGTGTAAGATTTACAATTTACAGTTCTTTATTGAAAATTTTTGAATTTTAAAAAGATAGAATTGAAAATTATTCAATTTTTAAGATTTACAATTAAATATTATTCAATGTAACGATTTGCAATTTAAAATTCTTCAAGTTTGAAGATTTACAATTGAAGATTCATTAATTTGGAATGTTTATAGTTTAAAATCATGTAATTTTGAACCTTTTTTTAAATAGATATGTAGTTCAATTTTGAAAATTTACAATAGAAAATTCTTCAATTTTAAAGATTTGCAATTGAAGACTCTTCAATATTTAATGTTTAGAATAGAATAAAATGTAATTTTCAATGCTTTTTTAAATAGTTCAATTTTGAAGACTTAAATTTAAAGTTGATTCAATTTTAAAGATTTGCAATTAAAAATCTTTTAATTGTGTACAGTAAAAATAATAGCGTTGATTTATTTTTTGAAAATTCTTATAATTGTTAATACATATGTAGTAAGTAACTAAATTGTATTCAACCATTTAATAAGACATTGAAAATATTTGAAAAAATTACATAACATAGACAGGGGGAGGGTCCAAATCATTTTTTACAACTCATTACATGGAGGAGGGTAGGGGTGAAAAATTGCCAAAAAATGTGTTACCTAATTTTTTTCCTTCTTTTTTAATTATGTAGCTGTGGGAAACTATGAAATTTTTAATTAAGATGCAATATTGTGTTTGAAAATAAATTTATTATAATGTATATTTCTTCCTGATCCAGAAATGGGCTACCCTAAAAATTTATAATTGATTGTGTTTACATTCCAGGCTACTTTCGTCAGGCATTCGACTGAATATTGACTAAGAATAGATTTTGTATCACGAAAGCTGAAAAATGAAAATCGAGAGTATGCGTATAATATCTTAAATTAGGCAACACTGTAAGCGAGTATACTTGTTGGCGTCAAAAGATTCTTGTGTATTTTTTACATTTTTTTTTATTTTCCCTCTTGGATGTGAACATAAATAATCCTTTTCATGAATGGAAGAAGTTGGCTATTCACTGAGATCACTGGTTTGATGATCCAACAAAATAGTTTTCTTATTAGTGTCCTATCCTATAGCACCAGTAGGCGTCTACCAACTAAGTATATTCAGTCTTTCACGTTTTTATAAATTTAACAAATAAAATGTAGTTTACTTTTTATGCATTTATATTTTTTTATAACATCAATTTTTAAAAACTCTAAGTTATTTCTTATACTGAAACATTATTTTAGTGAGAGAAGATCAATCATTGAACTACTGGTTCCTGGACAAATATTGATATACTATACTTACCCACATATACTATACTTTAATTTTCGTTTGATAAAACCTTAAATTTTGAGGTAATATGAAATTGAAACAAAAACATAATGCGATCTTGTGAATTATGTCTCTTTTTTATAACAGTTTTGTAATGATATTATTTCACTTAGAGAAATGTCATCTTGTGTCAAGAAGATGTTTCTGGATACAATTTCATTTTTCTCAAAAAGAATCTTCTTGCATTAAAAATTATTCATTTGCGACAAACTTTACCAAATTTTGCAGTAGTATTTCGTTATATAAATAAAGTAGTTATAAATTTTCTCAAATATATAGTATAAAATCAGGCTTTCGATTATTTAATGCTTTTAAAAAACTGTCGAAATACATTGAAATTTCAAACTTCACTAATAGAAATGTATTCTCACAATAAAATACAATAAATTACACACACAAACTAGTGCAACTAGGTAAAATTTTTTAAATTTATAAATAGTATTAAAAAAAATAGTGGAAAATCATAGAAAATTACAAAACAAATTCGGATATACTTGCGAAAAGGTCACCAAAAAATATTGACATGTTACTTTGCCTATAAGTATCCCAATGACTTATTCATTAACAATAACTTGTAAATAATTTTTTCATAAAACATCATAAAATTAAGGCATATTCAAACAAAATTTCAGAAAGTACAACATCAGCCATTATTGGGCTATACAATAATGAAATGTTTAATTAATTAAAAGTATGTCTTACTTGAAAATTTGATGTTTTTTCTGATCTTTAAACAATTATAATGTGGGATGCATATAGAAAAAATGTGGATTCTCAATATTCGCATATATGTAGAATTAAAATAATGAAATGCAATAAATCACAGTAAAATACAGCAATGTGAAAATATATAGATTCTAGCAGATTTTTTCTTTTCATTTGCAAACTTATATTATTCTTAACGATTTGTTAAGAACTAATGGAAGGTAACTATACTAGAAACTACAGTTTTTTCTGAAAGAACACTTTATACAAATTTTACAAGCCTACAAATTTTTTTTTTTTTAATTACAAGGGTGCTATTTATTCATTGCAGTACATTTCTTTAATGGACAAACGATGAACAGAACGATTAAAATTTTCGGCAGCTACTATGAATTATTTTTCAATGTTAGTTTTGTTAAATGATTTATTTTAGTCTGTGCAAAAAATACTCTCTCGGTGAGAATCAATCATACCCAACTTAAAAGTTCTTTCACGAAACTTTCCTTTAACAAAATTTTTATTTATTGTTTAGTAAGTGATATTTTGCATTAAAATCTCAGTAAAAAAGTATCATTAAAGAATTGTATGAATTGAAAAATTATGCTTTAATGAAGGTTTCTGTGTAGCAGAAAATGATATTTAGTGATTAATGTTATTAAAACATTTTTGTACTCATATTTTCTTCATTGTTTATTACTTTTGAATAGTTTGTAAACAGTTCAAATATTTAAAGAAGAAAAAGTATAGAGCCCTTTTTGAAATAAGTAGAATTAAATTCTTTGTATTACATATTTTTAATTATTGTTTAGGAAGTGTTACTTCCCATTAAAAACGGAGTAAAAAATTATTATAAAAGAATTGGAAAAATTAGAAACTGTACGTTTTACGGAGGTTTCTGTATAGCAGAAAATTATATTCTGTCATTAAGTTTATTAAAACGTTTTTGCACTCGTTTTTTTCTTTATTGTTTATTACTTTTGTATAGTTTTTGAACAGTTTAAATATTTAAAGAAAAAGAAACTATCAAGCTTTTTGTGAAATAAGTAAAATTTAATTCCAATTGTTACAAAAAACAATATATGTTTATTTAACAAAAAAGCTGTATAAGTGGGAGTTATGCTATTAAAAAAGAATTTCGCATAATTTTTTTTATTTGATTAAAATTAATTGGTTTTGTTTGAGGATATTACTATTTTGATGAAGGTTTCGTCTTTTTTGGTTGAAAAATAATAATCATTTTTGGTTAAAAATTCAACATTTTTTTTTTTGTAAATTCATGTATTTTGTGGAAAATTTGACTTTTTTCGTAGAAAATCAATCTTCTTGATAGAAAATTAATCTTTTTAGTTGAAAATTAAACTGTTTGGTTAAGAATTCATCTATTTTGTTGTGAGTGGAATATTTTTACTGGAAATGTTAAAAATTTAAGGTGTATTCAAAAATTTGAAACATTTTAAGCCCTGCTTCAGTTGGTTTCAAATTATGTCTTTTGGTTTGAATATTCACCGGAAAAACTGAACTATGTGAAGTTACTGGAGTTAAGCAAATAAAAAAAAAATTGAAAATGATGGAAAGTTTAACGAATAAACTTTTCTACAGGTTAAATGTGAAGTAAGCGAACAAAACATGATATTTTTTTTTTTTTAATTAGTTATGCATGGTTTTACCATTTTCAGGACTCGAGGAATATGATTATTGACCCTTGGTACACAAAAAGCATTTTATCCTATTAAAATTGCACTTTAAAAATATTGTAACCTTAAAAATATATAAATGAGAATTTATATCTTTTGTGCTAAAGTGTTCAATATGTTATAAAAACTGCATAAATCCAAGTAGGATAACTTCCCTCTAGGATGCTATTTGAATCCTCAAATTCCTAAATAATTGAACGTAGAAATTATTCGAATTATTTAAAAGTTTAACCGTTCAAACCCTCACTTTGAGCGCTCGCAACTCATTAAAAAAAATCGCAGAAAAAACTGTCCAGGTACACGTGAAAGCTTAAGGTCTCCCGAATCGAAAGATATATATATTGTTGTTCTAAACAAAAATTTACGATAGCGCTGATGTAAAACGTGCCAAAAAACAAGATTTTGAAGGCAATTTTCTTAAGCCTCGACTTTCGCGGCTTCCCAAACCGAGCTGGAGGTCTTAAAAAATCTGAAAAAATTCACAGACGCTCCTTAAGGTCTGCAGAATGCAACGCAGTTTTTCAAATTTCGAAATATGGAATTGTTTACTAATTACAGATCGTTTTCCACAAACATATCATAGGGACCTCGGAAGGGGTCCCTATTGTAGTGAAATGGATACTTTTTTCTAACACTTT
Source organism: Andricus curvator (assembly GCA_932195095.1). Taxonomy (NCBI): domain Eukaryota; kingdom Metazoa; phylum Arthropoda; class Insecta; order Hymenoptera; family Cynipidae; genus Andricus; species Andricus curvator. The sequence continues at coordinate 337,241 of CAKNYM010051980.1, forward strand.
TTATACGGTGGTTACTCTCCTCAAATCCCGAAATATTCCTAAAGGTTTATTTCGCGAAATATTGATCTAATTTCATTTTTTAAAGTGTACTTCAATCACGTTACAAAACTGCACATTTGAAGCCATAAAACAACTTCCTTTCATTATTTCTTCCCAAGATGATATTTTTGTAGAAAACGATCTGTAATTAGTAAACAATTCCATATTTCGAAATTTGGAAAACTGCGTTGCATTTTGGAGACCTTAAGGAGCGTCTTTGAATTTTTTTCAAAAATTTTAAGACGTCCAGCTCGTTTTGGGAAGCGACTTAAAAAAAGTGCCTTCAAAATCTTGATGTTTGGCACGTTTTACATCAGCGCTATCGTAAAATTTTGTTTAGAACAACAACATATATATCTTTCAATTCGGGAGACCTTAAGCTTTCACATGTACCTGGCCAGAATTTTCTGCGATTTTTTTTGAACGATTTGAAAGCGATCAAAGTGAGGGTCGCGTACTTTTGAGACCGACTTTAGTTTCCTAACAACAGGATTCATGCAATCGTTAATACCTCGATCTTGTTTCATCGCAAACATCATTTGCGTAATACGAGCAACGTCGTAGTTTAACTCGCACGTATTATTCGGCGAGTACACGAGGTCGATTTGCAATTCAAAGATCCTCAGCTCTACTATACACTTATAAATCGAAAAGCAACAAAAGGCATCGAGTAGGGTGGCATAAAGGGGCAAACTTGAGGGCGGGGGGGGGGGCACCAAGGTGGAGCAAAAGTCCGTGCCTTGCATAAATCTTGATCTTTTCTCGATTGGAAGAATAACGAGATCATTGTTTCGAAAGAGGGGCACACCAGCTGTGCCCAGCAGCAGCCAGTAACAGCAGCAGCCAACGTTGTTCAGCCCTTGCTTAGATATTAGTCTCGGTGAGTGTACAACTGTGCAGGTCCTTACGATTCCGCAAGGGATTGCAAAAGGGAACAATAAAAAGAATAAAAAATACTCTCGGCGACCATTTCGCCGCGCAAAAGAAACAAAGAATGTCTTTATGAGATAGCGAGATTAGTTCGTTCCAGGCGGTTCTGGACGCTCTTCGTTATGATACTAATCTGTCGCGTATAGTGAATAACGTGAGTACAAATGTACACGGAAAAAAATACGTTTTTGAAATTTTATTTGACTATCCAAGACTTCAGGATAGGTCAAAAATTTATAAAAATTTCGTATAACGTTAATTACAAGGTTTAAGAAAGACTCTCATGACTCTCAATCAGAAATCTCCTCTTGTGTCAAAAGGATGCTTCTTGACAGAATTCGAATTTCAGCTTAAAAGGGTTTTCGTTCGTCTCAAAAAAAAATTTTCTGCAGCAAATATTATCCTTTTGCGACAAACTTTAGATAATCTTGCAGTCAGATGATTATGTTTGTGTAAAAAAGATTTTCCCGCGGTTCAAAACAAAACAGGCAATATATGATGATGCTTTTTTTCAAGAAAACTTTTTCTCTGAGTTTCTCAAAATCTCTTTTCATTATTCCGAGAGTCATGGAGCGATTCGAGGACTCTTTTCATTATTTCGAGGATTGTCTTGAACCTTGTAATAAACGTTAGGGAAAAGTATGCAAGAGTAATCCTCAATTTCCAAAGTTGTTACCTATATGCTTTTTGGAAAATAATTCAAACCAATCATTAAAACCCCAGGTAGTCTGAACTATTCATTAAATTATTTCCACAAAAACGGTTCATTACATCAATTGTTTACCTGTTTCAAATGTTTTTAAGAAACATTTTCAAAGCTGTTTTTTCGCGCTTCCCATTGAAGGGTATAGGTAATCGCTTCTAGTGTCAAAATTAGGGATGAAAGAATACTTCGTCATACCTGATTGTAAATTATTACTGATGAACTCCAAACTCATATCGGTCTATCCCAACAAAATAGTGACAGTTGTTAGCATTATTTGCCTATGTTTTTTTAAGTTGTCTTCGGGTCCATTCAGTGATACCAATCAAAATAAGCAATTGTCAATGTTCTTTATTAATTTAAAATACAAAACGGGTTCAAAAATATTGTTAATTAGGTTCCAAACTTTAATTAAAATGCAAAAATCTTATTATGTCTTGACAAAATTTTGTTTAGTTATGCTAAATATTGTGCCAAATATTCAATTAAAAACTTTAAGATATTTTTCTGCACACATATTCTATCAAATTCAAAACTACTCTTGCCTATCCTAAAGTCTTGAATAATCAAATCAAGTTTCGAAAAATTTTGTTTCCGTCTACCACTATCAATTTAACGAACAAAGGTAAGCATGCGGCTGACAACCCCAACTTTGATTTTTTGTGCCACTTACGTACCCACTCGGGATATCGCTATTTGCTAATACTGTCCGTGACTTATGAGATGTATATCATTCACTTCCGGTCGATGAAACATACTTTTTTGAAACGCAGCTTAAAAAGCTTGACTGAATTAAGTTTTTGTGGTTTCATTAGTGGTAGAGTATAGAGACAGTGAATCCTTTGTAGCATAACATTTTCACGAAAAAAAATCAGAACCACCTGAAAATTTTTTTTAATTATGTGATTCAGGAATTGTAGATGGTTGAAAATTTATTGAAAATCAACCATCACTTAAGTACATTACTGAAATTTAAATCATAAACAGAATTCAATCAAAATTCATCACACGGTATTGAAAGTTAAAGCACATGTTACTGAAAATTCATGAATGCGTATCTAATTTCCATACTGAGCATAGGGTTCGATCCTCAAGGTTCTTAATAGAAAGTTATTAAAAATTTCGTTACAAATTTACAGATATTATTTCTAACCAGTTTTAGTACCATTTATCAATCATAATGATTTGATCATTTTGTACGTTTTTAACAATATTTTTGGTCAGATCAAGGATAAATATCCTTGGTTCAGCTATACATTTCTCTCGTGCATTATAAAGATTTATTATTTTCCAGGTTTAATATGGAACTAAAACTTCCGTAGTTTTCAAATTTCCAAATTTGAAGAATGTTTTAAGACTTTACCATTCTTAATATTCACAAGTTTCAAAGCTTACTTTACGAAAGAGACCCTAAATATTTCTAGAATCTTTTTAATTAAATGTTGATGTCAATATTTAATGATTTTTAATCATAAAAAAGATAAAAAAAGTTCTTCCATTTAAAAAATGCCATATCTCGAATCAAGGATCCTTTTCTATTCTTACATGAACGTTGAATTATGTCAATGAAAAAAGTTGGTAAAAACAGATTTTTCAAATATTATGAATGACCATAATGTGGCATAGGTCAATTCATTCACCTGGAATTAATAAATCTTTTCTATTCTTGCATCAACTTTAAATTAGGACAGGTGAATACAAAAAGCTTTACTATAAAAACCGATTTTCGAAATATTATAACTGACCATAACTGCCTTACTCTTTAATAAAATTGAATAATATTGTAGGGCAATCGATTCATCTCGAACCAAAGAATCTTCTCTATTTTCGTATCAATTTTGAATTATACGAATGAAAAAAGTTTTAATATACAAAAATTCATTTTTATAATATTATAAAGTGCTCAAAATGCAGATAACAAATATTTTTAGAAATCCACACACACGCATATACATCCAGACAATTGGTTAGAACAATGTATTAGATATTTTTAATTGAGGAACATTCAATTAAAGGAATTTAAAATTTTTCGAAATTCTTACCATTACAAAACTTCCTCTAATAGGAAGCAAAAGGAACACAACAAATGAGTAATGACATTTCTTCACTAATAGTAAAAAATCGATCTTTAAAAATTATATATGCAACAGAAAATAACACAGTCTCTTTAAAAAAAATCTGTATGGAAGTTAATAAGAAAAACTAAAACTAAAATCTCAAATAAAAATTAATTTAAAAAGTTTGCTTTTTGATCGTAAATTGTCCAAATGTCTTAGAATATTGGCGATAATTTATCGATTTTGACATTTCGCACACAAACTAACATCAAATTTGATATTACAGTCGATTGAAAGCTAATAAGGTACATTTATCCAAAAAATTAAATACCTACTAACGTCATAGTAACAGCCCACTAAGATTTTCGATAATTTTGATTCATCGAAAACACGAATCTGAATATAAATTGCACATATCTCAGATTTATAATGAAAAAATTTCAACTATTTCCGCACGATAATTCTCCAGTCTCTCCGATTCCTACGCATTTAATTTTTCAATTTAGCATTCAGTTTCAAACTTGTTTAAAGTTATTGAAAAATAAATAATAATAATACAAAAGTATAAAAGTTCGTACAAAATAACTCTAAAACAAAAATACCTTCAACATATTGAGCTGTAAACATCTTAATCTTTTAAAAAATTGGTTTAACAAAATACATCAACTTTGAACCACATAGTTTAACATTCTACCAAAAATACGAATTTTCAAACAAACAGCTGATTTTTTAATCTAAAAAAGATACATTTTAAACCAAAAAGGGTATAGTTAAATTTCAATTATAACAAATAATTTTCAATGAAAAAAAAATGTTCAACCCAAAAATATGAATTATCAACATAAAGTTAATTGTAAACCGAACCAATAGTTGAATTTTCAGTATACAAAGATGCACTTTCAATCGAATGGTCGAATTTTCAAACAAAAAAGATTAAAATTCAATCAAATATTGGAACTTTTAAAACAAAAAGACAAATTTTTTAGAAGAAAGTTGTTGTTTTTAAGCTAAAAAGTTAAATTTTTAGAAAACAGTGGACTTTTAAGTCGAAAAAGGTGAATTTTCAACAAAAAAGATCATTTTCAATAAAAAAAAAGATGGATTTTTAACTAGATAGTTGAATTCTCAACCAAAAAGTTGAACTTTCTACAAACAAGAATAATTTTCTACCCAAAAAGATGACTTTTTAAAAAAATATCTGAATTTTCTACCAAATAGTTCAATTGCTTAAAAAAAAGTTGAATTTTCAACAAATCTTTTTGGGTATACCCAAAAAGATGACTTTTCAACAAAATACTTGAATTTTCAAACAAAAAGTTGAATTTTTAACAAAAAAATAATTTTCTACCCCAAAAGACGACTTTTCAACAAAATACATAAATTTTCTACCAAACAGTTGAATTTTTAACTTAATATACAATAAATAGGATAAATTTTCAACCAAAACTGGATAAGTTAAATTTTCGGATAAAAACTGTGATTAAAAAAAAGTAATTTTGAACGAATAAAAAACGAATTTTCGACAAAATTGTTAAATTTTCAACCAAAAAGATGAATTTTTTTTATCAAGAAGATTAATGTTCTATAAAAAAAGCACGATTTTTGAATAAAATGCATGCATTTTCAACAAAATTATTTAATTTTAAAGCCAAAAAGACGAATTATCTACAATTAAGTTGAATTTTCAACACAAAATATAGTATGTTACATTCCGAGTAATGCATATTATTTTTCATAGCAAATCTATTGAAAATATGATTTTCAACCGAAAAATTTAATTTCCAACTAAATAACTTAATTTTCTATAAAATTGTTGAATTATCGAGCCAAAACGATGAATTGCTACAAAACAGTAGAATTTTTAACATGAAAAGTCATTTAAAAGCAAGTAGTTGAATTTTTAACTATAATTATAAATCCTTAATAAAAAAAAATTAATTTTTTTTAAAAGTACGTCTACCAAGAAAGACGAATTTTCAACCAAAAAGTTGAACTTTTAACTAAAAAAGCTAAATTTTTAACCAAATAGTCAAATTGTCAACTGAAAAATATAAATTTTTAAACAAAAATGGAATAGTTTAATTGTCAGTTTGAAAAATTTATTTTCAATGAAACATGAAACGAATTTTTACGAAAATAGTTACATTTTTAACAATATATTCGCATTTTCAACAAATTAATTAGATTTTGAATCAAATAATAGAATTTTCAAGTAAATTAAATGAATTCTGATCCAAAAATATAATAGTAGCCTTTTCAATAAAAAATTAACATTTACTCAAAAATATAGTTTGGTAGGTTATGGAAAGTACCGCCAGGCCACTTTTTCTTTTAGGACTGCACCACTGGGTTTTCAAAAGTGGGTTAAAAAAGTTTCACTTTCGTTAGAACTTCAGCTAAGCCAATTTTTGGACTTACAATAAATCTGTTATTACAGTGAAACTTCTAAAGCCTTTGCAAAATAGAAAGCTTCAAACTTTCCAAAATTCGTTCCACTACTAAGTGTTTCAAATTGATCCTCTTCAGACGAGGGGTTGACCCTATTAGCAATTTCGATGTCGACCTGAATTCAAGATTTCAAAGAATCCAATTGAAAAAACTTTTTTTCGGGAATTCGAAAGAATTCAGAACCAGGCCCGGTATCCACCTAAATTCGATTCTCTGAAGCCCTAAATTTTATTTCCCGATGAGGAAATGGATAAGCTTGAAGAATTTCTGCGCCAGTGTTGAAAACATGAAATCTACATGACCACAACGTGAGCAGATTGTCGAGAGGCCAGTTCGAAGAGCTGGAATCTATTCTATTTGATCGTGTGGCTCCCCAGGGCTGACCTTGAAAGCCATGAAAGAAAGGCTAGGCAAGATGGCCCACGGAAGAGAAGATGGACGAGGGGCCCAGAAACGGGCGGGGTTGGTCCGAGAGGGGTAGACGTAGAGACCGAAAGTCACTCCCCTTTTCCCGGAGCCTTGGGTCCCATCCCTAACCGACCACCATGAGAAAGATCATCATGGTGGTTTGGCCGAGTAGCCATTCTCGTGAGAAGAGACCCGGATTCGATTCAGGTCGACTTCTAATAAAGACATTCTTCATTCCTTTTGTGTTAAGGCCCCGTCGGCTAAAACCACTCTTGCCCCTTTTGCCCATTACCTTTCGTCTTTGAGCTTTGACTTTGACTAGTTACTATATAGTTGTAGCCACATAGTGAATAGACAGTAGCCGTTTATTCACTTTACAAGTTTAGAGCGATGAGTCCTCAAACAGATGCTGAATGACCCTCTCGAAAACGGATGTTCTAATTACTCAGAGCGAGAGGATGCAGTCTCGCGTGCCGTCTTATAGTGATTTAAATATGAATTACTTTGATATATTTTATTTTATTCATGCATCTCACTCTGAATATTTAGAGGAGTCGGAATATTAAAATAATTATACCTGTTTTTATTTTCATTCGCCTTTTGTGTCTGTGGTACTCAGATTTCACACGTGGTGATGGAGAAGATATTCAGAGTATTCTAAAAAGCATCAATAAGCAGTTATATTAAAATTTCTATATCTTCGTTCAAAATTTCGAGTTTGATCTTTTCTTTTCTTATGGCGGGAATCAGAGCGCAAAAGGCCGATCATTACTCTTACGAGTATGGGACTGATTCCTGTTCGGGACTGGACTCTGTACAGCGACATAGAGAACTCAGGCCGTCGACCAAAGAAGGGGAAATAGGGTAATTTTTTTCACACAAAAAGAGAAAAATAGGGGAACGATTAAACATTATTTTTACATTTAGAAATGAAAAAACAATCTTTTTATAAGAAAGTGTATAGTTTTTAAATAATTTTTAATAATTTTTTCAATGATTTCTGCCATTTAAAAATTTATTCAAAAAATTAGATATAATTAGGTCTTTGAAAACTCATTCGTGGCGATACAAATTAATAGTATGAATGTAAATTGGAAATTACACTCTGTCAATGTTCTTAAACTGAAATTAAAAATAGTACAAGTTTGAGCGGCTCAAATATTTTACACTTGCAGTAAACACACCTCCTGGATTTTTATTTTATAATATTACAAATGAACTGTTTAAAAATCCATAATAACAATTTTTTAAATACTAAGAGTTTTACAAATTTTTGAAACTAAATACCTTGAAATACTTTGGAATCTTTCAAAATAACTTAAAATCCTCTGAAATTTGTCGAATTCCTTCATATTACTTAAAACTATTCGAATCCGTAGAAATTAATCCCTTTTGAAATAAAATTTTATTTATTTCCTAAGTACTCTAGAAATTCCTTAAAATCCTTGAAATAGTAAAAATCCATTAAAATAAGTAGAAATCATTTGAAATTTCTTGGATAAAAATTAAATAAAAAATTTTCATTAAATTTCTCTAAAAAAACAGCTTAAATAAAATGCACGTGCGCGAAGCGCGCTTCACGTTCCTAAATTTTTATTTTTTAATATTAAAAACATATACTATTTAAAATTCCATAACAACAAATTTGTTATTAATTTATTTTTCCTCATTAAAATAATTCAATTATTTATCAATTTTTTCTTTTAAAAACCCAGTTTGAATGAAATTCAAGCACGTGAAGTGCGCGTTCACGTCCCTGGATCTTCGTTTTATAATATTAAAAACAAAAACTATTTAAAAATCAATAATATATAATTTTTAAATATTAACAGTTCTAAAAAAATTTTAATGAATTAAATCATTTAAGAAATAATTAATTCTAGTTAGTGAGATAGGTTACATTATTATTAAATATATATTGTTAAATTGCAAATCGTAATATTTTTTAAATCTTCAATTAAAATTGTTCTAAGAACTAAAAACAGTATCTACTATAAAAAATAAAGAAGTACGAAGTAAAACTAAAAGACTTAACTATGCACATTTTAAAATTAAAACCTGAGAGATAAAACAATTTTGAATACAAATTTGTTTTAATTCTTTGAATGAGAAATAGCATTTTTGGTTTTATTTTGGTCTCAAAGAAAATTTTCTTCATTCAAGGAAAAGTGAAAGAAAGAAGTTTATTTAAATTATGATAAGTCTTTACATACATTAAATATTATATGGAATGTATATTAAAAAAATTAACATCTACTAAAAACTGTGCTTGAATTTTCTGAACTGTAAAAAGTTGTTTTTTGTTAATTTTTGAAAATTGTTTAAATTCTAAAACTTATTACATTTTTGTTTAATCAAAAAATGTCATTAAAATAAGATGTAAATCTTGTAATTCTTGTTTAAATTTAGGTCTAATCGTACAATTTAATTTGGTAAATTTTTAGATATATTTAATATACCTATAATAAAAATGTTAATCGTAATCCTTAATCTGCTAGAAAAAATTATTTTTACTACTTTATGAAAATTTGGGAAATCCTATGATTTTTTAAATTTAAATCGAATTATAAAATTTAAGAATTTTTAAATTAGGTTCGTGAAATTGAATTATTCAAAATTATTTTTGCAATTTTGTTGAATATTTTATTATGTTTCTTCATATAATTTGAAATTAGTTAATGTTCCGATTATGATTTAAAATTATAAAATTAAAATATTACAGCATGAGAATCGTTTAGCTTTTAATCATTTAATGTATAGAATTCCTGAAAATAAAAACAAGAATCCAACGACCAAATTTGGACAACCACCATAAAATGCTCCTATTGTAATTTGAAGAAAAAAAAATTCCTAAAAAAAGAATTTCCTTTTTCCTTGGACAAAGAATAAAAAAGAGGAAAGAAAGGAAAAAGTCCAAGGAAAAAAGAAATTCTTTTTTTAGGAAATTTTTTTTTGTCCAAGGAAAAAGGAAATTCTTTTTTCTCTTTTTTTAGGACATTTTTGTCACATTTTTCTTTCCTCTTTTTTATTTTTTGTCCAAGGAAAAAGGAAATTCTTTTTTTTTAGGAAAATTTTTGTTTTTTTCTTAAAATTACAATAGGAGCATTTTAGAGTGGTTGTCCAAATTTGGTCGTTGGATTCTTGTTTTTATTTTCAGGAATTCTATACATTAACTTGAGTATTGGACGTTTAATAGGATTTTGAATTTGATTTTAATCTAATTTAAAATTCTTAAATTGCGTTTAGCTTTTCTTCTACAGTCAAATATTGTTAAATTTTGACTAGTTACCATTTTAAAAACTGTAAAAAAATATTGCGAATAATTTTTTCTATTTGCATCTCTTTCATACAGAACAAAACTACCCACAGAATAGGAACCTACGGATAGAAAATTAAGTTTCCTTTTCATTATTCCTAACAAAAAAGGAATAATTTTAGTTTTAGCGCTTTTTATACTATTTCAGCTGCCTTTAAATGGTCCTAAAATAATGAATATCCTAACATAATGATAATTCTTATTTAAACTTAAACTAAAATCTAAAGTTTATAGCCCCACGAGCATCGCTCACTTTATCATATTCCAGTTTTGAATAAAATAATGTTGTGTATGTGAAACGAACAATTGTATGTTCAAATATCTTATATTTAAAGAGAAAAGGGGAAAGTTTTTCGAGAATAGGGGAAAAAATAAGAATTTGAAAAAAGGAAAAAAGCAGAGGAATAGGGGAAAGACTGTGAAGCCTGGTATTTCTAATCAATTTATGAATTGACACATCTTCAAGAATTATTTGACAGAACCATATTTTACAATTTCAATTTTGTTTCGAAAAAAATATAGACATTTTAGAAGAGGTCGCTTGTGTCGAACAGTAAGCGTGAAGAATTTTCAAGAGAAAGATTGTGTATGAAGATTAGCTACGCCACTGGTTATGTGTAAGCGAGACCCTGTTTCAACAATAACTCGTCAGCCCCGTCCTCGAATGCGTGCCAATTTTTCTGGAAATCCTTAAATATTGGTGATTATAATTCAGAGAGTGCACCCGGCAAGAGATGTCGAGAAAATAACTCAAAGGTGAGGGTCCTTTGCAGAAACGGACGAGCTGAATGCCGCTCGTTGAAGCAAGTTCCAAGTTCTTTTGAAAATAGGACTTCCGAAGATAATAACTTTTCCCGAGAGTGATGGCATGAGATTGAGATCGACATTTTATTTTGTCTGCCACGAAAATAGACCGATAATTCATGTGGGACGCTGCTTGAATCATGGGGAATGATTATAATGGGTCAGGAAACTTTTCTTGGCCATGGAGTCAACTTGTTTTCCATCCAGCCCTCTTTTCATTCTACAGTCCCGTAAATATTTCCAATCCGAAAAAGGAAATGTCGAAAACTGGAAGAAAACTTGAAGCATAAATCAGTTTTTCTGTCACCTTGTCTATTTGGAATATCAGCATTATGTATTACAAAATTTTGAACCACAAATGACTGATTTCATTTGAAATTGGACAGTCTGCCCGGGGTGATGTCACGGAATTGTTTGTGGCTGAACTATATTATTTTCTAAGGCGAAATATGCAAAACGTAATTTTTTTTTCACCAAAAAAGAAATTTATTACCAACTTATGGCTACTTGTGTAATTAGGTAAATTATGAAAAAATTAACGAAAATTTTCTTATTGAACCAATTGAAATAATCTAAATTTTTGCGAAAGCTTGTAGAGTAATCTAAGCCCCTTGAAATTCATTGAAGAAACTTTAAAAATGAATACAATTACCAAAATGACGTACATTTTTAGAAAAAAAAAATAAAAAATTTAATTTTCTCGAATAGCCCAACTTTGATTATTTTCTTGATTTTGTTTCAGATTCATACATGTTTCGAAAAATGATGATAAGGGATGAGATAATTTTCCGAAAAGTAAAACTACCAATTATTGAAAAATACCCAAAATACAATTACCGAACTCAAAAATTTCCGAAATTTAGAATTACAAAAAAAAAACAGAAAATATTTATAACGAAATTGAAATATTCCGTACGTAATTAATGAAACTAGAAAAACTCAGAAATTACAACTTCACGAAATAGGTAAATTTTTGAAATTAGTGAATTCCCAACATTTCTAATTACGAAAATGTTAAATTCGCAACAATAAAAATATTTAAATTCAATATTTTTGATCTCTTAGAATAATATTTCATTTTATATTGTGCATAATGCATACTGTATAGATTTACATTTTTAAAAACACTTAAATATAATTTGGAATATTGGAATTTCGGGAATTTATTAATTTCCAGAATTTAATAAATTTAGGAATTTGCTAATTTCGAAAATTTGAAATTTTGAAAATACGTGGTTCAAAATGTCAGTAATTATGAACTTTTGGGAATTCAATAATTTCCTCAATTTGGTATTTCCGAATTTTTTTAGTTTCGTTAACTTTTACTTTTGGTATATTCCAATATAGCTGAATAAAATTTTCTGTAATTTTATTTTTTGTTGGTGATTTAAAATTTTGAAAGTTTTCATTTTTGGCAAATTTCATGTTTCGGTAATTATATTTTCGGTATTTTTCAACATTTGGAAATTTTCTTTTCCGGCAACATTATGTCATCCCGATCATAATTTGGGGGAAATTATGATAAATTTAGTAAAATTAAGTTACAAGTTTTGTAAATTTAAGATAATTTTAGGAAAATTTAGTTTCAAATTTGGTAATTTTTAGTTACTATTACGGTATTTTCTAAAATATTGTATCTGAAACCTCCAAAACTTGTAAAAAAAAAATTCCACAATTTAAGGTAAATTTACGAAAATTTCGTTACAATTTCGGAAATTTGTGCTGAAATAAGCTTAAACATATTTCTTTCATGTTAAAATTCTGATGTAATTTTTAAGAACCTGCATTAGTGATCCGATTTCCATAAAAATGAGTATACTGAAGTTTTTGGTGTCGATGAATCTGAATTTGATATCAGAATTTCAAAATTCAAGTTGGCTAAGCCAATATGGCGAATTAAAAATTTGTCAATGGTCTCAATTTTATGAAAATGGGTATCCTAAGATTTTTGCGCTAGCTCAGTTAAAATATAGTATGTAATAGAATTTCTAGATTCAAAATGGCTGAGTCAATACGTCAATTAAAAATCTAAATATATGTATTTTTAAGCTTTAAAATTAAAATTCATTAAATTTAAAGACTTATAAGTTCTTAAATTTTGTCAAGGGTGAAAAGTTTTAAATTCTAAATCTTCCAAATTGAAGAAATTTCAAGTGTAAATCATCAAAATTAAAAATTTTTTTCTTTTTTTTTAAATTTAAATCTAAAAACTGGCTAATTAAAACTTGAATAATTTTTAATTGTCAATTTATGAAATTAAAAACTCTTCCCTTTCAAAAATTTAAAATTCAAGCTCTAGAGTTTTGAAGAGATACAATAGAAAATTCTTAAATTTGAAAATATCGAATTAAAAATTATACTATTTTCACTATTTATATTTCAAAGGTATGTAATTTTGAACCTTTTTTTGAATAGTTTCATTTTTAAATTTTACAATTGAAAATTCTTCAATTTTAATGAATTGAAATTTAAAATTCTCCAATTTTTACTATTTGCAATTGTAGGCTCTGCAATAATAATTAAATTTTGTAGTAGAAAATGATGCAATTTTCAAGACTAAAAATTGAAAAATATTCTATTGTACAGATGTAAAATTTAAATTTATTCAATCTTAAAGATGTACAAATAAAAATTCTTAAATTTGGTCAAAATTCAAGAGTTTACAATTATAAATCTTGCAAATTGAAGAATTTTCAAATGAAAATAAAAGAACTCTTCAAGTCTTTAATTTTAAAGATTACAATTCAAAGTTCTACAATTTTGAAAAGTTAAAATTGAAAAATCTTGAATTTTGAACATATTATTATAATAAACTTATCAAATTGTCATCGCCCATTCAAGAAAAAAAATTAGGAGGAAATTTTTAAACTTAAAATTTTCTTATATTTAAGTGCGATAAACTAAAAATATGTATGAAAGAAAAATAGTTTATAGTTCTAAAAAGTAATGATCAGAGTTTTTATTTTATTAACCTTGGTTTCAAAAATCATTCTCAAACTTAGCAACTTGTAAGCGGAGAAAAAGTAAAAGTCATTTTTCCCCGTATTTATCGCTCGTTTCATATATTTTTCGACTAAAATAATATATATCTTTTTTATGATTTTGGCCAGTGTTATCAAAAAGAAAAAATTAACCAAATTTTAAAACAATTCAATAAATATTTGCAAATGTATCACACGGGTTATCAAAAGTGACCTTTATATCGAGAAATAGGGGAACCAGTACGATGTGAATACCAGTTCGAACTGAATAATTGGAAAAAGTGACTGGGCTTTAAAGCAAAAGTTCTGTAGTGTTTTCTTATGAGTATCAATATTAAAAACGAGTTTTATAAGTAGCCTCTTTACGAGTAACTTTCTATTTTTTAATTACAAATTTTTAAACTGTCTTTTTGACATGGCGATGAAAATTTTGTCCGCTGATAGAGTATCTTTTTTCAGGAATTAAATTGCTTTCTCTGTTCTTTCACTGATTTCAATCTTGGCTTCAAAACTGTCAAACGATTATTCTCTTCATTTTTATCGAAAATATATTATATGTACATGTTTTTATGAGAAGTGTCATTCGGTACGAGATGAATAAATTCTTGACAGGTTAGGCTTGGTTATCAAAATAATTTTTCTACTTTTAGGTTGCGAACACAAAAAGTCCTACTAACCAAACAGCTTTTAAATAAAGAATCAAGTTTATGCCTTTTACTAACATAACCAAATAAAATTATTCCACCGACAACTGTTCGGAAAGGCTTAAAATGTGAATATCCACTGCGTACCAAAACAGTAACATCTGAATAAAATTTCAACGTGTTATAAAGTTCAAAGTACAGGATAAATGGCTATTACATATATGTTATACTTTCCCCAATTGTTCAAAAATTATCAATATCAGGACTTGAAACGTTTTTCTCTTCACCTCATACTGGTTTCTCCTACCCATACAACTTTTTACTCTCTTTCTATCAATTAAATTTTTATTATTATTTATAATTATTAATTGAAGCTCGTTATTTCCTTAAAGCAAGAGAGCAATTTGATCCAATTTCTAAAATTGCTCGAGATTAAGAAAGGCGTCAGAGCGCGAACAGCAGGCTGAGATCAGAATTGGTAAGTCTTGGCGATTTAGACTAGAGGATGCAGCTAGTCTTCGGAGCAGTTCATGATGAATAATGGATGGGACGTTCTGGTCATCTCCTGTCCTGTGTATAGCCTATAAGATTTCCCATAATGGTTACTAAATTGCAGGTACAATGAAACTGCCACCTCGTTCACGTAAACGGACAATTATTACTGGTTTCTGCATCACCATGATTACATCGAACACCATCAAAGAGCCGATACCCATCGCATTTGTAGAAATGAAACTCGAGTGAACACGGCTCCCGATAACAGTAATAACAACGTCTTCACCTAACCACAGACCACACATACCGATCAGTAAATTACAAATTTACATATACGAGAACAGCCCTGCACGTGGCGCCGCCTGCACTCAATAATTAAAAAAAAAAGAGAGAAAGAATTCGCATGAGATGTGCAACATGTGTGGATTTTATTAATTTATGCTGGATTAATGCGCGCTGTAGTAATTTAGGGTAAACCAGTACAAGGCGGATAGAGAAATTTTTCAGTCCTAATATTGATAATTGATGAACATGTGGGGAAAGTATGAGACACAACATTAAAGTTGGAATATTCATTTTAAAGATAGCAATGTCATCACGTGAATTATATTAGCCATTCATTTTCTATTTTATACTTAGATAATAACATTTCGGAATTTTTATTCAGATCCCTCACAGCAATAGGATATACCGGGATATCCCATTCAATCCCATTTATCTTCCAGGTTGTCCAAGAGATATCCCAGGAATACCCCCAAGATATAAGGAATATCCCCAAGATATAAGGGATATCCCCAAGATATCATGTGTATCTCCAAGATATCAGTGATATCATCAAGATATCAGGGATATCCCCAAGATAACAGGGATATCCCTAATATTCCTGTATCAGGGATATCCCCCAGATATCAGGGATGTCCATGGGACGTTTCTGGGATATTCAAATGTCCCAAGTAGGATATATACAAATTTTAAAATCCTACTCGGGACATTTCAATATCCCAGAAACGTCCCAATAGACATCCCTGATATCTTGAGGATACCCCTGATATCTTGGAATTACCCCTGATATCTCGGTAATACCACTGATAACTTGGAGATACACCTGATATCTTGGGGATATTCCTGGGATATCTCTTGGACAATCTGGGAGATAAATGGAATCGAATGGTATATCCCGGTATATCCTATCACTATAAGGGATGCTACTCTTCTGGTACGAAACGAATATCCACCTTTTAACGGTGTCCCATTTTAATTTATGGATGCAAATATCTCTTAAAATACTCCATCTATAAAAAAAATGATTCAGACAAAAACTGTACAGTACATAGGGGGTCATTGAAAAGTACTATTAATTTTGACCTTGAGGTAAATTTTCAAGGTCTTTTGGGGGTCAAGATGATTTTTTTAAACGGAAACACCTATTTTTGACTCGAGATTTGAAAAGAGCGGAAAATTTTACGTCAAAAATGTCAAATGAGAAAAATTTGCTTTTGTGACCTTGGAAAGGTCAAATATCAAGGTAAAGTGTCTAAAAACGGTCATATGCTCTTTTTTAAATTAATTGGGTTTCTGAGAATAGCAAACGTTCAAGATGCTTTTAACAAGTCGAGAGAATGTAAAAGTGTGAACCACCTTCACTATCTCGACCTGCAGGTAAATTGTCAAGGTCATTTAGAGGTTAAAAGTCAAAAAAAGTCTTTTGAAGAGAAGTCAAATGAAGGGCAACTGCTTAAAAAGCTCTTAGAACATTACTTTTAGCGTTACCCGGAAACAACGATGTGGACGTAGTAATTAATTGAAACAATAACAGTCATTGTGAGAGGCAAGGGGACTCACGGTAAACAAGCACCCCAAAGGAAACAGAACTTACTACGTCCACGTCGTTGTTTCCGGGTAACGCTAAAATTAATGTTCTAAGAGCTTTTTAAACAGTTGCCCTTCATTTGACTTCTCTTCAAAAGACTCTTTTTGACTTTTGACCTTTAAAAGACCTTGACAATTGACCTGCAGGTCAAGATGGTGAAGGTGGTTCACACTTTTACATTCTATCGACTTGTTAACAACATCTTGAACGTTTGCTATTCTCAGAAAAGCAATTAATTTAAAAAAAGAGCATATGACCGTTTTTAGACACTTTAACTTGATATTTGACCGTTCTAAGGTCTCAAAAGCATCATCTTGACCCTCAAATGACATTTAAAATTGACCTCAAGGTCAAAATTAATAGTACCTTTAAATGACCCCCTATGTACTGTACAGTTTTTGTCTGAATCATTTTTTTATAGATGGAGTATTTTAAGAGATATTTGCATCCATAAATTAAAATGGGACACCGTATTCAGGAGGTCCAAAAATTCAATTTTTGAAATTTTCAAATTACTTCTTAAATATCCCCCCCCCCAAGTCCAAAAACTCCCATGAATCAAAAATTGGGGTTTGCGATTTTTTGGCGCCAATTATTTTTAAAATAATTTATTATTGTTTTTAGCAGATTTCTCTCAGAACAGAGTTAAAACGCTGAACAAAATTATGTTTGTTGTAATGCATTAATTATTATCTCACTCTAACTGAAAAGTTGAGAGCAAGTTGAAAATTTTAGAAAAAAACGTGACTTTCTAGCATTACTCTAAAAGAAGATAGTGATAAACATCAATAAATTGTTTAAACAATTATTTTTATTGACTTTCAATAATTATTACCTCACTTTAAGTAAAATGCAGCATTACTCTCAGAAAAGATAGTCATGAACAATAATCAATTGCTTAAATAATTATGACCTTGGAAGTCTTAAAATACCATATAATTTTGAAAATCCAATGGAATACCTTAAAATTATAGAAATCTAATAAAATTTACTTGAAATATTTTAAAATACCCTTAAAATATTTAAAATCCTTTGAAATCCTTTGAAATCTTTCGAAATCCTTTGAAATCTTTTGAAATCCTTTAAAATCTTTCGAAATGCTTTGAAATCTTTTGAAATCCTTTGAAGAAGCTCTTTAAAGCTCTTGAAAATTCCTTAGAATTTTTAAAATGGCCCTAAAATATTTAAAAAAATTTGAAATCTCTTAAAATTATTAAAAATTCGTTGGAGCGCTTTGGAGTCTTTTAAAATAGCGTAAAATCTTTAAAATTCTTTAAAATCTTTGATAATACTTTGAAGTAATTAAAAATATTTGAAATCGTACGAAATTTCTCAATTAATGTCAGTAAAATCTTTGAAATCCATTAATATATTTGAAAATCCCTCAAAAGCATCGAAATGCCCAGAACCTTATAAAATTCATTGGAATCTTTTAAAATATCCTAAAACCTTATAGGTCCTATAAAATCGTTCCGTATCTATTTATATAAATTTATATTATATATATAATATATATATATATATATTATATAATATATATTATATATTATACTTATATAAATTCCGTATTTATATGAATAAAAAAAATATTTAATTGTAAAATAATTTTATTTCTAATAATTTAATTAATTTTATAAATAAATAATCATAATTGTTCAAATTTGGGAATTTTCTACAGATATTTTATAATTCGGAAATTTTCAGTCGGGAATTTCATAATTAGAGAATTTTCAAATTCGGTAATATTATAAACTGTAAGGAATTTCATTATTCGGGAATTTTCCAATTCGGGAATTTTATTATTCGAGAATTTTATAATTCGGGATTTTTTAGTCTTCACATTTTAACGAATTAAATTTTGGAAATATATCATTGAAGGGATGGTATGATAATTTTAAAACGTTTAAAAATATAGAAAAAAATGTTATTAGCTTTTCGTAACACATTTTTTAATAATTATGGAATTTTTATGATCTCTAAAATAGAGTGACACGAGGGAAAAGTTAATTTAAAGAAGAAAGTGAAAGGAGGAAAAAAAGTCTTGAATATAACTAAAACGTGTCGTGAGCGTGGCAACCATGGCTGAAAAGAACCTTTCCCGTCGGATGAAATGGCGGCAGCTCAGCTCTTGTGTCCGTTTTCTTCCTCGTTTCATAATCCTTTATGAACACCGCCTACGATGTTATGGTCTAATTATATTTTTTATGCACTGACGAGAATTTTAAATCCAGGCGTAGAGTATTACAAAAAGTATTTTTAATGCAATAATGACGCGTGAAATCTGCCTTTATGAGATTTTTATTAAATAATAAAAGATCAGGGAAGATTAAGAAGATATTAAAAGCGCAATTTCGTAAAGAAAAGGAAATTTTCATGTTGTAATTATGTTTTCGTATTATAGAGCTCTTCTCTTCAAAAGCGACTTTTCATATCAGTCCATTTGACTCATTGATTAAATCAGTCATTTTAAATGATCCTGTCTTTTAAAATTTGCAACTAAAAAAGATATATTTTCAACCAAAAATAGTGTAGTTAAATTTTTAAGTAGGAAAATTAATTTTCAATGAATAAAGGAATTTTTAATGAAATAATTGAATCTTCAACCAAGCAGTTGAATTTTCGACCAAAAATGTTGAATTTTCAAACAGCAAGAATAATTTTCTACCAAATAAACGAATATTTTCAACAAAATACAAGAATTTTCAACCGAAAAGTTTAATTTTCAACTAAAAAAAAAGATTAAGTTTAAAAAAAAAAAGAATTTTTAAATAAAATAGTTAAATTTTCAACTAAGAAAGATCGGTTACTAACCAAAGAGATGAATTTTTGACAGAAATTATCAATCTTGAACCATACAAATAAATTTTTAACAGAGCTGTTCAAATTTCCACCAAGTAGTTGAATTTTCAAACACAAAAAAATAATGTTGCGCCAAGAACATTAATTCTCAACAGTAAAATATGAATTTTTCACTAAATACATACATTTTTAACCAGATATTTGAATTTGCAACTAAAAAAGATCAATTTTTAACAAAAAATGACGTACTTAAATTTTGTTTGACAAAATTAATTTTCAACAAAAAAAAAACGACTTTTTAACGAAATAGTTCAATCTTCAAACAATTAGTTGAATTTTCAACAAAAGAAGATAAATTTTCAACCAGCAAGATTAATTTTATATCAAAAAAGACGAATTTTCAACCGAAAAGTTAACTTTTCAACTAAAAAAGATCGGTGACTAACCAAAGGGATGAATTTTTGACAGAAATGATAAATCTTGAACCATACAAATAAATTTTTGACAGAGCTGTTCAAATTTCCACCAAGTAGTTTAATTTTCAAACACAGAAAAAATAATTTTGCGCCAAGAACATTAATTCTCAACAGTAAAATATGAATTTTTCACTAAATACATACATTTTCAACCAGATATTTGAATTTGCAACTAAAAAAGATCAATTTTTAAGCAAAAATGACGTACTTAAATTTTGTTTGACAAAATTAATTTTCAACAAAAAAAACGACTTTTTATCCAAATAGTTCAATCTTCAAACAATTAGTTAAATTTTCAACCAGCAAGATTAATTTTCTACCGAAAAAGACGAATTTTCAACAAAATACAAGAATTTTCAACCGAAAAGTTTCATTTTCAACTAAAAAAAAAGATTTAGTGTCAACAAAAAAACGCGAATTTTTGAATAGAATAGTTAAATTTTCAACTAGAAAATATCAGTTTTTAACCAATGAGATGAATTTTCAACTGAAATGATAAATCTTGAACCATAAAAATTAACTTCTAACAAAGAAGTTTAACTTTCCACCATAAGTACTTTGATTTTCGAAAAAAAAAATTAACTGTCAACCATAAAAGATTTTATTTTTAAACCAAAAATAGTTGAATTAAACCAAAATTTTTGTTTAATTCAACTATTTTTGGTTTAAAAGTAAAATCTTTTATGGTTGACAATTATTAATCTACTAATAAATCGTCTTTTAAAAGACAATTTATTAGAGTTTTTAAACATTTATTTTCTAGCGATAAAGAAAAATTTTCATAAAATATATGAAATTTCAACCAAATACTTGAATTTTTAACTAAAAACGGGTCAATTTAAAAAAAAGACTTTAATTTCAAATAAAAAACAGTGGAATTCAATAAAAAACGAATTTTTAACCAAATAGTTGAATCATTAATCAAATAGTTGACTTTTTAACTAAAAAACTATCAACAAATTTCAATTAACAAAATTAATTTTAAATAAAACGAACAAGAAAATAGTTAAATTTTCAACTAATAATATATTTTTTAACCAAAAAGATTAATTTTAAACAATTATTTTAACTATAAGAGATCATTTTACCAAAAAAATGGAAAAGTTAAATTTCCATTTAAAAAAAATTGTTTTTCAAACATGAAAGAACTAATTTTAAAATATGACGAATCTGCAATCAAAAAAATGAATCTTTAACAAAGAAGTTTAACTTTTAACCAAAAAATATAAATTATCAACAAAAAATATAACCCGTAACTTTCACAAATGAAATCAGTCATTGTGATTGATCTAATCCGTAACTTTCAATGTGTTAACCAGTCAGAAAAATAATTTTGCGATTTATTTTTTAGCAGACAAATCAGTCATTTTTATTGGCCGAAAGTCAGTCATCTCAAGTAACTGATTTAGTCATCAATATTGACTGATTCGTCTATTAAAACGACTATTATGTCAGTATAAATTATTGGTTAAAGCAGTCAAAGCATGCTTGATTAATTTAATCAGTAAAAATTTGACTGATTTAAATGTGGAGCGTATAAAAAATGTATTATCAAACTAAATTACGATGCTGACTAATTCAATTTTGGTTGAAAATTCATCTTCTTTGGTAGAAAATTCAACTACTTGGCTGAAAGTTGAAATATTTTGTTAGAAATTCATTTTTTTGCTGAAAATTCATTATTTTAGTTAAAAATTCATCTCTTTGGTTGAAAATTGAATTATTTTGTTTAATATTCGACTTTTTGGTTGAAAATTAATCTTCTTGGCAGAAATTCCATCTTTTTGGTAAAGAAAATGCAACTTTTTTGGAAATTTAATATGTTTTAGTTCAAGATTCATCCTTTCAAATATCAAACTTAGATTATACCATATTTAATTTAAAAAATGGTATTAATGTTAATATCCTATTTCCTTTTAAAAATAGTATAAAAGAAATAAACAATAATCGCGCGTGTTTTTTTTTTTCTAATAAATAAAAAAATCTCCAATTCGAAAACTTTTTGAAATATTTTCATGCGTAAAAAAGTATATTTAATTTTGAAGTCCAATTACATTTGGAATTAATTTTTTCACGTAAAATATCTTCAGTAAATAGAAAGTAAAAAATACTTTAAACATTTTTCCGCAGTGCATTTCGAAAATTATGTATTCAGATCAGAAATTCCTGATGAGTAATTCAATGAATCAGACTCGACTTTTAAATCAACCTTCCTAATATCTATTTAAGGAATATCGCCATATATATTTCGCACCTTTGATATAAGAAAGTATTATTATACTCGCAACTTGCGATCTCCCGACTCAATAAACGTAAACCTTTACAAGTCGATAAATCTCTTTACCGAGGACTTGGAGTAATAACTCTTTCGATTATCGACACGTACCCTCGTAAATACGATAAAGTGGATATTTTTCAATGTTTCAAAGTCAATCGCAAACTTTGCTTGACAATATTATAATGGATATTGTTTTTCTAATGATTCTTTCCAAATATTTTCAATTTTAAACGCTTGCTATTTTGAAACCTTAAATTTAAAGTAATAGGGCGGCAAATAGTTTATAAAAAATGCATGATCAAAAGTGTCAGAGTGAATGTCGCTTGAAACGAAAGACCTTGGATACTAATGGACCCGCGTGGAGAGCTTTGCATGGTGACTTTGTGAAGCTCTTCGCCTGGGGTGCTTGCTAGCGAGATTGATCAGCGACATGGGTCAGAGCAATATTTCGGAACGAACATGATATTCCAATAAATAATATGAGAAATCTAGATTTATCTAAGAATATAAACCCCCCCCCCCCCCCTTACCTCTAAATTCGAATCATATTTAAACAAAAATTCTTTTCGTCGCGATTCGTCACATATTTGAACCCAAAAGCGTTTGATTTTAGATTTAAATTATACAATGATTATGCTGTAATATAAATATGAAGTAAAAAAGAATGATAATAAAGTCATTAAATGTGTCCGCTTGGATACCTGAAATTCGTTTATATTACAAATAAATCAGATTCAAAGTATTCCAAATTAGATTCGTAAAATTTTGGACTCAAGGTTTTTGCCTTTTCCGTCTTGTAGATTTTAATTTTAAGGTTTCTCATTTCCGAAAAATGCAAAATTCAAAGGTGTACACTCTAAATTTGAATCAGTCAAGATTTTACTAGAAAATTAATCCAGCATGCTTTGACTAAAAAATCAGTCATAATGCACAAAACAGTCGTTTCAACAGGTGAAATATGAATCAGTCAGTCAGTATTGCTGACTAAATCAAAAAGTCACATAAAGTGACTGATTTTCATTTTTATTTTAATAGATGATTAAAATTAACATTAATGACTGATGAAAACATTGTAAGTTATGGATTAAAACCTTAAAAATGACTGCATTAATTAGTGAGAGTTACTGGTTATATAATTCAAAATGACTTATTCAATTAGAGAAATTTACTGACCGCGTCATTCAAAATAACTTATTTAATCAATGAAAGTTACAGTTTAGATCATTCAATATTACTGATTCGGTCAGTGGATATTACTAATTAGATCAATTCGTCTTTATTGGCAGAAAATAAATCTTCTTGGTCTTTTTTGGTTGCAATATCAACTATTACAGTTTTTGTTGAGAATTCATCTGTTTTTATTAAAAATGCAACTACTTTGTTGAAAATTGAACTACTTTGTGAAAACTTTTTTTTTGTGGGGGAAGGGGGGTAAAAATTGAGCTGTTTTGTTCAAAATTAGTTTTCTTTTTATTGAAAATAAATATTGTTAATTGGAAATTGAATTTATGGTTACAAATTGATATTTTTTAGTTAAAACTTTAACTATTTCAAATATTAAATTTTTCATTGTTTTAAAACGAAAGTTTTTTTGTTTGTTGAAAAATTGTCTTTTTTAGTTTAAAATTTAACTATTTGGTTGCATTTTTTTGAATTTGGTTGAAAATTCATCTCTATTGGTAGAACATAAATTTCCTTAGTTAAAAATTCATCTCTTTGGTTGAAAATTGAGCTATATCGTTGCAAAATAGTTTTTTGTTTTATTTTGAAAATTAATTTTTTGAATTGTAAACTATTCCATTTTTTGTTGGAAATTGATCTTTTTAGGTTGCAAATTCAACTATTTTGTTAAAAATTCTTGTGTATTGTTGAAAATTCGTGTTTTTTGGTTGATAATTCAACTACTGGGTTAAAAGTTAAACTAATTTGTAAACTTTTTGTCTCGTTTTGAAAATTCATCATTTTAATTTGAAAATTCATCTCTTTTCTTGTAAAAACTGAAACATTATGTAACAATTAGTTTGTAAAAATGAATTTTGTCAACTGAAAATTCAACTATTCCATTTTTGGTTGAAAATTCATATTTTTTAGCTGAAAATTTAACTATTTTGTTAAAAATTCTTCTTTTTTGCTGAATACCACTATTTTTTATTGAAAGTTAAAATATTTTTTGTTCAAAATGGCAGCTATTACATTTTTCGTTGAGAATTCCTCTTTTTTTATTCAAAATTTAACTTCTTGATTGAAAGTTGAACTACTTTGTTCAAACTTGATTTTTCTGGTTAAAGATTTATCATTCTAGTTGCAATTTCAACTATTTGGTTGAAATTTCGTGCATTTTGTTGAAAATTAATCTCTATTGGTAGAAAATAAATCTTCTTAGTTGAAAATGTATCTCCTTGATTGAAAAATTAGCTATTCCGTTAAAAATTGTGATATTTTGTTGCAAATTCGTTTTTTTGTTTGAAAATTAATTTTGCTAATTGAAAATTTAACTGCTCTATTTTTTGTTGGAAATTGATTTTTTTAGTTACAAATGCTTGTAGTTTGTTGAAAATAGTTCAAATTGAAATTTTAATTATTCTATTGTTGGTTCAAATTCATTTTCTTTACTGTAAAATTCAACAGATTGGATCATTAAAAATGACTGATTATATCAGTGATTGCAATTGACTGATTTCAAAATTTACTTTTGATAGGTTTGTTAGTCGTCGAATCCGTATTATTTGAATCAGTCAAAATTGACTGCGAATCAGTCACTTTTGACTGATTCAAATTTAGAGTGTATATATAGCACAATTTTAAATATATACATATAGATGTAACTGTCTCCAATTTTGGTCATGATTACTAAAAACGCTTTATTTAAACAAAAATTTATTTATAATTTTACTTTATAAATTTGCGATTTTTAAATTTGCAAACCAAGAAAACATTCAAATTGAATCAATTTGGACTTTTTTACTGTTTTATGAAATAATTGAATTTTCAATGCATATAAGTCAATAAGACTCATTTCTGCTCACTATTATATTAAAAAAAAAGATTTTAATAAAAGATTGTCTTCACACGCATTTTTATTTATTTTTTCTGCTTGATAGCCTTGTCCTGACAATATTCCTCTTCCTAAAAGATTTTAAATACTTTTTAAAACTTTTTTTTCACATAATTTCTTGCCTCGCCATCAGGAATAATATTTCTTGAAATTATTGTTTATTTATAAAAAATATACTTTCCTTCTTTTTATAGACCTTAAAAATCGTCTGTTACAGTGTGATGCCACAAAAAGCTTCTTGGGTACACTCTTCTTTTCTGTGTAGATCTCACTAATCTGACGAGACAGTTGATATAAAAATATCCGAAATTGATGACCCATGAAGAATGACGCAATTATCAATTTGGACGACACTCGGAGACTCATTCTCCCGAGCCTTTTCCGAGATTAATTAAAATATTTTTCTTTTTGCCAAGACATTGCCCAACTGTGGAATTCAACATGGCAAGAAGAACTGGCAAGAAGAAGTGGTAAATCTTGTGCTCGGTCGGTGAACCGCGACAAGGGACACCGAAATGTTTCATGGTCACCCACATAAATACGCGCACAACGTATAAGTAACCGAAGATAAGATAGTCATAATTTAAGGAGATGTTACTTATAACTCGAAGCAGGGTGGGAAGTTGCGTGCTCGTTCACCAAGAGACGAGGCTGAGCGAAATACGATCCGACGCGTGTAGTGTCGTTAAAAGCTTTTCAAACGGAATCTTCTTCCACCGATTAATCGATATTTTATCTTGTTCAAATGAGATCCTGAAACCGCAAAACATCAGACATTTTTGTTCAGTGTCAGCAAATACGAAAGTCGAAGGTCGAGTTCAACCCCCTCAGGATGGGGCTTTAGAAAATCAACACCTGGGTAAAAATATTTGGTCTTGATTTTGTTTTGACTGTTCAATATGTCTTCAAGACCATAATGTCTGGTTCCCTCTCACCAGTAGTGATGCATTCGAGATGACTTCGAGAAAATTCGAGATTTTCTTGAAACATGTTCAGGTGAACTCAAAACTTCATGGAGATCAAGAATCTCGAATAAAAAATTTCGAGATCTCGAGTCGAGAATGTCGAAACTTTTCATTCGAGATTCTCGATCCCAATGAAGCTTTGAGTTCACCTGAACATGTTTCAAGAAAACCTCGAATGTTCTCGAAATCTTCTCGAATGCACCACTACTCACCAGCTGGACAAGACCAGATACACTTGTCTTGAGACACGGAAGGATAATTTATGTAACTGATTTTTAAATAAAAAATCGAAATCTGTCGATAACAATTACAGGCATATTAAATTTTCCATAAAAAGATTAACACTGTCAATTTCTACAAGTATCTAGGGAACTGTTGGCGATAGGGAAAATTGGACAACATTTTTAGATTTGTCATCTCAAGAACATAATTATTGCAGATAAACAAAATTATTCATACATAACAAATAAATACCATAAAGAAAAACAATATAAACATTCTGTAAAATTTAAAGCGGATTAATGATGCCCGGAGGACTTGGGAGCTTTTTGGCTTGCCTTTGAGTTATAAATCTCTTAGGTTCTTTCCAACTCAAATAATCTTGTCTCAAGACATAAATTTTTGTCTTTAAGTCGAAAATATTCGTCTTTAGACATCAAAAATATTCTGGTTCCGTCTCACGAGCTAGACATACAGCATAACTTGAAATTGTCTTGGATTAATCTTTACCCAAAACAAAATCAAGACCAAATATATTTTCCCGGGCAGTTTTGAAGTTTTTAAATTGCTGGATATAAAGCAAATGTCCCAGTAATTCTGTTCCCAACAATCGTGAAAATTGATCATGACTTGACTATATTGATAAAAAATATGTTTAAAGTCACATTTAATGATAATACTCATTCAGTTTTAGCTCTTCGCCTGGGGTGATTGCTAGAGAGATTGATCAGCGGCATATGTCGGAGCAGTGTTCTGGAACGAATGTGTTGCTTCAATAAGCAGCACGGGGATTCTAGACTGATCTAGAAATTATAACTTTCATATTTCACACTTCACATTCGTTCACACTCGGTTCGGAATTCATCTGGTAAAGAATGAATCCTGTTGGTTAAAGATTCAATATTCATCATTTAAGCTGAAAATTTTTTGTTTTGTTTTGTTGGAACATACATTTTTTCAAATGAACACACATCTCTTTTAGTTGAAAATTCAAGTAATTGATTAAAAATTCATGTATTTTGTTGACAATTCGTCTTTTTGGTAAAAAATTAATGTTCTTGGTTCAAAAATCAACTTTTTGCTTGAAAATTTAACTGTTCTGCTGAAAGTTTTTTTTTTTTGGTTGAGAATAATTTTTCTTGACTAACAATGTAACTATTCCATTTTTCGTTGAAAATTTAACCGTTTTCTAGAAAGTTCGTTATTTTGGCCTGAAAATTCAAGAATTTGGTAGAAAAGTGGACTTTTTGGTTCAAAATTAACTATTTTGTTGGAAATTCATATTTTTGGTTGAAAATTAAACTGTTTATTTGAACATTCAACTATTTTGTTGGAAATTTCTTTTGTTTTGTAGGAAATTAATTTTTTCATCTGGAAAAGTTAGGTATTCCATTTTTGGTGTAAAATTGATAATTTATGAGTTGAAAAATCAACTATTTGGTGGAAAATTCTTGTATTTTGTTAAAAATTCATAGATTTAGGTATAAAATCAATCTTGCTTGCTGAAAAATCATCAATTTGGTGTAGGCTTAAATATTTTGTTAAAAATTTGTTGTTTTTTTTTGTTGAGAATTTCATTTTTCGTTGGATTAAACTGGTTTGACAATTTTTTTAAAAGCTTTTTTTTAAACTGAAAATTTAACTATTCCATTTTTGGGTGAAAACTTTATATTTTTTAGTTGAAGAACTTAAAAATGTTATAAAACTTTGAAAGATTTCCGAAAATTTATCAAAGTTTTTTCAATTTCTTTCTAAAATGTTGCAAAGTCCAATAACGAATATTAAGAAAATTATATTTATATAGCCTTGAAAACAAATAAACGAAATTGAATTTTTATAAAAATACTTAAATTTTCAAACCAGTGGTTAAACTTTCATAACGAAAATATGAATTTTCAACAAAAAAGTACATTTTCAACCAAATAGTTGAATTTTGAACCATTTTCAAACCAAAAAGATGAATTTCCAATAAAAAAGTTAAATTTTAAACAAAGAAGTTAATATTAAGAAAATTATATTCATATAGCCTTAAAACAAAATGACATAAAAATAAAAAGCTATTCGAAATTTTTATTTTCTATTAAAAATTATTTTTCCCCACAAATAATAATTTTTTTGTCTTGAATGGAAAATATTTTCTGTTTCAAAATTTCACTATTTGTTAAAAATCTATTTGGTTAAAAATTAATTGGTTTTGGTTGAAGATACAACTATTTTGTTACATTTTTTTATGAATTCAACTGTATTTGATTTAAAATTTGAATCTTCTTGATTGAAATGTCAACTAACACATCTTTCGGTGATAATTCATATTTTTTAGTTTAAGGTTCATCATTAATTTAAGTTGAAAACTCATCTCTTTGGTTGAAAATGTAACTATTTACATGAAAATTTATCTTTTTTTGTAGAAAATTAATCTTCTTGATAGAAAATTCAACTATATGCTTGAAAATTAACTTTTTAATTCATATTTTTGGCCAAAAAAATTAAACTTTTATGTAGAAACTGTCTCACTTTTGGCAAAATTTGCATCTTTTTTGTTCAAAATGCCATTGTTTGAAAATTAATTTTCATTGGTTGAGGATTCAACTATTTCGTT
Organism: Andricus curvator; assembly: GCA_932195095.1. Classification (NCBI taxonomy): domain Eukaryota; kingdom Metazoa; phylum Arthropoda; class Insecta; order Hymenoptera; family Cynipidae; genus Andricus; species Andricus curvator. The sequence continues at coordinate 366,327 of CAKNYM010051980.1, forward strand.
GAAAATGCGTCTGTTTTAGATGAGTTCAACTGGTTTTGATTTAAAATAAGAATCTGTTTTGTTTGAAATATCAATTATTTATTACATTTCTCACTGAGAAGTAATATTTGTTGTTAAAATTCAACAATTTGGTTGAAAATGAATTATTTTTTTAAATTTGTATTTGACATATCTGAAATCTTCGAAAACTTTTCTGAATTTTCTCAAGAATCTTAGGTAAATTATATTATATATAACCTCAAAATCGAGCTCAAAATCAAATAAACAAATGAATCTAACAAATAGTTATGTAAATTTTTTAGTTTGTATTAAAAACTATTGTTCCCCTTAAATTATAATGTGCTTAACTTTTTTTTTGAATGAAAAATATTGTCTATTTAACAATTCAACTGTTTTATTGAAAATTTCTTTTTTGGTTTGAGAATTCATCTTTTATGGCAGAAAATTAATCTTCTTGGTCAAAAATTCTCTTTGGTTGAAAGTTAATCTGTTTTGGTAGATGATTTAACTATTTTATTGAAAATTTGTCCATTTTAGATGAATTCAACTGTCTTTGATATGAACAAAAATACTTTTTTAATCGAATGTAAATTAATACATTTGTCGTTCATAATTCATATTCCATGTTTAAAAATTAAAGCAATTTGTTAAAACTAAACAAATTTTTTTTAAAGACTCATCACGTTAGTTGGAAATGTATCTCTTTGGTTGAAAATGTAACTATTAATTTGAAAATCCGTCTTTTCAGGTGGGAAATTAATCTTCTGGATATATAAAATTCAATTATTTAGTCGAAAATTAACTTTATTGTTAAAAAATCAAACTGCTCTGTAGATCTTTCCTCTCTTTTGATAAAAATTCCATTTTTTTTTTTTGGTTAAAAATGCAACTGTTTGAACATGAATCTTCTCCGGTTGAGGATTCAACTATTATGTTGAAAATTCGTCTGTTTTTAATGAGTTCAACTAGTGTTGATTTCAAATAAAAATATTTTCGGGTTGCAAATTCAAGAATTAGGTTCATAATTAACATTTTGGTTCAAATTTTGATGACGTATCAGAAATCTTCAAAAATCTTTTTGAATTTTCTCAGGCATCCTAGGAAAATTAAATTATATGACCTTAAAAACAAATAAACAAATAAACCTAAAATATGAATAGTTGTTCAAAATTTTTAGTTTGTGTTAAAAATTATTTCCTTCATAACTTGATGCTAGTAAAATTGAGTTTGCTCAAAAATACTGAGTCCAGAAGTAATAAAGAAATAAATATTACAATTGCCATAATCAAGTAATAAAGACATAACTATTAACTCAGGATGAACTTTATGAGGGTTTCCATTCACAAAATTACTCAATTATTATATTTATGCCTATTTTCACCTAAAGTCATTTCCCTTATTTACCCGGCTCACTTAATATGCTTCAGGTAAGTCGATTTTGGAAAGTGATTATATCCTGCATAGCAGAAAAGTGACTTTTGGCAGGTATGCTAACAAGCAGTGGTACAATATTGGCACAGAATGACTTTGGGTTGCCAACCTTCCTAATTTCTCTAATCCTCTATGCAAATCGGTACCATTAGTACTTCTTTTATTGCGGTATGAGCTGTCACAACAACGGTCAAGGTACTCGACCAAATCTTGACAGGGGTTCCTCGCAGTGTTGGTGAGTTACTTTTTTTTTGAGAAACTATACAAAAATTATAAAAAATATAAACTATAAAAAATTATAGTTACAGTTACGTTACTTAGCAAAAAAAGGTAACTAGTTACAGTTACTACATAATATAACTTCAAGTTACCTAAAAAGTTACTTTTTTACTTCCTTAATTTTATAATTTCAAAATTAAAATAACTAGGATGATAATTCATATAAACTTAATTTGAAAAGAAATAGACATTAGTAAAGGTAAAATTTTTCGGTCACATTTTCTAATCAAACCGTTGTATTTTTAACCAAAAATATTAATTTTTTCCCGGATGAAATGAATTTTTCAAGCCAAAAGGACGAATTTTCAACGAAAAAGTTACTTTTCAGGACTTTCTACCCAGTAATTAAATGTTTTCAAAATATTTGAATTTTCAACAAAGTGATCAAACTTTTATACCGAAAATATTTGTTTTCAACGAAAAAGTTCATTTTCAACTAAATATGTAGTTGAATTCTCTACCATTTTCAAATCAAAAAGACGAATTTTCAATTTAAAAAAGTTATTTTTCCAACAAAAATAGTTCAATTTTTGAAAAATGGTTGAGTTTTCATACCGAAAGTATCAATTTCCAATAAAAAAGTTAATTTTCAACCAAATAGTTGATTTTTTTTACCATTTTCAAACCAGAAAGATGAATTTTCAATATAAAAGTTAAATTTCCAACAAAAAAGTTAATTTTTACCCAAATTTGGACTTTCTACAAAAAAATTTAAATGTTTAACAAAATACATGAATTTTCTACCAAATGGCCAAACTTCCATACCGAAAATATGAATTTTTAACAAAAAAGTTAACTTTCAAACAAATAATAGAATTTTCTACCATTTCAAACCAAAAAGACGAATTTTCAATAAAAAAGTTAAATTTCCAACAAAAACTGTTAAATTTGAACCAAATTTGGATTTTCTACAAAACAATTTTAATTTTTAACAGAATAGATGCATTTTCTACCAAATGGTTCAGTTTTCATACCGAAAGTATTAATTTTCAATAAAAAAATTAATTTTCAACCAAATAGTTGAATTTATTACCATTTTCAAACCAAAAAGGCGAATTTTCAAGCAAAATGTTAAATTTCCAACAAAAAAGTTAATTTTTAACCAAATTTGGATTTTCTAACAAAATAGATGAATTTTTAATAAAAGACATGAATTTTCAACAAAATGGTCGAAATTTCATATCGAAAATATCAATCTTCAACAAAATAGTTAATTTTCAACGAAATTTGGACTTTCTAACAAAATAGATACATTTTTAACAAAATACATGCATTTTCAACAAAATGGTTCAGTTTTCATGCCAAAGGTATTAATTTTCAATAAAAAAAAGTTAATTTTCAACCAAACAGTTAAATTTTTTACCATTTTGAAACCAAAAAGTCGAATTTTCAATATAAAAGTTAAATTTCCAACAAAAAAGTTAATTTTTAACCAAATTTGGACTTTCTACATAAAAATTTAAATTTTTAACAAAATACATGAATTTTCTACCAAATGGTTCAGTTGTCATACCGAAAGTATTAATTTTCAATAAAAAAATTAATTTTCAACCAAATAGTTGAATTTTTTAACATTTTCAAACCAAAAAGACGAATTTTTAAACAAAATGTTAAATTTCCAACGAAAGAGTTAATTTTCAACCAAATTTGGACTCCCTGATAAAACAGCTAAATTTTTAACAAAATACATGAATTTTCAACAAAATGATCGAACTTTTATATCGAAAATATCAATCTTCAACAAAAAAGTTAATTTACAACCCAATAGTTGAATTTTCTACCATTTTCAAACCAAAAAGACAAATTTTCAATAAAAAATTTAAGTTTCCAACAAAAACAGTTAATTTTCAACCAAATTTGAACTTACTAACAAAATAATTAGATTTTTAACAAAATACATGAATTTACATCAAAATTTTGTATACCGAAAGTATTTATTTTCAACCAAAAAGTTAATTTTCAACCGAGGGGTTCGCAACTCGACCGATGGAGTGTACACTGACTTCAAGTGATTTCCGTGACTCCATGTGAATTCAAGTGAATTTTAAAACCGAAAAGACGAATTGTCAATAAAAAAGTTAAATTTCTAATAAAAAAGTTCAACAAAGAGATGAATTTTCAACTAAAATGATGAATCTTTGACAAAACAACTGAATTTTGAACAAAGTAGATCAACTTTCAACAAAGTAGTTAAATTTTCAACCAGAAAAAAACAAATTCTCAACAAAAAATAGCTGAACGCTCTTCGGAATTTTTTCTATCAACAGAGATAAATTTCCCAATCAAAATTAGCACATTAACAAAAGTTTAATTTTCAACAAAATAGCTGAATCCTCAACCAAACCAAGTTAATTTTTTACTAAAATAGTGGAACTTTCAACCAGAAAAAAAAAAAAAATTTTACCAAAGGAAATAAATTTTGAAATGAAAAAGCCGTATTTTGAACCAAGAAAGAAAAAAAAATGGTCACTAAATTATTGAATTTTCAAACCAAAAAGACAAATTTTCTACAGTACAGTTGCATTTTAAAATCGAAAATATGAATTTTTAACCAAAAAATTACTTTTCAAACAAATAAAATAGTTAAATTTTTAATAAAATGTATGCATTTTCAAACAAAATAGATGAATTCTCAACAAAAAATATAATAGTTGATATTATTTCAACCAAAAAAGATTTTAATTAGAAATCAAACGCAGTTGAATTCAACAAAAAAAAAACAACGAATTTCAATCAAAATAGTTTATTTTTTGATCAATATAAAATGATATTTTTTTTACCCAAAAGATACATATTGAAACGTAAAAGTCGAATTTTGAAACAAGAAAGAAAAAAATGCACTGAATTGTTACATTTTCGAGCCAAAAAGAAAAATTTTCTACAAAACTGTTGCATTTTCAAACCAAAGATTTGAAATTTTAACAAAAAGTTACTTTTCAATCAAATCAAATAGTCACAGTTGCATTCAACTAAAAAGACGAATTTTCAAGAAAATAGCTAAATCCTCAACCAAAAGAGATTAATTTTCTAGCCATAACTGACACATACACCTCTCTTAATATGAAATATACAAAAACACAAAGTAACTTCAAAGTAACTGTAATTAAAGTTCGAAGTTACTGCAAAAATCGTAAAAGTGACGATACAGTTTTTTGGTTGACCAAGAATCGAACTTTTGAGAACGGCAAAAGAACCGAACGCTACAGAACGACTAATGTCTCTGTTTAATATTTGAAAGTACATTTTTTAAACCAACATAAACTTAAAAAAAAAACTATGCAACAAAATTGCACAAGAAGGCTTGAAAATAATTATGTTCCTTAAAAAACTGTTTTTTAAAAATAAATACTCAAGAAAATCAATTTATGCAAAATAATTGCACAAAAAAAATTAAAATAAGAGAAATATGTTTTCAAATAACATTTTAAACGGCTCATTAAAGACATATATATTATATATACAATTAAAAAAAGAGGTACAAAAAAAAAGAAAGAGACATCCAAATCTCTCTCTCAGCTCTTTATTATTTATCCGTCTTTTTTATACTACCAGGATCCAACATGTTTCGAGGCCTTTTAGGCGCCTCTTCAGGGAAATTTTAATAGGAAACTAATAGGGAATATCTATATGTTTTGCTAATATTAATTAAAAAGCAGAATTGGTTAATTATTAAGGAATTATTAACACCATTTACATTTTTAGTTTCAATATTTCTGAGAATTGATTTATCTTGAAAAAAATTGAATGAAATTTTATAATTTAATTAAAATCTCAATCAAACAATCTTGAGAGTTCATTTGGCAGTTAATCGGTTTGAAATATCTGATGAAATAAAAATGAAGAAAGTTTCAATTTCAATCTATAATAAAAACTTTTTTTTTCAAATAGTAACGAAGTTACCTTGAAAGTTACAAATAACGTAACTTCTTAGTAACTAAGTCACTTGTAACAAGTTACTATACCTAACTCTGTTTCCTCAAAGTTGCTTTACAATTTTTCCACGCACCATTATATTTATATTATATTATTTATTTATTATTATCCAATAAAAATGATTCTATCCTGAGGAGAAAGAACGGCTCAGAGAAACAGTGGAGGCGAGCCTTCGTTTGAAATTTCTTAACCCTTGACTTGGCAGGCATACATTCTGATTCAAGAAAAAAAGCATGCTTTATGAGCACAATGAAACTTCAGTCTGCTAGTTTCGCGATTCCGATGATCTCGTGAGGTACCAGTTGGAAATTTCTTGCAAGATCTTTAATTTTGAGAAAATTAATTTGATTATTTATTTTAATTTGATTATTTATTTATTTCTAAATGAAAATTTCTAATTAAATTCTTCCATTTCAATACATGATTTTAATTAAACATAAATGACTGATTAATACATTGAATTTTACGGATTAGATCAATTAAAATGACTAATTTAGTCAGTGGACTTTACTGATTAGATCAATTTATCTTTATTGGTAGAATAAAAATTTATCTTTGTTAAAAATTCATCGTTTTGGTTGAATTCGATTGCTTTTGATTCAAAACTGAAATACTTTTGGGTTGAAATATCAACTATCACATTTTTCGTTGAAAATTAATTTTTTAAATCAAAATTCAACTACTTGCTACAAATTTGAACTACTTTGTTAAAAATTCATTTTTCTGGATAAAACTTCTTGATTTTAATTAAAAACTTATTTCTGTGGTTGATAATTTAACTTCGATATTGAGCATTCGTTTCTTTATGGTTGAATATTATTTTTGTTCATTGAAAATTTATCCATTCCATTTTTGGTTAAAAATTGATCTTTTTCAGTTGAAAATCCAATAATTTGTTTGAAACTTCATTTATTTTGTTGAAAATTCGTCTTTATTGGTAGAAAGTAATTTCTTTCGCTCAAAATTCTTCTCTTTTTTATATTCAACTCTTTTTTATTTTCAGTTAAAATCATTTTGATTGAAATATGACCTGTTTTTGATTTTAAATTGAAATCGTTTTTAGTTGAAATATCAACTATTACATTTTTTGTTAAGAATTCATGTTTTTTTATTGGAAATTTCACTATTTTTTTTTGGTTAGCTTCATGCTTTCACTACAAAAATTCATCTCTGGTTAAAAATTTAATTGAAAAGAAAAAACAGTTTTTTTACGATTGAAAATTAATTTTGTTCATTGAAAATTTAACTATTCCTGTTTTTGTTCAAAAATGATTTTTTTAGTTTCAAATTCATCTATTTGGTTAAAGATTCGTCTTTTTTACTTTGAAAGTTCGTCTTTTCTGGTAGAAAGTTAACTTTCTTGGCGAAAAATTAATTTTTTTAAATTCAACTAGGGTAGGTTGAAAGCTTTTATACCTTGATGAAAATTTAGCATTTTTGTTAATGATTCATCATTTGAGTTGGAAATTCTTCTGGTTGGTTGAAAATGAATCTTTTTTATTTGAAAATTCAACTTTTTAGTTTAATTTAAATTAAAGTCCTTTTTGGTGGAAATATCCGCTATTACATTTTTTGTCGAGAACTGATCTTTTTTGATTGAAAATGCAGCTGATTGGTTGAAAGGTGAACTGCTTTGTTAAAAATTAATTAGTGTGGTTAAAGATTTATCATTTTAGTTGTAAATTCGTGTTTTTTTTTTTTTGGTTGGAAAATACAATTTTTCTACTGAAAATGTAACTATTCTATTCTTGGTTGAAAATTAATTTTTTTAGTTGAAAAAATGTAGTTTTTAAACATTTGTCTTTTTGGTAAAAAAAATAATCTCCTTGGTTCAAAATTAATCTTTTAGGTTGAGAATTGTTTTATTTGGTTGAAAATCTACTGTTTTTTATTTTTAAAAAATCTGTTTTGTCTGAAATATCAACTATTAGGACATTTTTCGTTGAAATTCATCTTTCTTGGTTGGAAATTCAACTACCTGGATAAAAGTTAAAGTACTTTGTTGAAAATTCATTTTTTTGTTTGTTAAAGATTCATCATTTAAGTTGATAGCTCATCTCTATGGTTTTAAATTGAAATATTTTGTTTAAAACTTGTTGCTTCTTTTGGTTGATTTTTTTTTAAATTTTAAATTCAACTATTTGGTTGAAATTTTATGTACTATCTTTTTTGTTTAAAAATTCAACTACTTGGTTCAAACTTGAACTACTTTGTAAGTTCTTTTTTTAGATTTATTGTTTTTGTAAAAAATTCATCTCTTTGTTTGAAAATGGAACTACTTTGTTGAAAATTCGTTTTTTGTTTGTTAAAAATTAATTTGTTTGTTAACAACATATTCCATTTTGGTTGAAAATTGATCTTTTTCATTTGCAAATTCAGATATTTGGTTGAAAATTCAAGTATTTTGTGGAAAATTTGTTGCTTTTTTGTTGGTAGAAAATTAATCTTCTTGTCGGAAAATTATTTTTTTTTACATTTTATTACTTGGTTGAAAGTTTTACTGCTTTGTAGAAAATTTACATTTTCGCATCAAGATTCATCACATCAGTTGAAAATTTATTTCTGCGGTTGAAAATTGATCTTTTTTATTTGAAAATTCACCTTTTAATTGGTTGACAATTTTTGTATTTTGTTCAAAATTCGTCTTTTTGGTAGAAAATTAATCTTCTTGGTTTAAAATTAATCTCTGATGTTGAAAATTGATCTACTTTATTAAAAATAAACAAAATATAATATTTTTAACCAAAAAGTTGAATTTTCAACTAACCAATTTTTAGCAAAACAAAAAAAAAAGAATTTTATGCAAAATAGTTAAATTTTACAACTAAAAAAGATCAATATTCAACTTTTAAATTATATTTTGAATTGAAAATTTATCTACTTCCTTTTTGGTTAAAAATGGACCTTTATTAGTTACAAATTCAACAGGTTGAAACGTTTCAAATTACTGATTTCGTCAGTAAACTGATGATTACTGATTTCGTCATTTGAAATGTCACTTTCGACTGATTTATCAGTCGTTTAATCCGAATTATTTGAATCAGTCAAAATTGACCTCGAATCCGTCACTTTTGACTTTTGATTCTCCCTAAATTCGCCATAAATCACTCTCAACTAAAATTATTCACATTTAAATTTTATCAATCTCCCGCGGTAGTGGATAGGGTCTAAGTCGACTCTCCCGCGAAACGATCTTATCCTCGCAAGCACCGGAGATTTACATATTACGGGCTTGAGTAAAATTCCGATTATCGATAGCGGCGAGCCCGTCTTTTTGCGAAGAGAAAAAAAAGGGTCAGCACTTATTCGCTCAATCATCGTTGCAATTATTTCACGCGCGTTAATGGTGTACCTACTTAATGCAGTACGTGGTATGCGCATTAATGACACTGCACGATAACCCCGTACGTTAACAAGTGCAAGCCGATGCTCGAAATTTTAGATTAGGGAGATAGATATACACAAACAAGCTGTGCACGTGTGTTCACAATAATTTCAATTTTTTTTCGATTCAGTAACATAAATTTATTATTTACTTTAAGGTATCTAATTGAATATTCGCTATTCCAGTTACATAAGTTTTAAAATGTTTCTGATGATGTGATATGATTACCTGAATTCAATTTTTAAAATTATATGGACGCACGTTTTCATTTTTTCTGGAATTATTCTAACAGGTTATTGATGACTGAAATTTTCAGAAAAATATAAAATCAACATTATTTAAATGTTTCGATGAAAACAATGATTTAATGCTTTCCATGTTCTCAACTCATTAATTATTTATTAGCTGATTAATTTTTTTCACAATATTAAATTAAATAAAGATTGATTTTTAATTTTTTAATATTAAATAACATGAATGATTATTTACTTCAGGGTTATGTAATTGAATATTGGTTATAATTTATATGATAAAAGTTTATTTATTTTGAAAATACCTCTATTCCAATTATGTAATTTTTGTAAGTTTTCGTGATGTTGTGAAATGAGTATCTGAATTCAATTTTCATAACTAGGTTTTAATTTTTTCTGAAATTAGTTTAAAAGGTTAATAACAATGAAAATTTGTTGGAAAATATAAAATAAACATTATTAAAATGTTTCAATGGAAATAATTTCGTATTTCTTTTCATGTTGGAAACTGATTAATTAATTAATAACTGATTATTGTTTTCACAATATTAAATTGCATAGAGATTGAATTATAATTTTGCTATATCAAGGAGCATGAATTAATCATTTATTTCAAGGTTAAACAATTTAATATTGGCTATAATTCGTATAATGAAAGTTTATTTATGTTCAACATATCTCTGTTGCAACTATATAATTTTTTAAAATTTTCGTGCTGTTTTGGAATGAGTATCTCAATTCCATTCTCATAATTTTATGTAAATATGTTTTAATTTATTCTGAAATTAGTTTAAAAAGTTAATTATAATTATAATTTTCATAAAAATATAAAGTAAAATTTATTTGGATGTTTCAATAAAAATATTTGTTCATTAATTTTCACCTTGTAAACTGATGAATTTGTTCACAACCTAGTGGGCACAAAACCATAAAAATCCCAAGAACGTCGTTGTGACGTCTTTCTTACTGGCATTAGACGTCTTAAGATCATCCCTAGGATGTCCAAAAGACATGTTCCAAAATACGTCTTAGGGATGTCCCAAAGACGTCTCTAGAACATCCTTGATTTTTTTGCCCGCTGGGAATATTGAACCACATAATTATTGAATTTTAATTCTTCTTTTGTGTGGTAACATGAATTGACGACTGACATTAATATAATGTCATTTGATATTGGCTATGATATGTACAATCAAAGTTTATTTATGTTTCATACCTTTATTACAATAGAGTATTCTAGCATAACTTCATGGTTATGATAGGATAGGTGGAAATTTTTTCGGAAGGTTAGCCTAGTTGGTACATATTTACAATGAAACAAGATATACCAAATTTCAGGTTGGAGTATCGGATAAATTTGAACAGAATCGGGCACTATAACTTAAAATTTTGGATAGTTGATTTTATTTCGTGAAAATGAAAGCTCTTCAACCGATAAGAGGATAAAACACAATTGCGCAAATGCATTCTACACTTGAAAAATATTAATATTGATACATTCATAACTTACTTTTACGTTTAGAATATTTTTTACAAAAAGTCGTATGCATTCCCATGTAAGAATGTACTAACTATGCTAACCGTCATGACATTTGCACCTATTCTATTATGATTGTGACGTCGAACTCAACCATGTAATTATTTTAAATATTTGTGACCAATTCTCGATTTTCAAATTCCACTTTTTGCACGCTTCAGAGAAGGAAAAAAATGGGAGGTTGTCGGAATTAAAGTTGGAAATATCATCTTTAAAATGAGATTAGAAACCTGATAAAATATGTACTGGTTCTCGAATTGTCATGAAAAATGTGGAAGCATAACCAAGACGAAAATCGGACGGTCCATTGGTGACTAAATTTTTTGGTCTGTTGTTTTTTGCACGTTAACAAAAGATTTAAATTCGACATTCGACTGTCGCTCGACAAACTGATTTTCGGTTTGGACATGCTTCCATATTTTTTATTATAATCCGAGAACAAGTGAATGTTTCACTATGTTCTTGATCTCATTTTAGAAAGAAGATGTCAAGCTTTAATTTGTCGAAGTTTAATTTTTTTCAATTTACATCACTGAGGCATGGAGGAGTGGGACTTAACCCTGAGATAACCACGAAAAAAGAGAGGAATGTATCTTATAATTCAATTTTCAAAATTATATGTGGATATATTTTAATTATTCAGCGATGTTTTGCCGTACGCTGTTGTTTTTCTAAATTATTTAAACGTTCTAATATGATGTTTTAATGACTGAGCGATGTTTCTTGATTCACCAATTTACAAAAATGGCCGTGAAATGAGTATTTGAATTCAATTTTTCAAAATGACATGTACATATGTTTGAATTATTTAGCAATGTATTTGGATACGCTCTTCTCTTTATATATAATTTTATTTAAACATTCCGGTTGAAATACATGTTTATTGATTTTTATATTGAGAACTGAGAATCGGATCAGAATATGATTTTTTTAATTATAGGTATTAATTTGTTAATGACTTAACGATGTATATTGATGCTTAAATTTAAAAAAATGGCCGTGAAAGTGCCCGTAAATGTCATTGTACAAAAATGATGTTTTTTTGAATATATTAAATTACATAACGTGCACTTGAAATTTTCAAATGATATCTCGCCATTTACTATTATTAATAGTAATAGTAAATTTTACGTTACATGGATTCACTGAATGCATTCTTTGAGAATATAATTTCAGCAAGAATTGTATTGGTCAAAAAATGTTAACAAATGAATAGTTATTCGAAAATTGAGTGAATGAGACAAATGAACACAAAACTTAGGGCGCGCTTGCGCGCGCACATAATAGTCTGGTTGTATATTAAAATTGATATATCAAGCATATGAAATCGCTATTTAAGTACGTGTTTATTAAATTTCATATACATTCATGATAATCGCTCAGATAATTCCATTGTACCCAAAATTAAAATAAGATTAGTAATAATTTTCGATTCTTAATAATAAAACATGATACCTTGTTACAGTTAATCAAAAATAAAATTGGATTTTAAGTCGAAAAGTTGAATTACGTAAATAAATGACAGACCTAACCTACAATCAACTGCACTCACAATAAATTTCTACCATTCAGGGCAAATTTTGAAAAGTGTTACACATGTACGTTGCACTTTGATCATAAAAAGCAATTCAATCGACGAATTCTAGATCATTACTTCACTTGCGAATATTTGATAAGATTTAAAGAAATAAAACCACTTTGAGTTTTCAAGCACGCTGCTATACTGACCTGTATATTATATTTAAATTTTGATGTATATTAAATTTCAACTAAAGTGTATGCAAATGACTTCATATGCATTTGTATTAAATTTAATATAGATTTTTCTAACAGTGTTGTATAGGTTCGGACAGCGCGTTTTCTCCAATTATTTGCACTGCTGCCACCTGTAATTACTGTCACATTTTAGTATCAATAGTAGCTTACTTTTTATGTTAACTCGAGGAGATAGTTGATGCTTGTTGCAGCTGCACCAACCAGTGTGTTTACATGGGACAGAAAAATTATCGTGTTGACATTATTATTATTATTATTATTATCGAAATTACAAGGTAAATGAGTTCAATGTGTTATGAATTAAATGAATTGTTATGTCTGGAGAGGATTTTGCATATAGTGCAGATCATTTTTTCCCCCAACAATGCAAAAATGCATTTTAATTTATAGGTTGGGACACAGGTTGGGACACGTTTTTTGACACCTATGGGCTATTTTTTTTTACTAAAAATCGTCTTTGGAGTAACTTTCAAGTGCACGCTGACTCGTGCAATCTATTCATGCGACAGACCTGTGGACTTAAAATGTGCCAATATGTGTGCTAGTTTTTTCACCTGGAAAAACTGTCGGCCCGATTAAGTTGGCAAAATGGATAAAGCTGAGATTTGTAATTGTTCATTTTTATGTAAAAACCCAATTGAACAAATAAATATTTACTAAAAGGTTCGCTGTATGGCGTTTTAAAATTATTTGTCACACTTATTTTTCATGTTTTAAGAAGTGTTCCAATCTACACTACAAAATTTTTTTTGCCAGATTGGAAGACATTCAGAAAATGGCTGTACACTTTTTTTTGCATCGTAATTATATATGTTTTGTTCGCAAAAAGTAAGCTGTTTCATAGACGTTCAAAACTGTGTACTAAAAGCCCAAAAATATTATCATGGAAAAAAGTTATGGGCCAAAAACAAAACCCGTCCCAACCTTTACTACATTCTCCTATTTTTCGTAAAGGTATACATATAGTCATATACATACATATATATATATATATATATATATGTATGCATTTTTCGTAAATGTATACACATACACTGTTAGAAATTTCTATAGCGATTTTACTATAAATGTAATGGAAGCAATATGCATATACGTGTAGTAAATTTAATATACCATCATCTTGTAAAATTAATATACATGTATAGTAAAACAGAGCGCGTGAAAGTTGAAAGTTCTTTGATGCACACAAATCTTGTCAAATATTTAAAACTAAAGTAATAACCTACAATTCATCGACTAAATTCATATTTATAATCAAAGTGCAACGTACAGGTGGGATTTTCTTCAAAATTCACTGTAAATGTCAGAATTTTAACAAAACAACCGCTGCTTTTAGGTTAGGTGTCTTAATTATTCGCTTAATTGAACTTTTCCACTTAAAACCCAGTATAATTTATGTTTAACTAGAAAAAAATATCATGCTTTATTATTTAGAATTCACGATTACTGCAAAAATTAATTTTAATTTGTGTAAAGTGAATTTACCTGACTTTTCTAAGAGTTGACCAATATACATGTATATGAAATTTACTATGCAGCCTCTTAATTACTATTTCATAGACTGAGTTTTTAGATTTACTATACAAATGTATAGTAAATCTATATTAAAATTGCAAACATTTTTAACAGTGTACATAATACATATATGTATTTTGGTGAAGGTATATGTTTTCCTAACCTACGACAAGGTACGACGCCAACGGGTAGTCGAGGTTCAAAAGATAGATTGTACCTTTGCTTATCGGGTAATGTGATTATAGTAAAGATTATAAATGATGGAAACCCTCGGGTCTTAAAAGCAAAAAAAGTGAAAGTAAATTTCGAAGTAAATTCAGATTGTCGAAGACCTTGATTGGGTTAATATCACTCGTTGATAAGATTATAATCATTGGTGTTAACAAATCTAAAGAAAGATTTTGAATATGAAAGAAATTTAAAAAGACGGAAAAAAGAGGATCAAATTATGAAACCTGTATGAAATGCGAAAATAGTGAACAATATTCACTAATGCCAAATGAGAAAGCAAAGTGCTCATAAAGATTAAAATTTTTTTTAATCTGGTAAGGAAGTACATGATTTTAAAAAATCCGGAAAAATCTAGAGAAAAATTTTGAATATGAAAGAAATTTTAAAGAGAGGAAGATAGAAGATCAAATTATCAAACTTGTATAAAAAGCGAAAATAGTAAATACTAATATAATGCCACATGAGGAAGAAAAGCACTCATAAAGCTTATAACAATTTAAAAATCTGGTAAGGAAGTAAATAGTCTCAAAAATTGTGGAGAAAGATTTTCAGTATGAAACACTGAAAAAAATGGATGGTTGCGGGCTAACTATTTAGTTAGTAAGATATGGTACTGCTGTTTTATCATTTGATGTTGCTATTCCATTAGTTGGAACAACAATTCCATTAGCGGCAGTAACTATTCAATTAGTAAAAGCAAACAAGAAAATGGTTGTACAAACTAACCATTTTCTTCAGTGAAGAAATTTAAAAGAGAGGAAGAAAAAGAATCAAATTATGAGAGTTATATAAAAAACAAAACTAGTTAACACTAATGCCAAATGCGAAAGAAAATTACTCATAAAGCTTTTAACAATTTAAAAATGTTATTGTATTAGGAATAAGTAAATGGTCTCAAAAATGGTAAAGAAAGATTTTGTGTATGAAACACTGAAAAACTTGGTTAGTTGGGATAAATATTTAGTTAGTAACATACGGTACTGCTATTTTATTAGTTGATGCTGCTATTTCATTAGTTGGAATAACAATTCCATTAGATGCAGTAACTATTCAATTAGTAAGAGAGGAAGAAAGAGAATCAAATTATGAAACCTGTATAAAAAGCGAAAATAGTGGACAATATTCTCTATTGCCAAATACAAAAACAAATTTATCATAAAGCTTTTACAACAATTTTTATCTGGTAAAGAAGTACATGGTCTAACGAAATCTAAAGAAAGATTTTGAATATGAAAGAAATTTGATAGAGGGGATAAAAGAGGATCAAATTATGAAACTTGTATGAAAAGTGAAAATAGTGCACTATTGCTCATGAGCAATAGTCCCTATTGCCAAATGAGAAAACAAAGTGATCATAAAGCTTTAAAAAAATTTAATCTGGTAAGGATGTACATGGTCTTAACAAATCTAAAGAAAGATTTTGAATATTGAAAGAAATTTAAAAAAGAGGAAAAAATAGGATCAAATTATGAAACTTGTATGAAAAGCGAAAATAGTGAACACTATTCACTAATGTCAAATAAGAAAAAAAAGTACTCATAAAGCTTTCAACAATTTAAAACTCTGGTAAGGAAATACATGCTCTTAATAAATCTAAAGAAAGATTTTTAATATGAAAGAAATTTAAAAGAGAATAAGGAGGATCAAAATATGAAACCTGTATAAAATGCGAAAATAGTGAACGCTATTCACTAATGCCAAGTGACAAAGCAAAGTACTCAATAAACTTTTAACAATTTAAAAAATATGGTAAGGACGTACATGGTCTTAACAAAACTAAAGAAAGATTATGAATATAAAAGTTTAAAAGAGAAGAAAAAAGAGGATCAAATTATGAAACCTGTATAAGAAGTGAAAATAGTGAACACACATTTATAGCCTTCATTTAGTAAATTCATAGCTCATTAAATTATACATTTAGCTTCTGGTTAGACATTATAAATAGGTATCCTTATAAGTTGTGTTTGCACTGACTTACTTTAGAGCCCATTTCCCTCCTACATTGTGGAGTGATGCACGCGAGATGAAAAGGTAAGGTAAATAACGTGGCTTGTGCACTTCTAGATCCGTAAATCTGAGATGTAATCAGAGAATAACGATTTCCAGTGGGGCGAACACCTCACCCAAAGTTCAAATTTCACCGATGTATTTCCAGAAATATACTTCAAACGATTAAATATTTCAGGGAGCGTTCATTAATTACGTAAAGCTTTTTTTT
>CAKNYM010051980.1:385091-406778 GCA_932195095.1 Andricus curvator
TGTGAAAATACTTTGGTATTTCTTGAAAACCTCTTTTGAATTCTCTTAAAATTCTTTGAAATCCCGTGCAATCATCAAAACCGCTTTAAATCGCTGAAAATCCATTAAAAACATTTGAAATCCTCTGAAATCTTTGTAAATCTTTCAAAATCTTATAAAATTCTTTCAAATTCCTTTAAATCTTCGAAATCCAATTGAAATACTCTGAAATCTTTGAAAATTCGTTGAAATATTTCCAAATCTCTTAAAATCCCTTAAAATATAACTTCAAAGCAGATTACAAAATTCTTTAAATATCATTAAAACCCCCTGATGGCATATTCAAAAAATGTGTGAAAATACTTTGGTATTTCTTGAAAACCTTTAAAATCCTTTGAAAACCCGTGACTTTTATTGAAATATTTTAAAATCTCTTAAAATCCCTTGAAATCCATTAAAATCCTTTGTAATACCTTAAAACTTGTGTAATTCCTTGAAATCTTTTGAAATCCCTTGAAATCCCTCAAAAGCTTTGGAAATCTCGTTAAATTCCGTAAAATTGTTGTAATTCTTTGAAATACTTTGTACTTTTTTTAAATACCTTAAAATCTCTTAAAAAACTGTTACGAAGTTCTTTCAAATCACTGAAAATCTTTCAAATTTTTTGAAATATCGTTTATAATTGAAATAATTTATATATTGTATACATATATATTTAGTAAAAATAAAAAATATTACTTAATATCCAAACACTTTTTATAAAAACTATATCATTCGTAGAGAAAAGGATCTAAATTACTGGATTTAGGTCAATGTTTCAGATGTCCAAGCGGACACATGGAGCTGTTGGAGGCTTCTCGTTCGATCACTGAAGTTAAGCAGCGATTGGATCGGTTATACTCGGATGGGAGCCATTGTACTACATGGGAAGTATTTATCAGCTTTTAAGCTGCCTTTAATCTCGTACTATAACACTAAATAAATAAAATTAGAAAGCTGATTTGCTGATTTCAGAGCAACTGAAATTTTTTTTATCACAACTTGTGATAAGAACGCTACTGATAATTGAAAACTACATAACAAGTTGTGAATGTGGTTGTGATGAAATTGCCAATCTTGTCAAATTGTAGAGTCTTAATCCACTTTATATTGCTGATAAAAATTATCTTTTGGGTTTTCTGTGATATTTTAAGATTTGGTAACAAAATTATTATTATTATTGATTTTATTCGACCTTAAATGGAACAACTTACACGAAAATTCTCGAACAAATTAATATTATCACTATATTCTACCTCGCAGAAAATAATTAATACTGTTTCTTTTCGGCACCAGTGATTTGTGATTGAATGATCCGTATGCAGAATACAGAAAAGGTCATTTTGATGACTCGTCAATCTTTCTTTTTTAATAAAAGTCGATATCAGGTGGGAATTTAATGGACACTGATGCGTGAAATTATGGCAGAGAAAAAAGGTAAAGACTTGGCGTGAAAGAGAGAAAAAGCGAAAAAAGTGGGTTAATAATACCTCATTACATGTAAAATAATTGGTATGCATGCAATTTAGAAAATTTATGCGTTGCATGAATTTCATGAAAAAAGGTTTACGACATAAACATGCGGATACGTGTAAATAATGACGCAATATATCACTTCTAAGATTATTTCAGTGGAAACGAGTTGTGAACTTCGAGTGAAAACATGATGACTTTTATTCACATTATGATAAATTCAAGCCCCTGAAAAAATTCTAAATTTAAGTTTTTTATGGTTCTTAATTTGGAATGCATTCAACTTGAAACATTTTTTAATTTAAAAACTATTTATTATTAAGAGTCAATATATAAAACTTTGTCAATATTAATTCTTCAAATTTTGTACGATTTTAAAAATAATATATATTATATAAATATTATAAAAATGGCTTTTTTTATAAAGAAATCTTATCTAAAAAGTGGACATACGCGGGTAAATTAAGACTTTCGAATGATCTAATAAATTATTAAAGATATTATACATATAATACAATGATAGATCATCATTAAGATACCCAATTTTCTACAATTTTCGGTTATGTTAGCGTTTCACACCCGAAATGGGTATTTTTAATGAAAAATCATTGTATTTGAAAGATAAAAAATTTTGAAGAATTTACGTTTTTTAGTTTTGCTAGCATTTTTTACCGGAAATTGAAATTTTTAACAAAAAGCATTACATTTTATACGTTCATATTTTTGTTAAATTTTAGGTCACGATAAAGTTTGACACCAAAAATTGGCATTTTAAAACCAAAATCATTATATTTCGATTTGTTTTCTTCAATTTTTGAACAGCTTCAGGTTATACTAAAGTTTTTCAAAGAAAATAATAAAACAAAAATTGAAATTTTAAACAAAAATCATTAAAACCGAACAAAATTTACAATTCTGAACAATTTTCCTACATGTTGTGTTAGTTTTTTTTGTCGGAAATTATTAGTATTTTTAATAAAAGATAATTACATTTCAAAGAATATTTACAATTTTGTATAAAAACTTTAGGTTATGTTGGTGTGTTTCAGCTGAATTTCAAAATTTTAAACAAAAATCATTACATTTTAAAGGTTTATTTTTTTTAAAACAATTTTAGATTACGTTAACGTTTGACACTAAAAATTGGTATTTTTATTTTTAGCTTGATTGAGAATCGTACTTTTGAAAAACCGAACGTTAAACAAAAAACGCCTGAAACAAAAACCATTATATTCAAATAGAATGATTTTTCTGTAAAATTATAAAATTTATAAGCTTGAACGATTTCGGACTGTGTTGGTGTTTTTTGTCGGAAATTACCATTTTTATCAGAAAAACATAGGGTTTCTAAGAAGATTCATAATTTTTTAACAATTTTAGATAACGTTGGCGTTTTACATCATAAATAGGTATTTTCGGACAAAAATCATTATAATTGAAACAAGATTTTAACATTTGTATTTGCAATGAAAAAAAATAGATTTTAAAGAAGAATCACAATTTTGGAAAAAATTTAAGTTTATGATACCGTTTAAAAGAAATCAGAAATCTTTTTTTACACATTAGGTTTCAAAGAAAATTTGGAATAATTTGTTTTTATGTTAGTGTTTTTCATAGAAACTATTTTTTTTTAATTTTGAACAATTTTAGGTTATATTGGCGTTTTATACCGAAAATCGGCATTTTGAGTAAAAAAAATTATATTTCAAAGAAGATTATACATTTTTTTACAATTTTGTGTTATGTTTTTTACCGGAAATCGGTATAGATTGCAAAGAAGATTTACAATTTTGGAACAATTACAGGATATGTTAACATTTTCCACCGGAAATTGCTTATTTTAAGGCACTTAAAATTACTGAAATCCTCGAAAATCTGATAAAATCTTATGAAATCCTATAAAATCCTTCCAAATCTTCCGAAAGTCTGAGAATATGTTCAAATCCGCAATGAAATTACCCTAAAATGTATGAAATCATCTTCAAATTCTAGAAATCCATCGAAATTCCTTCGAATCTTTTAAAATATCCTAAAATATTTGAAATTCGTTCAAATCCTTAAAAGAATGTTAATCTTTGGAAATATAACTTGAAATATTTAAAATCTGTAGAAGTTTTTTAAATGCTTAGAAATCGCTTGATTCTTGTGAATACATTCTTTGAAAATTGATAAAATATGAAATCCCTCGAAGTCCCGTGAAGTTACGTGAATTCTGCTGATATTTCTTAAAATTTTTTAAATCTTTTAAAACGTCCTTTGAATCCTTCAACTTTGAGAGACCCTGAAATATTTCCAATCCTTCAAAATCTTTTCAAATCCTTCGAAATTTTTCGAAATCCCTTGAAAATATTTAAATCTCTTGAAAATTTCTTAAGATATTATAAAATCTCTTGAAATTTCGTGAAGTTACATGAAATCTGATATTTCTTGAAATTTCTATGAAATCCTTTGAGATCCAGGGAAACCTTATAAAATCCTAGGAAATTTTTTAAAATCGCATTAAATTTTGGAAATTCAAATCATTAAAATCCTTGGAAATTTTTTTAATCCTTTGAAATCTTTGGAAATTCCTCAAAATTTGTTAAAGGCCTTGAAAATTCCTTGGAATCTTCTAAATGACCTAAAATGTTTAAAATCGGTTGAAATCTCTTTAATTCCTGGAAATCTATTAAAACCTATTGAATACCTTGAAATATTTAAAAACCTCTTCAAATTCTTTGAGATTTCACTAAAATATTTTTAAAATCCCTTGAAATCCCGTGAAATTACATAAAATCTGAAGATATTCCTCAAAATCCCTTGAAATTTTTGAAGTTCCATGAAATGTTTTGAGGTCCTAAAAAATTCATTAAAAACCTTATTGAGAGCCTTTAATTTCCTTGAATAGTACTGAAATCCTTTAAAACCTTATAAAATCTTGTCAAATCCGTTCAAATTCCTTGAAAATCCTTTGAAATATTTGGAAATCTTGAAAGTCGTCTGAAATCCCTTGGAATCTTTTCAAATATCTTACTTGAAACCGACAAAACTAAAAAATGTTAAATGACTTTGCGGGTAGTAGTAGTTTCAAACATTGTAAAAAACTTTGTTCTTATGGATATTTTTTACAGAATGATGGAAAAAATACTAATCTAATTATATTGATATGAAATCTTCATAACATTATCGTTACGTAATTTATGGATGGCCCTTTACAGCTTAAGGAAATTTATGATACGTAAGATTGAAAACATTCCTGGAAGAAAATCGGAAATATACAATTTGGTGCATTTGTTACGCTTTTAATTTGAAGCAGATTGCTTCAGCAAAATGTTATCCTATCAAACTTGCATTCAAATTTTTGATTCCTAAAAGATAATAGTATATTATGAGCAACTAGCGCGCGACCCAAAGATGAGTGCGCGAGTCAAAGATGAGTGCCCGAGTCAAAGATGAGTGCGCGAGCCAAAGATGAGTGTGCGAGCCAAAGGTGAGTGCGCGAGCCAAAGGTGAGTGTGCGAGCCAAAGGTGAGTGTGCGAGCCAAATATGAGTGCGCGAGACATGTGTCATTTAAAACTATGTTTACCAATTTTATACAGTTCTCTCCCTAGTTTAACACTCAGATTTTAACAAACCAAATAATTATTATTCCCCAAAACAATCGTGATATTGGTGATCGCTTCGATCAGGCTTCTCAAGAAATTAAACAAGGGGTCTAACCCAAAGATTTAAAAAAAGAGACTCCATGGGATGGCGAGAGTTTCATCGAGTGGGTTCATCGGGGCCAAAGGAGCTTGGGGAATGTGCCGGATCTAAAGAAGTACCGAGTCCAGCGAAGCGAGCCAAGTCTCCAGGACAACGGGGGAGCCGGCAAAAACACGTTCCGACTCTCTGGCCACCCTCCTCCCTTTCCTCCCTTTCTTAGTTTCTTATACTCCTCTGCGTCTTCCTCTTTGTTTCCTCATGCCCTTGGCTCTTTACACTCGCATTTTCATTTTGTAGCCGCTCGAACACTACCTCACGCTATTTTGAACACTTTTTGCATCCCTCCCCTTCTTCGTCACAGATCATCACAAAAAGCTTGAACCCCCAGGGTGACGTCACAAATACGAACACCCCCCGCCCCTTTTAATTCAACCATTTTTCATTGATTCCATTTGATAAACGCCCAAAATAAAACACAAAACATGCAAACAACATATTTTTATAAAAATTGAACGAAAATAGGAGAAGAATAGGGATCCTTTTTAACAAAGAAAGATGATTTTTCAACCTACAAAGATGAATTTTTAACTATATGGTCCAATTCTCAAATAAAAAAGATCAAACTTCAAACACAAACTGTTGCATTTTTAAACAAATAGTTGAATCTTCAAGCCAAAACGACAAACTTTTGGGAAGACAGTTGAATTTTCTACCATGAAAGATGACTTTTCTAACAAAAAAGATGAATTTTAAACAAAACAGTTTGAAATTTCAAGCTAAGAAGACGAATTTTTTTAGACAAAACTAGAATTTTTTATTTAATACGACAAATTTTCTTCAACAGAAACAAATTTATTTTCAACATAGTAGTTCAAATTTCATAAAGTAGTTGAATTTTCAATTGAAAACGATTATTTCCTAAAAAAAGATATAATATGTGGTTAATATTTCAACAATAAAAATATTCTAATTTTAAATAAAAAACAGTCGAATTTAACCAAAAAAAAAGATGATTTTCAACGAGAAATGTAAAAGATGATATTTTAACAAAAAAAAAAAAAAAATAAATAAAAAATTGATTAGCAGTTCGAACTCGAAAGTTCATTGCCTCACTACCCGATTTGGGTAGTGTTTCTAGGTGGATATTTACTACCAATGTGGGCCCACCACACCCACGACGGGCCAACAGCACGCAGTATTCCTGAACGGTCACCCATCCAAGTACTAAAATTTCAATTTTGAACTAAATAGTAGAATTTAAAACTAAAGATCATCAATTTTGAGCAAAAAATAGGATAGTTAAATTTGCAGATCAAAAAATTGATTTTCAAGAGAAAAAGATGAATTTAAAATAAAGTACATCAATTTTGAACGAAACAGTTGAATTTTCAATTAAAAAAGATCAATCACAAGATAAATTATCAACCAAAAATGGAATACACTTTTAGTAAAAAATTAATTTACAAACAAAAAAGAATTTTCAACAAAATTTTTCAATCTTAAAACAATAAAATACATTTTTAATAACGTAGATTAATTTTTAAGGAAAAAATATGACTTTATAATGAAAATTGTAATATTTGAATTTTCAACTAAAAAAGGACCATTTTCAACCAAAATTAAATTAGTTACATTTTAGTTAGGTGAATTAATTTTTAACTAGAAAAAACAACAAATTTTTCAACAAAATAGTTAAATCTTCAACCAAATAGTCGAATTTTGAACCAAAAAAGATGCATCCTGAGCTTTTAAGGATGTTTTTGTCGATTTCCAAATTACTTCATCTTTAACTTGATTTATAAAATTGACAAAAATGGGCCCATTGATTATTGCAATAAATTTTATAATAGAAAGCTAAGCGTAAATAATAAAAAAATAGTTGAAGTTATAATTGTTTATTTAAATGTAGTTATTTGTGTACGAATAGAATTGTAAAGAACCTTTAAAGGAATAGAATGAGCTTTTGTAAATTAAAATTTAATGAAAATTATATATAACTACATTGAAATAAACAATTATGACCTCAAATATTTTTTTATTTTTTATGCTTGGATTCCCTGTCAAATTTGTTTGCAATAATTAATGGGCCTCTTTCGTTAATTTTATAAATTATGTTAAAAATTGAGTAATGTTGCACTGGAATGTACACACAGAAAATCCTTAGGGGAAAAAAACGAGAAAAGGGGAAAAGACGGGAATAGGAAAAGAGTTTCAAATCTTTAATTAAATGCTATATTTGTATAATAAAATCACTTATTTTCATCTTTACAAGCATTTCAAAAAATTGTTATTTACATTTATATTTTCAATGTCTGATGTCACATTCTGAGTTAAACCCTCCCCCTACGTCACAAATTGTCACAAAATCTGACCCCCCCCCCCCCTTGGCAGAGTGATGTACTTTTTGAAGGGCCCCTTTCGTTCCTTCTCTTGCTTCTCCTTCACGCGTCTCAACTCTGAAAAGACGTGTAATGTCACATTCTGCGTTAACCCCTCCCCCCTACGTCAAAAATCGTCACGAAGCATGACCCCCCCCCCTGGAAGTTGAGCGTACTTCTTGAAGGGTCCCTTTCGTTCCTTCTCTTGCTTCTCCTTCACGCGTCTCAACTCTGAAAAGACGTGTAATGTCACATTCTGCGTTAACCCCTCCCCCCTACGTCAAAAATCGTCACGAAGCATGACCCCCCCCCCTGGAAGTTGAGCGTACTTCTTGAAGGGTCCCTTTCGTTCCTTCTCTTGCTTCTCCTTCAGACGTTTCAACTCTGAAAAGACGTGTAATGTCACATTCTGCGTTAACCCCTCCCCCCTACGACACAAATCGTCACAAAGCATGATAACCCCCCACCCCCTGGAAGTGTAGTACTTCTTGAAGGTACCCTTTCGTTCCTTCTCTTGGTTCTCCTTCAGGCGTTTCAACTCTGAAAATACTGTAGCTTCAGCTGATGCTTCATCTCTTCAGCTTCAGCTTCCTCTCCTGCGGTCACGTATTTCTTTGCTCTTGCGATGGCCTCGACACAGCATGGCCGTGAGGCATCCGTTTATATTCCCGGCAACCCCGCGACGCGCTGATTAATATCCAGATCCACTCCGGCAGATAGTTCTTGTTTGGATGAAGCAATTCCAGCCGGTTTTTCTGACGATATCTCGCGCCTGCGCGATCTCTCATACCTGCCTACGTGGCCAGGTATCCACCTACCCATATACCTCATGGATCTGCCTCCTCGCTTCGTCGGAGGCTTTTTCTTATTTAGCCTCCTTTGCTTCTTGGTTCTTGCTGATCTTAGTCATCCTACGTTCTTGATTGCATGCAGTCTACATGATGTAAATTAGATATGTAGTTCTGATTTTCAAGAATTGGATTGCTTGATTTCAATCATCGTACTCTTTCGATTTGAATTAGTTGAAATTTACTGAAATTGGATTGGACTAATGATTTAGTGGGATTGTTTATAGTTTGTAAAATTAGTAAAAATAGGACAATTGTTATTGGGAAATCACTGAAATTTCAGTCAAGTTTGAGAGCATTACTGTAAAATGGGACTAATTGGGACAGTTTGGGATAAAGCGAGACACCCGGAGTTTTTCATTTTATGACTTGATATCGCTTTTTCTGAATGAAAATGATTGTCCCACTTTACCTCATATGTCCCAATATAAATAAAACATTTTCTATGTGTGCGAAAATTAGAATTTTTTGAAATATCTACAAAAATATTACATTATTTTGGATTTGGTTAATAAAATAATTATTTCAAATTTAAAAAAATGTCTTCCACATGTAGTTTCTAGTTTTGTACACATAAGCTTTACAACCTTTAATAATGCTAAATGTGCATTTTTTGACTATTTTGAAGAGGCCTAAGTATTAGGTTAAAAAATGTGTTTACTTTTAAAAATATAGTCGTGTATGTTCTTCCATTCCGACAGAAATGAATTTATGATTTAGATTTATTTTTTAAGATTTGAAAGAATTTGAAAGATTTTAGGATCATTGTGAAAAAAAGTTTGCTTGAACAAAAAAAAAAGTTTTTCTTGAATAAAGATTGAAATTTGGTTGATTCAAACCAAATTTTTGTTTGAATCTATACTTAATATATCATATACCAAAAGATTTGGGTTAAAACAGCTAAAAGTTTGGTTGGATTGGAAAAATTTTAAGGCATTTTAAAGGATTCCAAAGAAGTTTCAAGAGATTTGAAAAATGTCAAGGATTTTCAAGGAATATCATCAGATTTCAGATGAATTCACGGGATTTCAAGAGATTTTATAATATTCCGATTTCAAAGAATGTATTTATCAGAATTGAAGGATTTCAAAGGATTTCAAAGATTTGAAGAGATTTCAAATATTTCAAGATATTTCCAAAGATTGTAAAGAATTTTGAAGATTTTCAAACGCATAAAGAACCCGGGTAAAAATATTTTGTCTTAATTTTGGCTTGGGTAAAGACCAATCCAAGACAATTCCAAGTCATTCTGTATGTCTAGCTCATGAGACGGAACCATACTATTTTTGATGTTGTCCATTTTTTCCTATCTCCAACAGTTCACTAGATACTTCTAGAAAATGACAGTTTTAATCTTTTTATGGAAAATTGTATATGCCTGCAGTTGTTGAGACAGACAGGTTCCGAATTTCTTATTTGAAAATTATTTATTACAAAATAACAAGTTTTATCGGTTGTAAAATTTTAATCCTCAGCAGATGTCAACTGTTTGGTCCTTACCTAGCTACCTGATTCCTGAAAATGGCAGGCCCTGCCGATGGGGTCCATACTATGGACACCATCGGCAGGGACTTCATAGTTTGTAGAGGTCGGAGTATAATGGACAATAAAATTTACAAACTAAAACTTCTCTAATTTTGACCCTGGAAAATGTTAAGGCCACAAATTGGTAATATAATTTTTTTTAAGAGCAATTCGGTATATTTATCAAGACTTTATCAAGACAAGCAAGAGAAGTCTGTATATCTCCAATGTCTAGCTGGTGAGACGGAACCATACATCATGGTCCTAAAGACATATTGAAGACATTCAAGACAAAATCAAGACCAAATATTTTTACCCGGGAAAGTACCCATAAAACAGAGGTTTTTCACCATTTTCCGCAAAATCATTCAACTTTTTTTTATGTTTATCAGGCTTTGACTATTTACTAAATACACTCTGATTCACTCTCTACTCTGATTTGACGACAGACTCAAGAGTAAGTAAAAACATCTAAAATCATTAGTAAAGATCTTCTAAATTGTTGTTAAAAATATAAACCTATTAATTTATTATAATATTTGATTTAAAAATTGAGAAAATGGTATAATTTAGTTTTATATTACATTTTTATAACTTTTATTATGATCTCAATCGTTCTCGAGATCGTTCTTTAAAATGTTTAAGATATTTTAAAAAGCAAGAAAAATACTTAATCAAGATCAAAATTAAATTAAAGTGTAGAGTTTTTTGTTGTTGCATGTTCCACAATGTTTTCATTTTCTTTCTTTTTATTTTAATAGCTTTTAATTATTTGGTAATTCGGTTGTCTCGAGTATTGAGCAACTAATTGTATTTGTTAAGAGGCTGAAAATATTTGAAAAAATTATTGTTTTAACATTTTTAGGACTCGAGGTATATGGATATTAATCCTTGGTTCATAAAAACAATTCTATCCCATGCAAATCTCACTTCAAAAATTTGGAACCCCCAAAATTATTAAATCAAAGTTTGTTAATTTTGTACTTAAGTGTACAATATGCTTCAAATACTGCATATATCCAAGCTTATGTTCAAAAATTTGATAATATTGGATAGCCAATCAGATGGTTTCCTTATATGATACTATTTGAATTTTTCTTCTATCTCCAGTGTCTTTGAGATACAGCATTTGTCTTATTACTCAGGAATCATCTGGAATGGATTTATCATGTTTTTCGCTTACTTCTCAGTTGATGTCCAATATAAAAAATATTGTTTAATATAATATTATTCTAAAACATATTAAATCTACCTATCAATGAGGATCATAAAACAAAGATCTACAAGAGCAAACGCTATCAATACATTTACACGATTGGCTCAAATCTAAATTATAAGTTGTCTATACAACTTCAGGCGAAGCTATCTATAATAAAGAGGATCCGGACAAGAGGCTCTTGACTCGCTTTTACAGTAGCCGAGTATACGATCGATATGGGTATAGGTATAATAGCCTATAAAGAAGCCTGTTCAAATCAGTTAAAATTTTGTTTTTAAAAAGAAAGTAGTGTGAAAAATCCTTTAAACGAAGGAAATAAAGTATTTAAATGGAAAATTTATTTCATACATTTCTGTTTGTAAATAACTGCCCTCAAGATTGCATGCTCTAAAATTCTAAGGAGAAAAGAATGATTTCAGAAATTGCCATGAAAGCTTTTATTCAAACAATTATTCTTAAACATAGGAACGCTGACAATATAGAAATATTGATCTAAGTATTAAATAATGAAATTTGAATGAATTTTGAAAAAAAAACAGAATTATTTTTCGTCGTACTTATCCCCTTCAAAATTTGCAAATTTAAATAATTTTTCTACATTTTTTTACCTAAAGACTCGTTTTATTCATCAAGCCATTAGAAATATTCATCTTCCTTTTTTAAGACTCAGGT
The DNA here is from genome assembly GCA_932195095.1 of Andricus curvator. Lineage (NCBI taxonomy): Eukaryota > Metazoa > Arthropoda > Insecta > Hymenoptera > Cynipidae > Andricus > Andricus curvator. The sequence goes on from CAKNYM010051980.1 coordinate 396,909, forward strand.
ATTCAGAAATTCAAATTTTCAATTTTGAGAAAGGGTTTGAGGAAAAATGGTGAGTCGCAATAATTTGTTTGCTTTATACTAAAGAATATTTCTATTTTTATAAAACTTCACTTTTGAAAACATACTTTTGATGCAAAATCTTATGCTTTTATGTGCAAATTTTTCTTTTAATTATAAAAATAATTCTTCGTCGTCATTACAAAACTAACAAATAAATAATTAAAGGGAGAGAGAAGAGATATCTTGATGTGGGTGATGACAGAAAGAACCCCAAGAAAAAAAAGACATAGAAAAGCTTCCTCCATAATAGTCTAAAAACGAAATTGCAGCATCTTTAACAAATGTTATGAACAAATAGCACATTAACACAGCAAATTTCATTTTTTAATGCGCATCTACATGTCAAGACCTTCCAATTTCAGCCATCTTCGAAGATAATTGCTTCACTAAAAAAGAAAGTAGTCCAAAAAATGAAATTCCTTCATTTTTTTGTTACCCAGCTGATAACAAAAAACATCACTATACAAAGCAAATTTTAATTTTTGATGAAAATTTAGACAGTCATTTTAATGAACATCTACATAGTGATCTAAAACAACGAAATATCCTAATTTTTGTAATTTTGTACACACTTATAACAAAAAATCAATACTATAACAGAAAATTTGATTTTTCAATGCACAAGTACATGTCAAGACCTTCAATTTCAGCCATCCCTGAAGAATAGGACTAATAAAAAAACTTCCAATATATGGTGGTATAAAAAAACGAAATTTATTTATTTTATTTTTAATGAACATCTACATGCCAAAACGTTCAATTTGAAACAGCCCTGAAGAAAACTGGACAAAAAGAAAAACTTCCAACATAGTTGGCTAAACAACGAAACTTCTTGATTTTTCTCATTTTTTATCTACTGATATAAAAAAAAAACAATACAATGATGTAACAAATTTTATTTGACAATGCACATCTACATTTCAAAACGTTCAATTTGAACAATTCATGAATAATATCGGACTAAAAATAAAGTTTCCATAGCATTGTGGTCTAAAAACTAAATTTCCTGATTTTAAATATTTTTATACACTGATAATAAAAAATTGACACTTCAACGTAGCAAATTTCATTTTTTTAATCTACATCGACATGCCAAACGCTTCTGTTTAAACCGTCCACGAAAGAAATCGGACTAATAGAAAAGCCTCCACCATAGTCTCCTAAAAAACGAAATGTCCTCATTTTCCTTTTTTTTCAATCTTTGATAACAAAAAAACATCAGCATGAAATATAAAAATTAATTTTTGCATGCACATCTACATGCCAAGACCTTCATTTTGAGCCATCTTAGAAGAAAACCGGATAATTTATTATGGAAATCGAAATTAGAACTATGTGGAAAATTAGTGTATTATAGTAAAAAGAAAATCAAAATTTAAAAACTGACGGTGCACCCAGATATTTTTTTTCTTAATGATGAAAAAAGATTATCCCTGTTTTCAAAAAACAATTTCAAAATCGACAGGAATGACGAAAGAGTTTCGTCGGGAATTGGAACTTTTTCTAATGGTACAAATTCATCCAAAAACATTTTGATAATTTTTTGATTTAAAAAAAAAACTTCTTCCATTTATGATTTTCCGGGCTCGAGTAACAAATTTTTTTCTCATGCATTTTTATTAGTAGAAAAATCTTAAATGACTAATAAAATTCTTTCGTCACTTCTATTAATACATTTAAAAAAAAATTTTTCTTTAAACAGAGGTTCATTAAACATAAGTTATCGTCTAGAGAACGTTAAATAAAAAATCTGTGAGATTTTGACCGATTCAAATAATGCGAATTCGGCGAGTAACAAATCATTCAACAGTGACTTTTTCAAATAGTCAATTTGACTCACTGATGAAATCAGTCATTTTAGATTCAACCAATCTATTGAATCTTGTATTTGTACTTATACCATCATCGAAAAGAGGACAATTTTCAACTCAAAACACAAAAAACTAATTTTCAATAAAATAGTTCAATTTTTAACAAAAGATATGAGCTTGCAACTAAAATCAAGAATCTTTAACCAAAAAAAAGTAGTTTAACTTTCAACGAAAAATTTATTTTTACAACTAAAGAGATTAATTTTCAACTAAAATCATGAATTATCAACATAAAAAACTGCATTTTTAACAAAGTAGTTCAACTTTCATCCGAATTGCAAAATTTTTAATAAAGAAAGATGAATTCTCGAAAAAATCTAATAGTTGACATTTCAACTGAAAAAGATTTTAATTTCAAATAAAAATGGAATAGTTAAATTTTTAGTTAAAAAGAAAATAATTGTCAACCAAATCGAGATAGTTCAATTTTCAATTAACAAAACTACTTTTAAACTTTTTTTACTTAACAACTAAATTGATAAATCATTAACCTAAAAAATGAATTTTTAACAAAGTAGTTCAGCTTTTAATTAAATATTTTCATTTTCAATCAAGTAAAATAATTTTCTTCGAAGCCTGATTGACTATAACATTTACGCGGATCATTTATGGTAAGAGGTGCTGGTTAGTCTTGGAAAAAGCTGCTTTAGTTCCGTCTTCTTTCAACGAGGGATTTCTGCCAGGTAAATTTTATCGATTCGATAACAAGGAGGTGAAGGAAATGTGGAAATCGAGACGATTACGATAGGCCAGAATGAGAGTTCTTTGTAAAGGCTTTAGTGTGATGGAACTCATCAGTCGAGATATTAAACCTCAGCGAATGAACCAAAAATTGAAAATTGAAGCTGCAGGATTCTTGGGAAGGTTTTATCAGATAGGATATTATTTTATTATGGAAGGTGTTCTCCTAAATGACTTTAATCAAACCAATGATTAGCATTTCAGGGTTTTTTACTCAAACCCTGGGAAAAAATTCCCTGACAATTCCAGATTTTTTCCAGATATCTAAAGAAGTTTTCTATAGATTTCATTATTCATAGCAGGGATCCATTCAAGTATTTCGCATTTTTTTAAATGATTTAAAAAAGCAACCACCAGAATAGATAATTCCAAACAGTTGTGTTAACAACCAAACAGTTGAACTTTCAAGCAAAATAGAGGAATTATCCACCAATAAAGATTTTTCATTCAAGAGTGAAGCAAAATGTCAACCAAATTGTGGAATTTTCAACCCAAATAGGCTCTCTACAAAACAGTTGAATTTTCTACCCGATAATTTTTTCAGCCAAAAAGTTTACTTTCGACCAAATAGTTACATTTAAAAACTAAAAACGATCTATGTTTAACCAAAAATATAACAGATTTTTCAAACAAATTTCAACAAGTTTAAAGAAATCCGAAGAGACCAAGCAGTTTAATTTTCCGTCAAGATTGGTTTCCTACAAAAAAAGATGAATTTACTACAAAATACATAAATTTTCAACTAAATCTTTGAATTTTCAACTAAAAACTATCAATTTTCAGCCAAAAATGGATTTGTTAAATTTTCAGTTAAGAAACTTAATTTTCAACAAAATAGTTATATCTTGAACCATTTAATTCAAGAAAAAAACACAGAAAAAGGATAAGTTTCTTGAAAATAGGGGTCTAAATGCTTTACTTCTAAAATAAAATCACTTCTTTTCATTTTTTCAAACATTTAACAAAATTCACATTTATATTTCCTTTTTTGATGTCATATTCTGAATTAGCCCTTCCCCTTCTTCGTCACAAATCGTCGCAAAATCTGATACCCCTGCACCCCTTGGTATATAAAATAATTATATAAATAATAATATTTAGTATTGTAAAAGAAATTTATTTTATCATTAAAAAAGGAAAATTAATATTTTGTACCTTTTGTATCAGGCCTTTCGTTCCTTCTCTTGCTTCTCCTTCACGCGTCTCAACTCTGAAAAGACGTCTGATGTCACATTCTGCGTTAATCCCTCGTCCCAACTATTCTATTCTTGGTTGAAAATTAATAGTTTTTAGTTAAAAATTCAACAATTCGGTTGAAAAATTACCGTTTTTAGGAAAAAATTCAACAATTTGGTTGAATTTATGTATTTTGTTGCAAATTTGGCTTTTTGGTAGAAAATTAATCTTCTTGATTGAACATTCAACTAATTGCTTGAAAGTTAAACTACTTTGTTAAAAATTTATTTTATTAGTTGAAGACTTGGTTGAAGATCTATTTCTTTGGTTGAAAATTTCTTTTTTAAATAAATTTGTACAACTATTCGGCTTAAAAAGGTTTTGTTGAAAATTCGCTTTTTGGCTTGAAAATTCAACTGTTTTCTAGAGAAATCGTCTTTTTGGTTTGAAAATTCAACAATTTGGTTAAAATTTTTTTCTCTCTTGACTGAAAAATCTTTCCTGCTTGAAAATTGAACTCTCTTGTTGAGAATTAATCTTTTTGGTTAAATTTGACTGTTTTTAATTGAAAATTAAAATCTTTTTTGGGTTGAAATATCAACTATTATGTTTTCCGTCGAGAATTCATCCTTTTTGATTGGAAATTCAACTCTTTTTTTGAAAGTTGAACTTCGATTTAAAAAAATTTATTTTTTGTTGAAGATTTTTAATTTTAGTTGAAAATCCAACTATTGTGTCGAAAATTTAATTCTCTTGTTGCAAATTTAACTGTTTTCGTGGACATTCGTTTTTTTAAATAGAAAATTTGTTCTTTCGGGTTGCAAATTCAAATGTCATCTCAAAAATTCACCTCTTAGGCATGAATATTTTACTATTCAGTTGAAAATGAAATCTTCTGGCGCTGGCCCGGCCCAGACCAGACTGTCTGGTTTCCATACTTGACCCTGGCCAGATGTTTAGAGGCCGATCAGCCGCTAGCTGGACTCCCTGGACCTGGCCCAGACTTTCAAGATTATATAAAAAAGTTTTATTTTGATAGTGTGAATTTCATATTTTCGATCATTTCAGAAACCCTGTAACTTTTTCGAAATATGTCTAAAGACATATATCAGTGATCAGCGCCAGTCCTGGGCCAGACCAGACCTTCCAGACAGAACATAGAAATTTTTGTTCTAGGATCGCTGATCAACTAGTTTGGTCTTCCAAACTAAACAGTCTCGATAAAGCCAGACCTGGGCCAGACCTGGGGCAGGCCTGGGCCACACCTGGAACAGAGCTGACACCAGCTGCCATGACATTTTTCCACATGGGAAGAAAAGTTATGAGTAAAATAAATTAAAGCATAAAGAAGGGAGCATGCCGGTAAGTCTCGAGCTTTATCAGTGGAACGAATATTCCAGCGTAATTGTCTCGCTAAAAGCGGCGAATGAAAAACGCTTCATAAATTTCGTTTTCAATATCGATATGGAGAAAATTAGCGTCAGCTGATCGCAAGGCTCGACCGGAGAAAATCAATATTTTCCTGGCTCGCTTCTCGTTATTCGCAAGTGTCTATTCCATCGGGTTATGGACTCGGCTTATCACCGAATGACCGGTTAAGCAAATCGAAATGGCCTTTCGAATGAGCGTACCAAGTGAATCTGCATAACTCTTTTTAGTATCTTAATAGAAACTATAAAAACGACCAATGTCTCCATATGAACTAAGAACCAGCATTTGTTTGCTGTAAATATTTTAAAAGTAAAATCATTACATAATTTTTCGAAACTTTTTTTAATGGCGAGTATTTTTTTTTTGTAATTTAAGTTGATTTTTTTTAGTTTAACCCCAAAAAAACTGTTAATTTTACCTTAATATTGTAATTATATGCAAAGGCGGAAACAGAAAATTTTTTGGAATATTATTAAATATAATAAGGTGACGAATTCCACTTTAATTATATTTTTCAATTATAATGTTCACATTCATGAGAGAACGTATGTTGAGTGGGGTGCGAGGGTAGGGCAAATTTTCCTATTTTCGATTCAAAATAAAAATCTTTTTGGGTTGAAAGTTGAACGGATTTGTTAACAATTCATATCTTTGTTTAAATATTCATCAATTTAATTTAAAACTCGTCTCTTTGGTTGAAAATTTAATTACTTTGTTAAAAACACATTTTTTTAATTCGACTACGATCTTGAAAGTTGAACTACTTCGTTAAAAATTAAATTTTGTTGGTTCAAGATTCATTATTTTAGTTAAAAATTGATCTCTGGTTAAAAATTCTTTTTTTTCTGTTAAAAATTCAGTTTCTTATCTGAAAATTAACCTATTCCATTTTTGGTTAAAAAGTTTTTCTTTATAAGTTAAAAATTCAAATTATAGATGAAAATGTATGTATTTAGTAAAAATATTTGTCTTTCTGGGTAGAAAATTAAACTTCTTTGTTAAAAAATCACATTTTTTGGTTCAAAATTGAACTATTTTGTTGAAAATTATTTTTTTATTGAAAATTTAACTACTGGGTTGAAAGTTGAAAATTTTTTTAACAATTCATTTTTTTTGTTCAAGATTCTTCATCATTTTCAGTTAAAAGCTCATCTATTTGATTGAACATTTAACAATTTTGTTGAAAAATCGTATTTTTTGATAGAATTCCACTGTTTTTCTATTACAAGTTACAATCTTTTTTGGTTGAAATATCAACTGTTTTTTAATTAAAATTAAAATCTTTTTTGTTTTAAATATGAACTATTACATTTTTCGTTGAGAATTCATTTTCTTGTTGTTCAAAATTCAATTACATGGTTGAAACTTTTAAAATTTAACTAATTAGTTAAAAATTCATTTTTTAGTTAAAGATTCACCATTTTAGTTTAAAATTCAACTATTTGGTTATAAATTCATGAATTGTGTTGAAAATTCGTCTTTATTAGTCAAAATAAATATTCTTTGTGTGTTTTTTGATAGAAAATTAATCATCTTGATTTGAAATTTCTTTTTTGTTATGAAGAAAATTCTACTAGGTGGTTGAAAATTAAAACGTCGTTATCTTTATGTAAATTAATTTTTTTAACTGAAAATTTAAGTATTCCATTTTTGTTATAAATTGATTTTTTATTAGAAAAATCAACTCTTTGGTTTTTCATATAAAATTAAAATCTTTTTTTAGTAGAAAATTCAACTCTTTGGTTTTTCATATAAAATTAAAATCTTTTTTTAATGAAATATCAACTGTTTTTTATTTAAAATTGAAATCTTTTTTTTGTGAAAAAATATCAACTATTACATTTTTTATTGAGAATTCATCTTTTTTTATTGGAAATTTTTGTAGTTTGTTCACATTACGAATATTTTGTTAAAAATTCATTTTTTGGTTGAATATTCATAATTTTAGTTGAAAATTCAACTGTTTGGTTGAAAATGAACTTTTCTGTTGAAAATTATTCTTTTTGGTTGAAACTTCTTGTAAAAATTTATGTATTTTGTTGAAAATTCGTCCTTTTCGGCAGAAAATTCAACTGTTTCGTAGACAATTCGCTTTTCTAAATTGAAAATTTTTTTTTTTAGTGAAAATTCAACTATCCTATTTACGGCTGCAAAGTTATCTTTTTTAGTCTAAAAGTTTAAATATTTGATTAAAAATTCGTCTTTCATAGTAGAAAATTAATCTTCTTGGTTGAAAATTCAACTATTTGGTTAAAAATGTAGGTATTTTATTAAAAAATCGTCGATTTCGGTAGAAAATTGATGATTCTTATTTTAACATTGAACTATATTTAGTTCAAAATTTAAGCATTTTGTTAAGAATTCGTTTTTAATAATATAAAATTATTTTCTTGGTTGAAAATTCATCTTTTTGGGCTAAAAATTCAATCATTTGCCTGAAAGTTCAACCAATTGAATTTCGTCAGATTTCATAAAAATAATTAATTAATTTTCTTAGGATTTCCAAACATATCAGGAGGATTTAAGGGATTTCAACAAATTTCGAGGGACTTTCATTGAATTTAAGGTTTTCAAAAGGATTTTATAGGATTTCTAAATATTTTAACTAATTTTAAACAGGAATTTGAAGATTTCCTAACATTTTAAGGATTTTAAAATCATCTCAAGGGATTCCAGAGAATTTTGTAGGATTTCCAAAGATTTCGAGTTAACTTTGGAAAATAAATAAAATAAATTAAAATTTGAAGGGTTTACTGGCGATTTCAAGGGATTTTAAGGTGTTCCAAGAATGTATCACTATTCACTATTTAAAAATCAACATGACAAAAAAAATTTGAGCAATTCAGGAAAAGTCCTTAAATAAGGGAAATACCTCAAAGATGGCGTGTCAAAGAGGTTAATAGAAAAAAAAAAATTTTCCACAAAATAGTTCAATTTTTAACCAAGGAGATGAATTTTCAACTAAAATGAGGATTCTTCAACTAGAATAGTTAAATTTTTAGTAAAAAATATTGCTTTCAACTAAAACAAAATTGAATTTTCAACAAAATAGTTTCATTTTCAACAAGAAGGATGAATTTCCTACTAAGTTTCTGAATCTTCAATTAGAATAATAAAACTTTCAGTTAAGAAAAATCAATTTTCAACTAAAAAAATGAACTTGCAAAAAAATTGTTAAATTTTCAACCAAGAAGATGAATTTTCAACTAAAATTAATTTTTTACTAAAATGAATTTTCAACAAAATAATTGAATATCAATCGAACGAGATTAATTTTTTAAACAATTGCATTTATGACATTGTTATTAATAAAACTTGTTTTCTCAACAAAAAGTGATACATTTTCAAACCAAAAAGACGAATATTCAACAAAAGAGTTGAATTTTCAACCTGAAAATATGAATTTTCAACAAAGTAAACAAATCTTCCACCATCTTTTGCAATCCCATGAAATCTTGCAACCTTCCAATCTAGCGTAACCCAAAATCGCAATAATTAACCCTACGATAATTATCAGAACTCAGAAGCTTGCACACATGCGCATCAGTTTCATGGACAAATAACTGTTTTTTATTTAATTTTTTTTCTCACAGAATCTACATTTTCCTTGCTGGAAACTATTTTTAAATCAAGAAGACAAAAAAATGAAAGGAATTCAGGAAAAGTCCTTGGATAAGGGAAATACCTGAAGGATGGCGTGTCAAAGAGGTTGGTAGAATGCCATGGAAGTTCGTGTGGCCGGTTGCTAGGTTTGCCAGACTGTCTCCCGTCGGGCATCACTCTTCCAAGATGGCTGCGGCCTTGGGCGTGGTCCCGACAACTCATCTGAAAATATTTTTTTCCACCTTCCTGACGAGAATCATCTGACGGCTTCAGACTGTAAAGTAGGCTCACTCCCGAAGAAGATCATCGAGGTCTTTCTCGGATTTCCATCGTCGACATCCTCGCCCGGGTCGACGAGTTGCGACGCGAACGCCGTCCACGCAGAACGGCCATCTTGGAATATTCACCCCCTTCCACGAACAGCCGGTCCATCAGCCAGCCTCTCTTCACCCCTCCCATATGGCTCCGCACAGCTGGTTCCATCTTCCCAATTCTATCTTGCGGCTGCTGGTAACTTTAGAGAAATTTCGGAAGTGAAGAAACTCTTTTCAATCTGGAAACATTGTTTTTTTTAGAATTTTGTATTTTTTGGGAAATTTTAGGAAAGTGAGTTTTCCAAATTTTAATTATGTTCTGGGAACGACTATTATTGAATTTTCTACAAAATAGTTGAATCCTCAATAATTTTTCACCAAAACTCATCCTCAATCCCTTAAATTTTTTATAGAAAAGGAGATTATTTTTTAACTAAAATGTTGAATCATCAACTAGACTAGTTAAATTAGTAGTAAAAAATTAATTTTGAACTTAAAGAGATTTTTTTTTTATTTTGTATTTTTTGGGAAATTTTAGGAAAGTGAGTTTTCCAAATTTTCATTATTTTCTGGGAACGACTATTATTGAATTTTAAACCAAAAATATGAATTTTGAACGAAAAAATTAATTTTCAAGCCAAAATATTTGAATTTTCTACAAAATAGTTGAATCC
>CAKNYM010051980.1:406788-459168 GCA_932195095.1 Andricus curvator
CAAGCCAAAATATTTGAATTTTCTACAAAATAGCTGAATCCTCAATATTTTTCCACCAAAAAGACAAATTTGCATTAAAATAGTTGAATCCTCAACCAACACAGATCAATTTTCAACCAAGAGGAATAATTTTTCACCATAAAGATGAATTTTTAACAGAATATATAAATTTCTAACCTCGTTTTTAACAAATAGTTGAGTCCTCAACTATAATAGTTAAATTTTCAGTTAAAAATTAGGATTAAACAAAGAAAAGACGAATTTTCAAGAAAGTATTAAAATTTTTTATAGAAAAGGAGATTATTTTTTAACTAAAATGTTGAATCTTCCACTAGACTAGTTAAATTAGCAGTAAAAAATTAATTTTGAACTTAAAGAGACGAATTTTTAACAAAAAAGTTAAATTTTCGACGAAAAAGATGAATTTTCAACTAAATTTATGAATATTCAATTGGAATATTTAATTTTCAGATAGAACAAATTAATTTTCATCTAAAAACACAGAACTGTTAACGGAATAGTTAAATTTTCAGTTAAAAAATTATTTTTCAAATAAAAAAAAATTTCAAGAAAATAAAGAACGATGAATCTTTAACTAAAATGGTCACATTGTTCATAAAAAAATTATTTTTCAACTTGAAAAAACTATAAAAACGAACTTTCAACAAAATATGTAGTCGAATTTTCAACTAAAATGATGAATCTTCAACTATAATCGTTAAATTTGCAGTTAAAAAATTTAAAAAAAAAAACGAATTTTCAACCAAAGAGATGAACTTATTCAACTAAAATAATGAATCTTCAACTAAAATAATTGAATCTTCAATTTAAAAAATTAATTTTCAACTAAAAAAACGAACATTAAACTATATAGTTAAATTTTTTAACCAAGCAGATGAATTTTCAACGAAAATGATGAATATTTCAAAGTTGAATTTTCAGTACAAAATGTTACTTTTCAATTGAATTTATAAATTTTCAACTAGAATAAATAAATTTCAAAAAAAAAGTTTCAACAAAATATTTAAATTGTTGAACTCTAAGCAAACTGACGTTTAGAAAAACCCGAAAAAATTTTCAGATATTCCTTAAATATTTTTCAATGCAATACATTTTTTAAAACTGTGAAATATTCATTAATTTTTGTGCTAAGTGTTATGATGCGAGTGCAGTTCAATAATTAAATTTATGCTAAAATCGATCTTACGCAAGAAATTTTATTTGAATATTTCTTAAAATAATCAGTCTTGGCACGTAGAAGGCACAGCCTAAAAAGTGGTAGAAAAAAAGTAACCTTCGGAGGACAATGGTAAATTCAGAAACAAGCCAACACTGGTCAACAGATGAGAGTCAAGGAAGCAGGGCAGAACTGTTATCTGTTGACCAGAGTTGGTTTCCTTCTAGAGTTACTATTTTAATCAAAATTTTATCTTTTTTCAACCACTTTTCCTGCTGTGCCTTCCACGCGTCTAGACTGATTAAGTTCAGAAATATTTAAAATTATATTTCTTGCGGAACAGCGATTTTATCACAAATTCAATTATTGAACTGAACTCGCATCACAAAACTGCTTAGAGTCATCAAATGGCTTTCTACCTTGATTTCTTCTCAAGATAAAGTATTTGTAAATAAATCCCCATAAAGTAAATTATTGAATATTTCAGAACTTTGACAAATATAGGGGAACATGGGGCAAAATGGCGACAGGGGCAAAACGGGACAATGCTTACATCTCCTCTGTGGTGTAACGTCATCTACTGGAAATTGTAGGAACTTCGTTTTGAGTCGTTCCCCATATTTCTCATGTCAATTTGTTAAAATTTTGTTGTTATTTTCCAAGTTATGAGACACATGGATAGTTTTCGTGCCCAGTTATAATTTTGACTGATTTTCCACAACACGTTAGTGATACAAATGTTTGTTTAATCAAAATCGCTTCAGCACCATTCCGTTGTGTATTTAATAGCCCTTTTTTGACATCAAGGTTTTTAATTGCGAGTACTATCGCGATTTTCGGGAGTCATATAGGAAAAAGTACTTTGGGGGCAGAATGGGCAGGGGCAAAACGGGACACCGCCGAACGCAGAAATCGAAGGTTGCCATTATTTGTATACTATCACGATTTTTCGATCGAATAGTGGGTCCAATGCAGTTCGTGTGACAATTGGGCTCATCAGTCTTGCGCAGGTTTCGACAGATACAACCGAGACGAAATTCATGTCTGCGTATTTTGTAAAGCCAGATTATGGTAATTTTTATATAAAAAATGGACAATAAAACTTGTTACAACAAGTTCTTGTAACTTTATTTGTTTAGTCTTTTTCAATTAATTTTATTCGTAATACATTATATTTTTTATTTAACAAAGCGTCCCGTTCTGCCCCGTGTAAGGGGCAAAACAGGACTAATTTTTTTGTTCAAAAATCAATAAAAAGAAGTAGAACATGGCATTTTTTCAATGCGAAAATTTTTTTTAGTACATTATTAGTTGTTCAAGTCACCTATATTTTTGAATCAGGAAAACCAATACTTTAGTATGAGAAAAAAATTCTAAAGCTAAATCGTCCCGTTTTGCCCCATGTTCCCCTATTGCATTAATGTTTAAAGAATATCTGAGGATTTTTTTTTAGGTTGTTCGTAACGGCGACCTCGTTTTGGGAACAGGTGAAAGTCGAGACTGGAAAAAGGAGGCCGAGAAACCCTGTTTTTTGGGATGTTTTGCCCTATAACTAGTGACACAAATTTTTTAGGATAAAAGTGATCATATCGTAGAATTCGGAAGACTTTAAGCTCGAAGATGCTTTTTATTAAACAAATTCAGAGATTTTTTTCAGCGATTTGCAATCAAAAGTAGCGAGGGACCACGGCTTTTGTCCCAGATATTAGATTTTCTTCATTCAAGTACATTTTCTTGATTCATTGTTAATTTTATTTCCGTTTTTTTCATTTTTTTTCATTCTGTGAGATGCGCAATTTGCTGATCGAATACAAAATTCAAAATTTACATGAAAGCATTGCATATCAATTTGATCCAATTTCAGGATCAAAATGATCAACTTGCATTTACCGTGGAGTTTACCGAATTTTAATTATTTTAAGGGAACATCCGTGATTCCTTTGTCTTTACATTTATAAATATCTCCTATAGTAAAATGAGAAGACGATGAAAAATTAATGCGTTTACATTTTTTTTGTTATGAAACATTAAGTTTTTGTTAAATTTTTATGAAATTCGAATATCTTTTCGATATCTAAGTACATACATAATACATATCTTTTTCAAAATGAAAATAAATTTTTTGATACATCCTGATTAACACGATAAAGTATTTGCTATTATTAAAATGGATACTTGTGGATGAAATATGGTTGAGATGATATAAGCACGCAAATATTTTCCAATGGATTCGAGCAACCTCGTTGGCTTGGGTTCGATTCCTAATATAAAATAAAGCGAAGCAAAATAATACGATTTCAAAAATTTTCGAATTTCTACCACAGTTTTGTTAGCTTTTTATCCGTCTTAGTAAATATACCTAAATTACAAAATTTACATATTAGATAAAATAAAATAATTCTTTTTTTCCATAGGATGTGGAAACTAAAATATCGTGCGTATATGAGAAAATCAATACAAAACAGTTCCTTGCTACCACAGTGACCTACTGCCGAAATATCGGGGGTTAAATAGCATGTTATGGGGTGCTTTGAAAACTCCAATGGGGACATAAAAACGAATTGAAATTTATTTTCTGACGTTCCTATTATATAGACAAAAAATAAGTTGTTTTCTTTTCAAATTTACATTAGAAATTTTTTGCTTTCTGATATAAATTAATATTTTTTCAAAAATTGTAAATATAATACGATTGTTTCTTACTTCGGTGTATTCTATTTTATATTTAAAAATATATTTTTCGATATCGAATTATGAACACTGATCTAAGAAAAATTTGTAAATCGCAATATCGTATTTTGCAAACAATTTTAACTGATTCTGAAGGCCAATTTTTTTTTGTTCCATTTTTTTAATGAAAATAAGTTAAAAATACTATTTCAACATATAAAAAAGGGCATAAATTTGAAGATTTTTATCAATGAATTTTCAGTTACAAGTGCATGAAAATCACTTTCAGTTACCAGCACCTAAAATTTAAGTTACATTTGTAATTTAAAAGTGCTTGAATTTTTTTTTATGATTTACTCAAATGATACTCCCGATTTTCTAATTTATTCACATGCATCGTGAAAATTATTTATGAAATTGAAGAATAAAAATAGTAATAATTAATAATTATTCAATTTTAACGTTTTTCGATATCTACACATTTTTCCGTATCCAACAATATGTAATGTAATTCTCTAAGATACTTTGAGGTTTTTTTCTCAAAATCGTGGTGAAAAAAATAACAAAATGTGGAGATTTTTTATAATAATATTGGGGAAAATTTCCAGTATACTACAAAGTTTTTTGGGAATTTCCCCAAGATAGTTAGGGAATATTCCACAAAAAGCCGGGTCGAAATTATCGAATTTTGACCAATCAAATCCCGACTATGAAAAAAAGTTAAAATTTTTTTTTGTCAATATCATAGCAAGCCAAAACGACCTTGACATTCTTTTTCTATGAGTGCAAAAATTATGGTGAATTTTTTTTATGTAGACATTGTGACGATAATTAATACTATGAAAAAAAATAACAAAAGTGAATTTTTGAATTAAAAAAAATTTTTAATGTTGTTAGCTGAATTTTTATTAGCTTGAAGTGAAGAATCGAAATATTCTTTTCATTGTAATCTAAAAAAAAATTGTTTCTGCTTTTAATTATAAAATTTCGAGATTTTAAAGGTTTTTTAAATAATTGAAAAAATCAACAAGACCATTTTTAATAGAAGTTTTATTCAACAATTTACAAAAACTAAGTCTTTTGCCTATTTTTTAAAATATCATAACTTGGTCAAAAATAATTTTTGTTAATTATTTATTTTTTATTATTAATTATCGCCACAATCTCTACATAAAAAATTCAACCTAATTTTTGCACTCATAGAACAAAAAATTACAATTTTCAAAAATTAAAAATTTCATGGTCGTGGTAGCTATATTGACAAAAAAAAATGGCAGACTCATCCTGATTAGAAAAGGAAACTTGTGTTCATATAGTCGGGATTTTATTGGTCCAAATTCGATAGTTCCGGCCCGCCCTATTCCCTAAGATAGTTGGACAAATTTCCCCAATTTTTAGAAAACATTCTCTAAGATAGTGAAATATCTTGGGGAAATTTTTCTAACTTTTTTCGGGAAAAATTCCCAAACTTTTGTGTAATACAATTAAGTTGGGTAACTTTCCCCAATTTTTAGAGAACATTCTCTAAGATAGTGAAATATCTTGGGGAAATTTTTCTGAATTTTTTCGGGAAAAATTCCCAAAATTTTGTGTAATATTAATTAAGTTGGGTAAATTTCCCCAATTTTTTGAAAACATTCTCTAAGATAGTGAAATATTTAGGAGAAATTTTTCTAACTTTTTTTGGGGAAAATTCCCAAAATTTTATGTAATTTACGTTACCATGATTGTTGAGGAAATTCCCTTAAATTATTTTTTACAGTGAACGCTTTTACATCATTTTGGATAAGAATAAGTATGACACCTTAGAATTAAATAAGTAGTTTTTTTTTGCTTCATTATCTATTCAAAAAGCCATCCACAATAAACAGAAAAAAGAAAACCTTTCCTCACTTTCCCAACAGATCCTAATTTTTTAAATATTCATTTCTACAACTTTTTGTCGCATATTAAACTAATCCGATTTGAACTTTTATCATAAATTACTGTTCTTATTTTTCAACTTAATTATAGGAAATTGTCTCGAAAATTTCTTGGGCAACTTCCAGAACTTGTAGGATATATTCTCTAAAAGTTTAAGGATTTTTCACCAAAATCGTAGTGATAAAAATTATACAAAAGTGCAGATTTTCTACAATAATATTGGGGAAAATTTCCCAAAATCCATCTAGTATTCCATAACATTATTTGGGAATTTACCCAATATAGTTAGGGAAAGTTCCTTAAGATAATTGGACAAATTTCCCCAATTTTCAGGCAACATTTCCCAAGATATTTCACCAAAATATCTTCTGGGAATTTTCCCCAAATGGTTTGGGGTTTGGGAAAGATTCCCAAACTACATTCCCAAACATTATCTATTCTGAAACCCATACTGAATAAACACCACATTTCCAAAGGAAGGAAACATTTCCCCATTTTCCCAACGTATCCCAATTTGTTCACACCTCCATTCCAACAACTACATTCTGAAAAAAACCGATACGATTTGAGCATTAGTAAGGGAAAGTTCTCTAAGGTTGTAGGGTAAATTTCCCCAATTTTAAGGAAAAAGGATATTTCTCGAAATATTCTGGGTATTTGTGTTAGCATGATTTTGGGAAAAATTCCCTGAAAATTTATTTTCGGTAAATGCTTTATCCTTTTCGGGGTGTCTAGCGATTCTTAGGAATTAAATTCAAGATCTTTTCCAGGTTTTCCAGGTCTCCTTTTTTTACATCAAATAATGAAATAACCGTTTATTATAGACGTAAAAAATGAGCCATTTCATTTTTTATTGGCCAGCAAATTTTAAGGAAAGCATAACCATAAATAAAAAAAATTCCTAATTTTTTGCAAACATAAGTCGTCTTTGAAATTCTTGAAATTTTTGAAATCGTTGTGAAA
The DNA here is from genome assembly GCA_932195095.1 of Andricus curvator. NCBI lineage: Eukaryota > Metazoa > Arthropoda > Insecta > Hymenoptera > Cynipidae > Andricus > Andricus curvator. The sequence goes on from CAKNYM010051980.1 coordinate 413,522, forward strand.
TCTTTTGAAATCTTTGTGAATTCGTTGAAATCTCTTGAAGTACTTCAAATCTTCGTGAAATCTTGAAATTTCAGTGAAATATTTTGGAATCTTTTGAATTTTTGTAAAATATTTGAGATCTTAAAAATTATTGAAATCTGAAATCTTTGTGAAATTTTTTGAAATCTTTTGAAATTTTTATGAAATATTTGTGAAAGCTTTGTTTGATCTTTGTTTGTGAAAGCTGTTGTGTTCGTTTGAAATCTTCTCAAATTTATTGAAAGCTTTTGAAATAGTTTAACATCTTTGAAATATTGTTGAAATCTTTCGTATTCCTTTGAAATAATTGAAATATTTGAAATCGTTTAAAATTTTGAAAATCTTTGGAATTCTTATATTCTTTTGAAATCTTTATGAATATTTTATGAAGTCTTTGATGTATTTGTGAAATCTTTTGTATACATTTGAAATCATAAAATGTTTTTAATCTGCGTAAAATCTGTTGAAATCTTAGAAATCAGGTTTACTATACCCATTTTAAAACCTTTAAAATCTTTTGAAAGTTTTAAAATCTTTGGAAATGTTCGAAATCTTTGTGAAATCTTTGAAGTCCCGTGTACACGCCTTTTCATGTCTTTGAAATCATTGCATTCTTTATGAAATGTTCGAAACCTTTGGGAAATCTTTGTCAAATCTTTTGAAATATTTGTGAAATTTTTCTTAAATCTTTGTTTATGCAATCGTTTTTATTCGTTGAAATCATTGAATTATTTGAAATCTTAGTGAAATGTTTTCAAATCTTCTAAAATGTTTTACAATCTTTTAGATCTGGTGCACTGTATCCTTTTTCAAATCTTTTAAATCCTTCAAATCTTTTTAAATTTTTAAGAGCTTTGTGAAATTGTTGTGAAATATTTGAAATCTGGTGACGCCCTTTTTAAATCTTTGAAATCCGTGAAATCTTTGTAAAATATTCAAAACCGTTTTAAATATTTTAAAATCTTTAAAATATTTTGAAACCTTTTGAAATCTTTAGTAATGAGTGGTGAAACCCTTGAAAAATCCGTTATATGGCCATGGCTCATTCTAATTCTGAAACTGAATTAACATCGAAATTTTCAACTAATAATTTTTGTTATTTGTAAGTTGAATATCACAAAAAAATGTATACTTTAACATTCTAGACTGGCGAAGGCGAAATAAAAAACATATAGAATTATTCGCAATATTAAAGTCTGCTCATTGCAATCTATAAAATAATTGGTAAAGTCTACAAAAAATGTCTAGAAATCTCTTTATTTATTCTGTAATGAGTACAAGATAAATTATATCTTGATAAATAAAAAACTGTTCAGTGTAGCAAGATTTCTTCTAAACGAGATGTTTTTTTCATAACAGACTAAAAGATTTAAATTAATTTTTGCATTTCAATAAAACAACTGTTTTAAAAGAGAAAACAAAATCACACAGTTGCCAGTTAATTTTATTACATTGTAAATTTTTTTTGCTGCTTATAACAAATAAGTTCACCCAACTATTATAAGGATAAAACATTTTTCAATGTCTGAGAACTGTATCAAAGTTAGCAAAGTTTATTATCACTTAAGACTGCACTAGACCCTTATATTATATTAAAAAATTTATTTTATTAATTTTTCCAATTATTGTAAGGACAACACACTTTTTTTAGATTATATTACAAATTTTATTAATTTATCCAATTATTTTAAGGGCAACACATATTTTAAATTTATGTAAGCATTACCAAAGACATTCAAGACTGTACTAAACTAACTAAACCAAATTTGAAATAATTTTCTTATTTAAACTACATTCTTACAATGCGTTCCTGATAAATATTTTTTTAAACTGTCTTTTCCAAGGAGATTCAAGGAGATTTCCAGGTTTTCAAGGTTAAAAAAAATTCAAGAATTCCAGGTTTTCAAGGGTTTCAAGGTCGCCGGACACCCTGCTTTTGGATCAAAAGTGACACCTTGGAATTAAATTCTTTTTCGTGCAATTGCATTATCTATTAATAAACCCATGCTCAATAAAGACCACAGAAAATCTTTCCTGATATTCCCAACGCATCCCAATTTTTTCAAATCTCCATTCCTACAACTTTTTCTCCGAGGGGTCGACCACTCCGATATTCCTGGTACACTCACGAAATATTCCCATATATTCTTTCAATATTCCCAGATATTCTTGATATTCTTCACATTCCCAATTATTCTTGATATTCTTTATATTCACAAATATTTCCTCATATTCCTACATATTCCCACATATTCCGAAGTATTCCTAAATATTCACAAATATTCTGATATATTATATTCCCCAATTTCCTTCCTTCCGTTCACCGATTGTATTTGTATAGCTTTTTATCTGGCGCCTTTAAAATTATTATAAATTGCACATAATGTGAATAATAATTTACTTGTCATTCATACAAGTTTAAAAGTTATGGACTTCGGATAACTAATTTTAGATTGTTAGTTTAAAATACTTTAAATTCAAAATTGTTTAGGTTTTAATACATATTATTACTTTCATTTTCAAATTTTTTATTGTTTTATTATGACCGATTATGACGTGGAATTGTTAGGTTTTCTGAATTAATATTATTTAATTTGACATATCTTTTTTTGAACTTAATAAATTTTTAATGCTTAGCTTTTAAATGTTCTAATCTGATTTAAGGGACCGTGTATAAATTACCTAGTTGAATTTCTAAACAAACGAGATGAAGTTTCAACAAAAAATGTAATAGTTAATATTTTAACCACGAAAAGATTTTTATCTTAAATCAAAAACATTTAAATTGAAATAAAAGATGAAAGTTCTATCAAAATAGATCAACTTTCAAACTAAAAAGACAAATTTTCAACAAGAGTTGAATTTTTAACCAAGAAAGATTTTCCAGCCAATAAGGAAAACAAGCTTCATCTAAAATATTGAATTGTCAAGCCAGAAGATGAGCTTTGTAGAAAACAGTTAATTTTCAACCGAATAGATGAATTTTCAACTAAAATTATGAATCTTTATACAAAAAAATTAATGTTTAAGAAAGTAGTTCAACTTTTAACGAAGGAGTTGATTTTTCAACCTAAGAAGATTAATTTAAAAAAAATGTAATAGTAGATATTTTAACAAACGAATATTTTAATGTTAAGTCAAAAACAGTTGAATTTAACCAAAAAAGACGAATTTTCAACAAAATACTTGAATTCTCAATAAAATACTTGAAAACTAAAACAGATTAATTTTCAACCAAACAGTTGCATTTCTAACAAAAAATGGATTTTCTACCGAAAGAGAAGAATATTCAACATAATACATCAACTAATTATCAACCAAGAGGATTAGTTTTCTAACAAAAAATATGAATTTTCAACAAAATAGTTGAATTTTCATCTAACAAAGATAAATTTTTCACAAAAAATGTAATAGTTAAATCTTCAACTATAAAAATGAGTTTTTTCACAAAGTAGTTCAACTTTGGACCAAATAGTTAAGTTTTCTACCAACTTGTGGACCTTGCTAAGCAAATATTGAATTGTCTACTATATTGTTAGATTTTCGAGCCCAAAATAAGAATTTCCTACATAACAGTTGAATTTTTAACCCAAAAATGTGAATTTTCAACTTAAACAGAATTTTTTTACCAGACTGTTACATTTTTAACCAAAATAGATTAAATGCAGGCATATAAAATTTTCCATAAAATGATTAAAACTGTCATTTTCTAGAAGTATCTAGAGAACTGTTCGAGATAGGAAAAAAAGGACAACATTTTTAGATTCGCCATCCAAACAACATAATTATTGCAGATAAATAAACTTATTAATACATAAACAATAAATATCATGAAGATAAATATTATAAACATTCTATATAGTTTGAAGCGGATTAGTGACGACCCTTAAGACATCAAAAATAGTCTGTTCCGTCTCACGAGCTAGACATACAGAATGACTTGGAATTGGAAAAAATGTCTTGTATTGGTCTTTACCCAAGCCAAAATCAAGACCAAATATTTTTACCCGGGTGAAGATATTATAAAATTGTACTAAATTGTACTAAAATTGTAACTAAATACTTATTGTTATTAACACATTTAATTTTCTAAAACTAATTCCGTTAAGCTTCTACGTTTATTTAATTAGCAGAGTTTATATTTTATATGTAATTTCGTTTCCTAAGTTTATAAAATCTTAGCAAGATTTGGAGAGGAAGGGAGGTATTTTACATGGGGCGGAGAGGGGGTTAAAAATTTCAGAAAAACACCTTGCGTAATTTGTGGATGACCCCTTATTTGTTTGTTTATTCATTTATCATTTCGTGAATTTATGATTATTTGTGGATCTCCGGACATTGATGGTACGTGGGTTAGCGTTTGCAGATGATAAGGTTGTTACGGCAGAGTCAATCGAAGATTTGTTAAGACACAATTTGTTAAGACACAAATAAAACAAAAATTATGGTGTTTGAAGGAAAGGGTAAGAATGTATATAATATGTAATTTAATATACGTAATTTAAATATATTCCAAAATATTGTCTCATATTCCCAAATATTCCCTCATATTCCTACATATTCTTCATATTCTTTGTATTCCCCAATATTCCGATATATTCTGTATATTCCCGAATATTCTTTAGGGAATATATTCCCGGTACACGAAAAATCAGAGTGGTCGACCCCTCGTTTTTCTCGCATTAAACGTCTCCCAACCAGTCGAAAATTACGAACCGCAACACCTGAAGAAAAACAGATCCGAGCTTTTTCCCAGTGGGTCGTTCGGAATCGTGCCTTTCGCCACTTGGCGGAGATCGATTACAATTCGATCTGTGCCTCCTTGGCGGTGTATTTAAAAGAAGATGCCTAAGATTCTCCAGAGTCTTGCCGCAGTTGTAACTTGTACCGTAAGAAGTTTTAAAAGGCATGGATGCGTTGAGCGTGTGAAATTTTCAGTGAAAGAAAGAAGCGGAAAGATATCGCGAATCGCGATTCACGATTTTGCCCCTTCCCACCCTTCACGTTGACATCCCCCTTTCGGCGAAAGTGGCGCCGCTTCCTGTCTGGCCCACAATCTCTCTTCCCGCGCGTGATTGTATACCGAAAACACCGCCAAAGCATCTCCGCGGATTTCGCGGATGTGTTGAGAATAAGAGATTGCCGCGCGGACAGCACGGACTTGTTGCCAAAAAGCCGCTTGGAGTTTTAAAATATCGGTAAGTGAAAACAGGCACTCTCAAAACGTATCTTCCAGAATTCTCTCTGTTGTGTAGCAAACTTTGAACGCGTCCATGTGCATCGAAACTGGCGAGGTGGAGGGGTGTATTTCGGCCATCTTTATACTAGCGCTGTCTTTTGTTCTCTATTGTACGGGGATTTCCCTCTCTTTTCTGACCTTGCGCGCATGCGCGGCGCTTCCTCTTTCTTTGACACGCGCCGCGCCGTCGCTTCATTCCGCGGGAATCGAACATCACCATTTCGTACCCATTCCCAGGCGCGGGTCCAGAGAAATGGCCTGGGGGTGGCCTATATAAACAAAAACAAGTTTCTGGTCATTTCCCGATTACCAACAATTTTACCAAGTCACAAAAATTAAAACTTTCATACCGGAAAAATTGTTTAATTCAAGTATTGAACACTAACTACAAAATCAAAGCATTCAAAGCGTTAGGACTATTCTGAATTTAGGAATTTTTAATTAAATTTATTTTTTATTCCATTTTGTGAACTTTTTCATTGCTTTCCTCTTTCAGTTTAAAAAATTTGACATATTATTTATTCGTAAAAATTAGCTTTCAGAAAGGGACTGGGATTCACCGACCGACCCGGTAAAAATCATTCTGACCGGTCCTAAAAGCCGTTTTACCCAATTTTTTTGAAAGAGTAAAAAAGATTTGAAAAATTTCCAGGATTTCAACAGTTTGCAAGAGATTCAAGCTTTAAAACTCTTTATTTTAAAAGGTTTCTAGACATTTTAAGGCAATCCAAGGAATTTCACAGAAACTAATTAAGGGATTTAATAGAATTTCAAAGATTTCAAGGACTTTTAAGAGATTTAAGTACCATTTATGGCATTGCAAAGAATTTTCTAACCTTCATAAGGATTTTGAAAAATTGCGTTGGATTTAAAAAGTTTTAGGGAATTTTTAATGATTTCAAGGGACTTTAGAGAATGTTAAATATTTCAAAGGATTTTTAGGCTATTTAAAAGATTCCAAGGAATTTTCAAACGCTTAAAAAAATTTTAAGGTATTTCAAAATATTTCAAAGGATTTGAAATATTTTAGGGTATTTCCAAAGATTCCAAGAAATTATCAAGAAATTTGAAAACCTTGAAGGAATTTCCAAGGATTTTTAGGATTTTAAGGAATTCGAAAAAATTGTATGCGGAATTAAAGAATTTCCGAAGATTTGGTAGAATTTTATAGGACATATAAGGTTTTAGGATATTTAAAAAAATTCTGAGGGATTTTTAAGGAATCCTGCATTTTAATCAATGATCTAAATTCTAAATTAAACATAAATGACTAATTATAAGACATTAAATGTTACAAATTAGAATATTAGATCAACCAAAATGACTCATTTAATTAGTCGAAGTTACTGATTACGATTGCGCCATTAAAAATTACATTTTTTGTTGAGAATTCATTTTTTTTTTAATTCAACAGCTTGGTTAATAATTTAACTCTTTTATTTAAAATTAATTTTTTTTCTGTTGAAAATAAGTTTTTAAATTGGAAATCTAGTATTTCATTTTTTGTTGAAAATTCGTTTTTTTATCAATTCTGCGGTTTTTTTTTAAATTTTAAATTAAAATCATTGTGTATGAAATATCAAATATTAAATTTTTTATTGAGAATTTATCTTTTTTGTTGAACATTCAACTATTATTGGTTGAAAGTTAAATTACTTTGTTAAAAATTCATATTTTTGGTAACGATTCATCATTTTAGTTAAAAACTTATTTCTATGGTTGAAAATTTAACTATGTACTCTGTTTAAAAATCGTAATTTTTTTTGCTTAGGAATTAACTTTTTTTGACTGAAAATTTATCTATTTCATTTTTTGTTGAAAATTGATTGTCTTCAGTTGAAAATTCAACTTTGTTTTTGAAATTTCATGAATTACAAAATTATTATTACAAAATTATAATTAAAACATCTTGTCCGCTGGAAATTAATTTTTTTGGTTCAATTCAACTGTTTTTTGTTAATCCAAACCTTTTTGGTTAAAAAATGAACTATTTTTTATTTAGAATTGAATTATTTTTTACTTGAATAATTTTATTGAAAATTTAACTAATTATTGAAAATCCTTTTTTTATGGTTGAAATTTAATTTTTTTTAATCTAATATTTAAATATTCCTTTTTTATTGAAAATTGTTATTTTAAACTTGAAAATCCAACTATTTGGTTAAATCTTCATATTTTTTACGTTGATAATTCGTCTTTTTGGTATAAAATTAATCTTTTAGGCAACATTCTTTTGTTTTTAAATTTAAGTATGGTAGTTCAAAAGTTGAACTGCTTTGATAAGCTAATGATTAATCATTAAAGTTGGAAATTCGTCTGGTTGGTTGAAAATTCAACTTTTTGGTTGAAAAATGATGTATTTTCTTAAAAAATCATATATTTTGGTACAAAATTAATCTTTTTTTGCGGAAAATTCAGATTAAAAAAAAATCAACTACTTGGTTGAAAATTTAACTATTCAGTTGAAAATTAATTTTTTTTATTGCAAGTTAATTTAAAAAAAATGAAATTTAATCTTTTTTGGTTGAAAATTCAACTACTTGGTTGCAAGTTGCTGTACTACTTTGTTAAAAATGAATTGTTTTGGTTGAAGGTTCATCACTTGCATTAAAGGTTCATCTCTTTTCTTGAAAATTCAACTTTTTGGTTGAAAAATTATGTATTTTCTTTGAAAAATAATTTTTTTATTGGTAGAAAATTAATCTGTTTGGCGGAAAATTCATATAAAAAAAATCAACTACTTGTTGAAAATTTAACTATTTTGTTGAAAATTCGTTTTCTTTTTGCTGAAAGTTAATTTTTTTTTTAATGAAAATTCAACTGGTTGGTTGAATATTCTTGTATTTTGTTGAAAATCTGTTTTTGTGGGTAGAAAATTAATTTTCTTAGTTGAAAATTCATCTTTTTTTGGTTGGAAATTCAACTGCTTCGTTGCAAGTTGTACTACTCTGTTAAAAATTCATTTTTTGTTTGTTAAAGATTCATCACTTAAATTAAAGGTTCATCTCTTTCGTTGAAAATTAAACTATTTTGTTGAAAATGAGATTTTTTGTGTTCACAATTAAGTTTGTTGATTGAAAGTTGAACTATTCCATTTTTGACTTCGAATCAGTGACTTTTGACTGATTCAAATTTATAGTGTAGGAATTCTTACATGCAACCACCATGAAAAAAATGGTGAAAATGTATGAAAAAATAGTCATTATTTAATTTGAAAAATTGAGACACTGAATATAAATTTTAACATATAAGAAGAAATATATAAAAATCATATGACTTTGAAAAACAGTACATTCGTTTCCGCTCATCAGAATTTATACCCGCCCCAATCTCTCACCATTTCCGCTCTTTTTTTGTATCGACTCAGGACTTGTACTTTTCTCTTGAAGGAATCTACCACGTGTCGATGGAATTACACATTGAACGAGACTTGCCTCCAAGTGACATACATATGGCTACCCTGGAGCAAGAGCTCGTTTGTGTCTGGATGAATGGCGCTTAACTTTCGAAAGTGACACTTCTGAACGATATAAGAACCTACGCGTACAACAAAATAAAAAAAAGGAATAAAAGTCATAAAAATAAGTCTCTCCTGAATTATCAACGAACACTTTATGTAACATGATTGAATATTAATGTATAGGAAATGCATTGATGCATGAAACTGCTTCATTTGAATACAAAAACATTGCGATTTGTTACACTCTTAATTTGAAGCAGTCAAAAGTGGATTTTCATATCAGTAAATTTGATCCACCGATATAATCAGTCATTATAAATGATCCAATCTTTGAATTTTCAAGTAAAAAAGGTCAATTTAAACTAAAACTGAAACAGTTAAATTCTCGATTACAAAAATTAATTTTCAAGAAAAAAATGGATTTGTAACAAAATAGTTAAATTTTCAACAAAAGAGATGAGTTTTCAACTAATACGATGAATCTTTAAACAAAAATTTTTTTTTTAAAGTAGATCAAATTTCAACCGAAAGTAGTTGAATTTAAAAAATAAAAAAAATTTCACCAAGAAGATTAATTTTCTTCCAAAAAAGCGAATTTTCAACAAAATACATGAGTTTTCAACCAAAGAGATGAATTTACAACTAACATGATGATTTTTCCACAAAAAATGAATGTTTATCAAATTAGTTCTATTTTCAACCAACTAGTAAAATTTTCAATAAAAAAAGTAATATTCGATATTTCCAACAAAAAAGATTTCGATTTCAAATAAAAAGCAGTTGATATTTTAACCAAAAAAGATTTTAGTTCTAAATAAAAAACCGCTGAATTTATTTTTTACTAGTAGAGACGAATTTTCAACAAAATTCATGAAATTATAACCAAATAGTTGAATTTTCAACTAAAATGATGAATCTTCAACTAAAAAATTAATTTTCAACAAATTAGTTCAACTTTAAAAGTTGTAACCAAGTAGTTGAATTTTGAACTAAAAAAGATCAATTTTTAACCAAAAATGGAATTGTTCAACTAAAATTATGAATATTTAAATATTTAAAGTATTTCAACCAAAAAAGACGAATTTTTCTACCCAAAAGGACAATACTTTAACTAAATACATGAATTTTCAGCTGTTATTAGAATTTTCAACTTATAAAGAATAACTTTTTAACCAAAAATGGAATAGGTTAATTTTCAGATAAATACTTTATTTTTTAACAAAAAAAGACTAAATAGATGAAGCTTTATATAAAATGATGAATCTTCAACCCAAAAATGCATTTTTAACATATTAGTTCAACTTTTATCCAAGTAGTCGAGTTAAAAGAAAATGAATTTGAAACAAGATAGTTAAATTTTCAGTTAAAGAGATGAATTTTCAACTAAAATGATGAATATTGAAAGAAAAAAATGACATTATAACAAATTAGTTTAACTTCTTCCCCAAAAAGATTTTAATTTTAAATTGAAAACAGTGTAGTTAAAAAAAAGACAAATTTTCAAAAAAATAGTTCAATTCTCAACAAAATAGTTGTATTTTTAACTAAAAAAGATCATTTTTCAACCAAACATGAAATAGTTCAATTTTCAATTTAAAAATTAATTTTCAACAAAAAAAAAAGGAATTTTGAACAAAATAGTTGAATTTTCAGAAAAAGATTAATTTCTAACTAAAATGATGAAGTTTCAATCAGAAAAATTAATTTTTTATAAGTAGTACAACTTTGAAACTAGTAGTTGAATTTAAAAAAAAAGATGAATTCTCAACAAAACATGTAATAGTTGATCTTTTAACCAAAAAATATTTGTATTCCTAAATAAAAAACAGTTGAATTCAAGCAAAAAGATAAATTTTTAACCAAGAATTAATTTATTTTAATTAATTAAAAAAATTAATTTGAATTAATAAAAAAAGACGAATTAATATAATCAGTAACGTCCACTGGCCGAATCAGTTATTTTGAATAATCTAAACTGTGACTTTCATTGATTAAATTAGTCATTTTTAATTAATTAATCAGTAATTTTCACTAATTATATCAGTAATTATGAATGATATAATCAGTAATTTTCACTAATTAAATCAGGCATTTTGATTGATCTAATCCGTAATTTTTAGTGATGCATTCGATACGTTTTCGAAAAAATTCGAGATTTTCTTGAAACATGTTCAGGTGAACTCAAAACTTCATGGAGATCGAGAATCTCGAATAAAAAGTTTCGAGATTCTCGACGCGAGATCTCGAAATTTTGTATTCGAGATTCTGAATCTCCATGAAGTTTTGAGTTCACCTGAACATGTTTCAAGAAAATCTCGAATTTTCTCGAAATCGTCTCGAATGCATCACTAGTAATTTTCAATGTATTAATCAGACATATGTGGTCAACCTTAATCATTTATTAAAATGAAATCGACAATCAGTCATTTCATGTGACTATTTGATTCAGCAAGCAATATTTGCTTATTCGTCTGTTAAAACGACTGTTTTGTCAGTGGATATGACTAATTTTTCAGTAAACTCATGCTTGATTAATTTAATCAGTCGAATTTTAACATATTTACATTAAGAGCGTATTGAATTTTAAAAAAGTATTTTAGTCAAAAGTCTTAAAAGAAATCTCTTATTAAAAGATTATAATTCTCTAAATTTGAATAAGTGAAATCTAACTGATTGTCACTGACAATTAGTAAAAATATATTGATTCAGTTAGTCTGTTGCAATAAATTTTACGATTTCATTCAATGAAATTTAAGACATAACTGATTTACCACTTGACATCATTAGTACTGATTTAATTAGTTGAATTTTTACTGATTCAGATTTAGAGAGATCGTACCAGAAGCATTTATATGTTGTAATAATTTTATTCTAAATTAGTTATGTTTGCTACAATGTCTGAACTAATTTCAGAATGTACCAATCGGAATGATAACAGGCGTTTGTTATGCGTCAGATGGAGCGATGGTATTCCAATAAGACTTAATTTATTCTATCGCAAACAGCACGACTGTAAATTGGATTTGTGACGTATCGGTTATGAGCTCGACTAATTCGGCGTGCATTTCAAATAATTAATAAACAATGTACCGGAATATTATCAGGGAACGATCGACCAGCTCTGCGATATAACGCGCATCAGAGAGGAAACCCGGTTGCGAATGACTGATTAAAATGAAAATTCATTAGGCATCAGGCACCTTGAAATTCCACCTCTCACTTACCAGTTAATAAATATCGATCACTGACATCGATGAAACTTAACTTCTAATTTACAACCAATATCGATTTAAGCTCGGTGAATTCGGATTTAGTCAGACAAAACATGTAAAAAATTCAATTCCCCAAAAAATATTGAAAAAATTAATTCTATTCATGGAATTTTAAGTTTATTATAATTTATACTGAATATCTTTAATCCGTTTTTTTTCTATTTAGAAGAGTTAATTAAGATTGAACTCGTGTTAAGGGAAGAATTATTTTTTGTAATTAGAAGCCTACTGAAAAACGATCTAGGAAAATAAATTGAAAATCTTACAATTTCATAGAATTGATAATAATATAATAATTTGTTCCAAAATTGTAAGTCTTCTTTGAAATTTATACCGACTTCCGGTGAAAAATACGAGCGTAACCTAAAATTGTTCCACATTTTTTTATCTTCTTTGAAATCCAATCATTTTTTCATTGAAAATACCTATTTCCGGTATAAAACACCAAAAGAATAACAAAATTGTCAATGTAATCACTCTGATTGATAATCTAAAAAAATGTTAATGCAAAAAATATTACACGATTTTTATTGAAAATACTCATTTTTTACGAAATACACCAACATAATAAAAAATTGTTCCAAATTTTAAAACTTCTGTGAAATTAATTTATTTTTGTTTAAAATAACCGTTTTCAATAAAGAATGTTAACATAACCTTATATTGTTAAAAAGCTGTAAATCTTTTTTTGAAATAATTTGTTTAAAAATAAAAATACCAATTTCCGACAAAAAACACTAAAACAATACAAAGTTTTTTAAAGATTCTAAATTTTGTCCAAATTATAATAACTTTTGTTTGAAGATGCCAATTTTTGAAGTAAAACGCCAACATAACCTAAAATTGTTCCGAAATGATCAATCTTCTTTGAAATCTAATGTATTTCTAGTAAAAATTTCCATTTCCGACGAAAAATACTAACGCGAATCAAAAAATGTCAAGCTCTTTTTTCCAAAATACAATTTTTTGTGTAAAAGAACCTGACATAACCTAAAATTGTTTCAAATTTTTAAATACTAATTTTCGATGAAAAATAGTAACATAATCCAAAATTGTTAAAAAAATTCTGAATCTTGTTCAAATTATAATTATTTCTATTTTATTATATATTATTGATTATTGCATTAGAATACCAACTTTTAGTGTAAAACGATAACTTAACCAGCAATTGCTCAATGTAAAATTGATAAAAAGTTGTGAATCTTTATTGAAATATAATTTTTTTAAATAAAAATACTTTTTATTAAAGTAGCGACAAATTTAGAAAATGTCTTCTTCGAAACTTTATGATTTTATATTTAAATTCTTTTTAAAAAATACTAATTTTCAGAGAAAGGCACTAACAAAAAACACGTTCAATATTTACAATAATTTATTAGATAATTTGTTAAGTTTTAATTTAATCCGCTCAAGAATACTTAAAAAGCTCAAATTTTTCTCAATCCGTATAAGGTTTTCTATGATTTTTTTTAGTACTAAAAGTGATTATTCGTAGATTTAATTTTAAAAATGTCAAATTTAAGATATAGAACAACTTCAATTAAATAAAAAAAATTAATCAGTTTAATAACCATAATGATAGCGAGATTTTCGAGGACACATCGTTACACCACTTACTGATGATAGTATCCGACGGATAGTATCGGACCACTACACTAACCAGTTGACCTATTAAAAATTAGCCTTGACTTTAAAAGGTGATAGTGTCGTCCAGAATATAGATAACAATATTTTTAAAAAATCCTTGGAAAGTTCATTAAATTTTGCGTTAAATAAGCCTTAGTTGAAGTAATTTGGCTTTGTGAGAATTAAATTATCACGCGAGAAAACAAAAATAAAATTATAATTTTTAAAGAATATTGTACTTCAACTTCGATTCTTGGCAGAAGGTAAAGTCCTAAAGATTACGTATGTAAAATATGAAAATAGTTAAATTATCAACCAAAGCGATGAATCTTCAACCAAAAAAAAAATTAATTTTTGGCAAAGCAGTTGAACTTTCAACCAAGTAGTTGAATTTTTTACCAAAAAAGATGACTCTAACAAAAGAGTTGAATTTTGAACAAAATAATTAAAACTTCAACAAAATAGTTAAATTTTTATCAAATAGTTGAACGATGTATTTACAACAAAATACATGCATTTTTAAACAAATAGTTGAATTTTAAACTAAAAAAGATAAGTTTTCAACCAAGAATATAATAGTTTAATTTTCCGTGTAATAAATTAATTTTCAAAAACAATAAAAAACAAATTATTAACCACTTTAATTCAACTAAAAAAAGACGAATTTTTAACAAAATAGTTGAATCCTCAACCAAATAGATGCATTTTCAACAAAATAAAAAAAAATTCAAGCTTAAAAGTCCAATATTTTAGAAAACAGTTGATTTTTAGACCCGAAAAATAAATTTTCTACAATTCGAGTTTAACCAAAACGGAGAATCTGTAACAAAACAGTTGAATGCTCAATCCAAATAAAGAATTTATGACAGACAAGATTGATCAAATAGAAGAATTTTCAACAAAATACATGGATTTTCTACCAAATAGTTGAATTTTTAATTTTTAAAGGATAAATTTTGAGTCAAAAAGGTATAGTTAGATGTTGAGATAAAAAAAAATGTTGACAAAAAAAGAAATTTCCAACATAATGGTTTAATTTTCAAATAAATAGTTTTATTTTCTACCAAAATGGTTGAATTTTCACCCAAAAGTGTGAATTTTCAACAAGAAAGTACATCTTGAACCAAATAGTTTAATTTTCTACTAAATTTTTGAATTTTCCAGCCAAAAAGATGAATTTTCTATTAAACAATTGAAGTTTTAATTCGAAAATATTAATTTTCAACAAAAATGGTAATTTACGACCAAATAATTGAATTTTCAACTAAAATGATCCATTTTCTAAATCAAAAAATTAATTTTTCAACCAAAAATGGTCAATTTTCAATTTAAGATATCAATTTTCAACCAAAAATAGAATACTTACATTTTCACTGAAGAAAATTAATTTTCAAAAAAAGAAAAAAACAGTTTTCAGCAAAATAGTTCAATTTTCAATCAGAGAGAAGAATTTTCATCTAAAATGATAAATCTTCATATAAAAAAATTAATTTTCAAAAAAAGAGTTCAACATTCAACCAAATAGATGAATTTCCAACCAAAAATTTTATTTTTTGCTCAAGAAGATTAATTTTCTACCAAAAAGGCGAATCGTCAACAAAATACAGGAATTTTCAAGCAAGTACTTGAATTTTCAACTAAAAAGGATGAAGTTTTTAACTAAAAAGGATAAATTTACAACCAAAAATTGGATTTTTAACTGAAAAGGGTAAATTTTCAACTAAAAGGGTACATTTTTAACTAAAAGGGGTAAATTTTTAACTGAAAGGGTAAATTTTTAACTAAAAAGGGTAAATTTTCAACAAAAAAAGAAACAGTTAAATTTTGAGTTAGAAAATTTTATTTTCCACTAAAAATGAAATGAATTTTGAACAAAATAGTTGAATGATTAACCAAAAAGATGAATCTTCGACTAAAAAAATTAATTTTCAGCAAAGTGGTTCAACTTTCAACCAAGTAGATGATTTTGAAAAAAAAGATGACTTTGATAAGCTTGTTGCGTTTTCAACAAAATAATTAAATTTTCAACCAAATAGTAGAATTTTTAACCAAACGAGATGAATTCCGAACCAAAAAAAATTCACTTTACATTTACATGAAAAAATGACAAAAATGGGAAGTTTCTTAAAAACAGGGAACAATCGAATTCTCAAAAAATGGGAAGAGTCTTCAAATGGTTAAAATTGGTAACGTACTTTATGGACGGCCCCCAATCTGTTAAATTAATCTGCCGTTTAATTTCTAAGTTAATATTTAAATTATATCACCTTTCAAAATCAAGGCTAATTTGTAATAGGTTAATATAAGTTTTTAATTATATTGTGGAATTATTGGTCACTGCCAGGGGTTAACGATACCGGTCTTTTGATATCGACGCGCCATCTGAGAAAAAAAGATCTTGCCTTGAGGGTGGAATTAAAATCGGATTAACCACGAGGGACTCTCGTCGCTTAACATTGTAGCAGAGTCTCAATGCGGTTGGACAGTTTATGAATTTCGCGTGCAACTAGGTGCACACATTTTTCATGCCCGCCTCTCCATTAACCCTCCGTCGCGTTACTGCTCCCCAGACTTACTGCATATTGATCTCATCAATCCTTCCTCCACCTACCAGACTGATCTCCCTTCTGGAGAGCCTCTCTCTCTCTCTTTCCCTGCTACGAGCCTCACACTCTCTTTTTTCTTTCGAAGATCCTTTTTTTTTTCTCCATCTTCTTCTCTGATCTTGCTGCCTCTTTTTTTGACCCCCTTGCAGATTCTCACTCTCTTTCCCTGCTAAGAGCAGGGAAAATCTATCTTTATCTTCTTCTATCTCTATCTTCTTCTCTTTTTTAATCCCCTTGCTGATTCTCTTTTACTCTCTTGTCTCTCTCATTATTTTCCTCTTCTTCCACCTACCAGACTGATCTCTTTTCTGAGAGCCTCGCACTCTTTTTCCCTGCTAAGAACATCGCTCTCTTTTTCCCTGCTAAGAACCTCGCTCTCTTTTTCCCTTTTAAGTGTCTCTCTCTGTTTTTTTTCTCCTCTATCTTCTTCCCTGATCTTGCTGACTCTTTTTTTACCCCCTTGCTGATTTTCTCTCTTTCACCCTCTTTGTGTCTCTCTCTTTATGTTCTTCTTCTATCCTTATCCTTTCCTCTCGATCCTCAGAGAGCCGAACCGAAGCATGTTATCTCGCCGAGGATCGCCTCCGTATTCACTCGATAAATGTCAGTTTAATCGGCAATAATTTCAAAGAGAAACGGTAAACGAGACGCGAATGCCTTTTATTGAATCGCTTGTTATTTCGCATTTATCGAACGTTTCCTCCACAGCATTTTCGAGAAACACAGGCAGAAGAATCAAAGCCTTCAATGACACGCGGAAGACACTTTGGACACGTCGCGTCGGAGATAATGCGAGAATTTATCGAGCAAGCCTGACAATTTATTTTTAGGAAGATAGTGCATCAGCTTATTGAGAAAATAAAAGCAGTTGTTGACATCTTCTTTCTAAGGGGGAATTCATATTCGGGTGGAATTAAATTGATTTTAGGGTTAGAAAGCTCAAAAGGGAAGTTACTTTTAAACCCACTTTTTTTTCTTGACTTAAGAAAGGATATATCAACCAAAGTTAAAAAGTTAAACCCCTACCCCGCATGACAACATTTTATAACAGTGTATCTCTATTTTTGATTGTTGGCAATCATTTCAGAAACGAAATAAAAAAATTGAAATATAAGAGTGAGTGGAATTTTGAATAACAAATTTTAAAAGTGCACTTTGAAAGCCCCTGCGTATTTTACTATTTTTAAACTGCGAGGTATTTCTTATTTTAAATACTTAAGTAGACAGCTTAAAAGCTTTCATAAGGAAATATATGAAAAACAATGTGTTTTATTTCACCGTATATTTTCGAGTTTATGAAAAAAGTTTTAGGATTCCAAAATTTTAGAGATGACATGTTTAGAAGGTTACAAACAAAATAAAGTTTATCGTTTTTTTTTAATCGGTAAAAAATGGGTCACTGAATCAAATCGAGAAGGATTTTTTCTGAATTCGATCAGCGAATTTTTGTTCACAATTCTTCTTTTTGAGTTGAAAATTCCACTATTTTGGTAGAAAGTTGATTTCTTTGGTTGAAAATTTAACTATATTGTTGAAAATCCATTTTTTGTTGTTGAAAACTATTTTTTTGAACTACTTTGTTGAAAATTCATTTTTCTGATTGAAGATTTTTCACTTTAGTTGAAACTAGTTTCATTAAAAATTGAACAATTTTGTTGAAAATTCGTTTTTTTTTTGGTTACAAATTAATTTTTTTAACTGTAACTTTAATTATTTCATTTTTCGTAAAAATTTGTCTTAGTTGAAATTTCATGTATTTTGTTGTAAGTTCGTTTTTTTAGTAGAAAATTAAGATTTTTGCTTTAAAATTCATGCTTATGGTTGGCAACTAAACTATTTTTTTAAAAACCTAAGGATTTCGTAAAAAATCGTGTTTTTTGGTATAAAATCCATCTTCTTGCTTGAAATTTCATCTGTTTCGTTGATAATTTATTTTTTTTTTAACTGAAAATTTAAATATTTCTTTTTTTATAGTAAATTTATATTTTTTAGTTGAAAATTCAACTATTTGGTTGAAAAATTAACTACATATTTTGTTGAAAAATCTTTTTTTTAGAAATAAATTTTTTTTTAAATTGAAAAAGTAACTGTTCCTTTTTTGGTTAGAAACGTCTCCTTTTCAGTTAAAAATTTAACTATTTGTCTGATAATTTATCTTTTTTAATTCCAAATTCTACTACTTGGTTAAAAATACATGTACATGTGTATTTTTTCAAAAAAACCTCTTTTTTGGTAGAAGATTGTTTTGTTGTTTTGTTGAAAATTAAATTTTGTTGTTGAACATTCAGGCTATTTGATTGAAAGTTGAACTACTCTGTTTATAAATACATTTTTTTGTTGAATATGCTTCATTTTAGTTCAAAATTCAATTCAATTTGGTTAAAAATTAAACTATTTTGTTGAAAATTAGCTTTATTTTCTGGAAATAAATTAACTTTTGTAATGGAAAATGTAACTATTCCATTTTTGGTTGAAAATTTACCTTTTTTAGTTGAAAATTCAACTATTTAAATAATATGATGTTAAATACAAATAATTAGTTGAAATTTTTTGTTTCAACTGAAAATTAAACTATTTTAGTTGAAGATTTCTCATTCTAGTTGAAAATTCCTCTTTTTGGTTGAAAATTTCACTATTTTCTTTAATGTTCGTTTTTTTGTTTTAAAATTAATTTTTTAACTGAAAATTTATCTACTCAGCAGTTTAGTTGAAAATTGATCTTTATTAGTTGAAAATTCCACTACGTGGTAGAAAATTGATATATTTTCTTGATAATTCGTATTTTTCGGTTGAAAATACGAATTTTTGGTTGAAAATTCAACTACTTGGTTGAAAGTTGAACTACTCTGTTAAAAAATTAATTTTTCGTTTGGAGATGCATTGCCTTAGTTTAAAATTCACCTCTTTGGTTAAAAATGTTAGTTGAAAAATCTTTTTTTTTTTTGACAAAATTAATTTTTTATTTAAAAATGTAACTATTCCATTTTTGGTTAGAAGTGTATCATTTTTCTTTCAAAATTCAACTACTTTGTTGTAAAGTCATGTATTTCCTCTTTTTTTTTGAAAAAACGTTTTTTTGGTAGAAAATTGATCTTCTTGGTTGAAATTTTGAACATTGATCTTTTTTAGTTGAAAATTCGACTATTTGGTTGAAAATTCAACTATTTGGTTGAAAATTCAACTAATCGGTTACAAATTTATTTTTAAACTGAAAATTCAACTATTCTAGTTGAAGATTCATCATTTTAGCTGAAAATTCCTCTCTTTGACTGAAAATTTCACTATTTTCTTGAGGGTTAGGTTTGGTTGAAAATTTATTTTTTTAGTTACAAATTTATTTCTTTAGTTGAAAATTCATCTTTTTTGTTAAAAATTCCTATATTTTCTTAAATATTCGTATTTTGTGGCAGAGTATTAAATCTTCTTGTTCACTAATTCATCTTTCTGGTTAAAAATGTATTTCTTTGGTTGAAAATTCGTCTCTATGGTCAAAAATGTAACTATTTTGCTGAAAAATCCTTTTTTTGGAAAAAATTAATTTTTTATTTAAAAATGTAACTATTCCATTTTTTGTTAGAAATGTATCATTTTTCGTTCAAAATTCAACTACTTCGTTGAAAAGTCATGTATTTCCTTTTTTTTTTTTTTTGAAAAAACGTTTTTTTGGTAGAAAATTGATCTTCTTGGTTGAAATTTTGAACATTGATCTTTTTTAGTTGCAAATTCGACTATTTGGTTGAAAATTCAACTAATTGGTTAAAAATTTATTTTTAAACTGAAAAATGCAACTATTCCAGTTGAAGATTCATCATTTTAGCTGAAAATTCCTCTCTTTGACTGAAAATTTCACTATTTTTCTTGAGGGTTTGGTTAGGTTGAAAATTTATTTTTTAGTTACAAATTTATTTTTTTAGTTGAAAATTCAGATTTTTTGTTAAAAATTCCTATATTTTCTTGAATATTCGTATTTTCTGGTAGAATATTAATCTTCTTGGTGACTAATTCATCTTTTTGATTAAAAATGTATTTCTTTGGTTGAAAATTCATCTCTTTGGATAAAAATTCAAGTATTTCGTTGACAATAAACTTTTTTTTTTGAAAATGCATAGATTTTGTTGAAAATTTTTGTTGGTAGAAAATTAAATTGCTTGGTTTACAGTTGAATTATTTTGTTAAAAGTTAATTTTTTGGTGAAAGATGCTTAATTTTAGTTTAAAACTCAACTACTTGGTTAAAAGTTTATCCATTTTATTGAAAATTCAACAATTTTGTTAAAAAGTAATCATTTTTGGATAAAAATTCTCGTGTGTCAAGTTCAGGCCGAGTAATCACCACAGTTTTATGTAATCCAGAGTAATTCTGTCTATAAAGGTAATCCAGGGTAATCCGAAATAATCCGGAGTAATCAACCTCCGCTGGAGTTATTTCTCCCTCAATAAAATATTTATGAATTATATTTGACCTATTCTAACACACTTTCCTTTACCTACATTTTGTTAACTTCTACTCCTGTAGGATTCCTCTGTGACTTTGACAACAGCGCCATCTGACACGCGAACTATTGGGTATCTCGAAGTAATTTGGGCAATGTTTATGAAAAAAAGCAGTGAATATCAATTCATTTTTATCAAAAATGTTAATCTTCGGTCGAAAATTAATTGTTTACTATAAGATTTTTCGTTAATATTGAATTGAAATTCAAATTTCTTCCCAATAGTTCCAAATTTGTGGCGCTGTCGTAGCTACCGACACAGTGTTTTATTAACATAAATATGTCCCACCCAGTAGACTTTTTTATCTCCTATTGTCTAGACGCATTATTTTTTAAAAGAGCACTTAATATTATCTCTTGTGCTGAAAAGGCCACGACCAGTTTCAGCGTTCGGGATCCGACGGGCGAGAAAAGTCGTGGGACTTTTGCGCGCGGGTGGTGTGAAAAAAAGGAGAAAATAATAATTCCGCTTCCGGAATACGCTTAGCGGAGTCGTTCACGCGGATATCGGACATTTAAAGGAAAGCAGGGTCGCTGGCGTTGGACGAGGTCGGGAACGCGTTGCCATATCAATATACCTAAGTGAAATGATACGAGGCAGTCGTAAAGCCCGACAGTAATGACGCATTAGGGGGCTGGCAGCGCGATTTAGTCGGCCATCAAACAAAGGCAACTTTTATTGGATGGCACGAGCATGTAAGAGGCTCGAACGATGCAGCACTCCAAGAAGGAGGGTTCAGGAGATGTTTTGTGCGTTTTATAGGTGCGAGGTGAGTGCGAGGTTTTGTTTCGAATGGCGCGGTAAACACTTCACTTCTGCGGGTCAGAAAATAGTCTGCTAATCCGCGCCGCGGAGAGGATGCGCGATGAAGTTATTATAAGAAAATGAGAAATTCTTTTTATTGAGTGTAGAATTTATCCTATTATAAAAAGTACATGCATTTCGGCTAACTTCATGCGTAATCCCTAAACCCTATTGGTCAATTCAGTTAGCCATTGGCATATAATGTAAGTCACAGCAGGTCACAGTAGAATCAGCCAATCAGCTGTCGAGAATCGGGAGCAAGATTCGATAACTCGATAATTCAAGTAGGCGCAAATTTCAAAAGTCAATATTTCGGGATTAATTATTACAATGAATTAATAAAAAAGTTGAAAATTAAGAATACAATAAAAAATAAGTCGAGTTAGTTATAATTCATTCTTAGTCACTCTAAACGTAGGGGAAAGGGAAGATGGTCCTCGGCCACCCTGACCTAAACCATTAAACAAATGTTCCAAATTCGAAAAAAAAAATTTGAATTATCTCTAAGAGGGTCACGGATACGTGAAAACTAACAACATTTCCAGGGTTTCAAAGAGGGGAATCGCTTTCGACCAAAATTTTAAGTTTTTTGCAGAGGGGGTTTTTTTTCGAACAACTCAAAATAACCCAACTTAAAGATTTTTTAAATACAAAAAAAAAGAAAATTTTGAGTTATCTTGAAAACAGCGAGAGATACGCGAAAACTGACATCCTTTTCAGGGTTTTCTAAGGGGTTCGATCCTCGGCAACCGTAATCCAGTATACACATTTTCGAAATTAGAAAAAATCCAACTTTTGAATTATCTCGACAACGGTCAGATGTACGTGAGAACTAAGTAAATTTTAAGGTTTTTGTGGAAGGGGTTTGTTTTCGACCAACTCGAACTAACCCAATCAAAAGATTTTTAAATACCAAAAAAAATTAACATTTTGAGTTTTCTTTGGAAATGATGATAACAGTAAACAGATTATAAAATTTTTGTTAAATCTAAAATTTGAATCATCTTGAAATCGGTCAGAGATTTGTAAAAACTAATAATCACAAAGAACTCAAACTAACCCAATAAAAAGTTTTAAAAAATTCAACGCAATAATACAAATGAATTTTTCACAAAAAGAGGAATTTTCAAACCAAAAAAATGCATTTTCCATCAAAATAGTTGAATTTTCGACCAAAAAAAAAAGACGAGAAGTGAATTTTCAACTTTAAATAATCAATTTTCTAACAAAAATGGAATAGCCACATTTTCAGTAAAAAAATTCATTTTCAACAAAAAAAAATAATTTTCAACGAAATAGTTAAATTCTTAACTAAAGAAACTCATTTTTAACTAAAATAATGAATCTTTAACCAAAAAAATGAATCTTCAACCCAAAAGATGAATTTTCTACCAAAAAAAGATACATTTTCAACAAAATAAATGAATTTTCAACAAAGAAGATTAAATGTTTATCAAAAAATATAGATTTTTCGACGAAAAATATAATAGTTAAATTTTCAGTTAAAAAATTAATTTTTAATTTAAAAAAACTAATTTTCAATCACAAAAATGAATTTTCAACCAAGAATATTAATTTTTTTTAAATATAGGAATTTTGAAACAAATTTCAAATTTGTAAAGGAATTTTCAACAAAAAAGGTTTCCAGAATATTAATCTTCTTGGTGACTAATTCACCATTTTGGTTGAATATTCATTTATTTTGTTAAAAACTATAGAAATTTTCATCTTATTAGCTGAATTTTCAAGTGAAGAAATTAGAAAAATTCAGTTTCACAAAAAAAAAAACGAATTTTCAACAAAATAGCTAAATTTTTAAGCAAAAAAATTATTTTTTAACTAAAATAATGAATCTTCAACAAAAAAAATGCATTTTTAACCCAATAGTTGAATTTTCAATTGAAAGAAAGGATTTTGTACAACAAAAAAAAATTTCAGCAAAATAGATGAATTTTCAACAAAATAGTTAAATTTTCTAACAAACAAATGAGTTTTTGACAAAAAAAGGGAATAGTTAAATTTTCAGTAAAAAATCTAATGTTTAGACAAAAAAAAAAGTATTTACAAAAGAGAACGATTTTCTCACAAAATAGTTTAGATTTCCAACCAAAGAGATGGATATAAAAAAATTTTTTTAAGTAAATTAGTTTAACTTTCAACCAAGTAGTTGAATTTTCAGTGCAAAAAGACGAATTTCCAACAAAACAGTTGAATTTTCAACCAAAAAGATGAATTTTTCACGAAAAAGATTAATGATCTACCAAAAAAGATGATTTAAAAAAAATCAGTGTTCAACAAAATTCTTAAATTTTGAAGCCAAAAAGACGAATTATCCACAAAACAACTGCATTTTCAACTCGAAGATATGATTTTTCAACCAAAAAATTAATTTCCTATCAAAGAATTTCATTTTCTTAAAAATAGTTTAATTTTTAAAATATGAATTTTCAGCTTCAGTGATGAATTTTTAACCAAGAACATTGCAATTTTTAAAAAGTAGTTTAAATTTAAAACGAGTAGTTGATTTTTTAACCCAAAGTTACAAATTTTCAACAAGATTGTTGAATTCTTAACCAAAACAGATTAATTTTCATCCATTAAATTTCATCCAACAATTTTTAACCAGAAAGTATGAATTTGCAACGAAGAAGATGAGTTTTCTACTAGTTGAATTTTTAACAAGAAAATTTATTAATTAAGAATTTTAATTTTTAACCAAAACTGAAATAGTTCCATTTTCAGTTATTTCTGAAAAAAAAGAATTTTTAACCAAATAGTTCAATTTTCAACAACGAAAAATGAATTTTTAAGAAAGTAGCTGTCCTTTCAAAAATATAATTAAATTTTCAACTTTCAATTTTCAAAAAATTTAATCTTTCAAAAGATTTTTTCTTATCAAGATTTAAGCGAAAAAACGAGAAAAAGTGAAAGTTTCTAGAAAATTAAATAGATTAATTTTGAATTGAAATAATAAATCTTATAGATATAATAATAAATACAAAGAAAATGCCAAAAAAATATAAGAATTTTCACTCAAATAGTTGAATGTGCAATTTAAAAAAATCAATTTGCAGTCAAAAATGGATTACTTAAATTTTCAGTAAAAAATTACTTTTCAACACAAACAAAAACGAATTTTGAAGATAATAGTTGATTTGTCAACCAAACAGTTACATTCACAACAAATTAGTTACGAATTTACAACAATATAAATGAAATTTTCAGTCAACAAAAAAATTGCAACCAAAAAACAACGAATTTTCAACCAAAAAATTGATTTTGCAACCAAATAATCAAAGTTGTACCCAAAACGATGAATTTCCAACAAAATCCCCCTTTTTATACTGAAAATGATCAATTTTCTACCAAAAAAGTTTTTAATTTTAAAAAATCAGGAAGATTTATTTTCTACCAGTAAAGTCGAATTAATCTAATCAGTAACATATAATGACCAAATCAGTAATTTAGAATTAACTAAACTATAACTGTCATTGATTACATCCGTCATTTTTAATGGCGTAATCAGTAATTTTCACTAATTAAATCAGACATTTTGAATGACGCAATCACTAACATTTACTAATTAAATCAGTCATTTTGAACGATAATACCAGTAAATTTAAAAAATTAAATCAGTCATTTAGATTGATCTAATCCGTAACTTTCAATGTGTTAACCAGTCAGTCATGTTTAATTTTAATCATTTAATAAAGTGTAGGAATTCATTGAAGAATTTTCTTTTAGAAATAAAAATAAATAAATAAAAACTCAAGAAGGTTTCTACAGTTGGCTTTAAATTCCCGAACTTAAAAGACATTTTTTGACACAAGAACCATTCAACTTCAATAATTTTTACAATATTTATCGTGCAAGTTTTTATTTTTATTTTTTTAATTTATTTTATTTTTTTATTTTTATTTTTACAATATTTGTTCGTATAAGTTTTAATGAAAAAAGTTTAAAACTTACGAAGAATATTTTTTTTAACAATAGCTTCTTACCAATTTTTGAAAAATGCTTGAATTTTAATCATTCCTGGCTTATCTTTCAAGGAGAGCATTCTTCACAAACCTATTGTTTCCAATTTCAAAACCAAGTAAATAATACTTAAATATAGTTATTTGTTTAAAAAAGTTTTTTCGTTACCAAAAATGGTTGTAACCATTTCAGTCAGAGAAAAATTTACTTTCGAAATTCGAAACAGTAGAGTCGTAGAGAATGTTTTCCCAAAAGAAATAAGCAATAATTTATTAAAAGTTAACCATTTTTCAAGAATCGTTAAGAAGCGCTATTAAGAAAAAATTAATTGCAAAAAACATTGTTAAAATACATTTTTGTGAGTTTTAAAATTTTTGTATAAAAAATGTTTCTTATTTGAAATTACATCATCAGTAATATTATTTTGACTCTTAAAATCATAGAAAAACTATTTTTTCAGATTTTTATTTTTTACACTTCCCCGAAAGGCTTATTTGTATAATAATATTAAATAATCTTCTAGAAAAATCATTTATAAATCGATTCATCTAAGTAATTTTGAACTCAAAATTGTTTAATTATCTTTAATTCAAATGCTTCTAGTTTATAAATATTCCACTTTGAATGCATTAATTTGGAGTTCAGTTTTCAGGACGTCGATTTGAAAATTCAAATTACCAAAAAAATATTTTTACAAAACCAAGGGAGGACCAGTAAATTTATTTTCTCTTCGACTTGCAGAATTAGGCCCTGAAAATTCGTCGAATTGTGTCAATTGAAAAAATATTTGTGAAATAATCACTTCCTTTCTCTAAATCCGAAATAATATCAAATTCTTAAAAAAATATCTATAGATCTTCCGTCTAATTCCGCCTAATCTTCCGTTTTCAACCGAAACTAGAAAAATTCGAGACAGATGGCATGTTTTGCGGAGGATTCTTTCCCAAAAGTCGAATTCCTCGATTCATTTACGCCCCATCTTTATTTATGCTCCACCTTCTTATTTGGGCGTCAACAAAGTCGACAAAAGCTTGGAGAACCGACATTTCCGAGATCCTAAGTTGATGCGGATCAAGAAAGCTAACTTAATAAATTGTCTATGTATTCAGTGGATTTTGGATAGAGAAAACTTGCGTCTTTTCGTCTGGTCGAGATATGTTTCCAGTTAAATGGTATGGAAAGAATATAATTTATCCGACCAAGGGAGCCAAGAAAATCACTTCAGTACACGATATCCGTGTTATTTTAAAAACACACTCACATCATGTTGATCACAGAATTTATCACGAGACACCTTTCTTTGATGAGGTTGCCGACTGGGAAAAATCGACTGAAAAATCCGACATTCTTATGCATCAAGGAACTAAGCAAAACTGGATATTTATGTGGTTTCTGAGAGTAATCTATGCGAATTTATTGAATTTGTAATTTCACACCTGAGCGATGTGGGTTTTTTGAATGAATAATATTTTTTTTCAAAGTGGAATTTACTTAGTAAAGGTTAAAGTCCAAGAAATGGGAAGTTTTTTTTCGTTTAGAATTTTTGAATGTGTTTTAAAGGATGAGTCTTGATTTAATTTTAGAACTAAAAGACTTTAATAAAATCTACTTCGGGATTTGATTTTTAAAGAATATTTCTAATTCTTTTCGGGGCAGGCCTTTTGTAAATTACACATTTTATGATTTGGAAAATCTGGAATGTAATTATTTACATCGCTGAATGAATAAACTTGGATTAAAATTGTATTTCATTTGCAATTCTAATCGCATTATATCTACCTGGGATGGCCACAAAAATTTCAGGCATTTCCCGTTTTTCCGGGTCTAAAATTAAATTTTTCTCCGGTTGAATTTTGAGCGTTTATAATAATAATTTTTAATACTAATTTATTTAGTATAATAATTTTGAAAAGAATTAAACATTTTAGAACTCCAAGGTAAAACATTATAGAAGTGGTTTTTCATGAAAATAAGAGAATAATAGGGGAATAAATTCTTTTAAACAGCATTAATGTAGGTAACATATTCCTAAGATTTCAAGTCGAAATATATTGCATTTTCAACAAAATAGTGAAATTTTCAACAACAAAAATTTTCAACAAAAGAGTTGAGTTTTCTAGCTAAAAAGTCGAATTTTTAAGAAAGCATTTGACTTTTAAATTCCAAAAGATGAATTTTCAACCAAAAAGTTAATTTTCAACCCAGTAAGATGAAGATACAGCCAAATAGTAGAACTGTCAAGCAAAAGAGATGAATTTTCAACAAAAAAGTTGAATTTCAAACTGAATAGTTGAAGATGAATCTGCAACCAAATTATCGAATTAAAAAAAAATTCAATCAAAAACAGTTGCATTTCCAATCAAATAGTTGAATTTTTAAGTCAAGAAGGCGAATCTTTTAGAAGATAATTGGATTTTAAACCAGAAAAATGGAATTTCCAGCAAAAAAAGTCATTTTTAGGCAAGAAAAATAACTTTTCTTCCAAAAGATGAATTCTTAACAAAAAATATGATAAATGATATGTCAACCAAAGAAGATTTCAATTTTGAATCGAAACAAGTTGAATTGAAAAAAAATAGAATTTAGGGAAAATAAATTTTTTTTAAATAAATGTAATTTAGGTACCATATTCAACAAAAAAGAGGAATTTCAACAGAATCCATTAATTTTCAACCAAATAATTGAATCTTCTACATTTCTACAAAAAAAAGTTGAATTTTCAATCCAAAGGACGAATTTCAAACAAAATAGTTGAATCCTCAACCAAAACAGATGAATTCTTACCTAAGAAGAGTAATTTTTTTACCAAAAATTTGTTTTATAGCACAATAAAAAAACGAAATATATTTTATTTTGAGCAATAAACTACATGAATTTACAACCAAGTAGTTGAACTTTAAAAAAAGAGAGGAATTTTCAACAAAAAAGTTGAATTTTCAATCCAAAAAGACGAATTTTCAACAAAATAGTTGAATCCTCAACTTGAACAGATGAATTCTTACCAAAGAAAAGCAACTTTTTTACCAAAAATTTGTTTTATAGCAAAATAAAAAAATAAAATATATTTTAGTTTTAGCAAAATACATGAATTTACAACAAAATAGTTTAATTTTCAAGCGAAAGAGGCTAATTTTCAACAAAAAAGTTTAATTTTGAACCAAATAGTTAAATTTTCAACCTACAAAGAAGAATATTGAACAAAATTATAGCATTTTTAAACAAAAAAGATTAAACTTTTACCAAAAACAGTTGCATTTTTAACCAAATAGTTGAATTTTCAAACCAAAAAGACGAATATTTTAGAAGACATTTGAATTTGCAACCAAAAAAGATGAATTTTCGACGAAAAAATATGACTTTTCTACCAAAAATAAATTTTCAATTCAAACGAATGGAATTTCTATTGAAAAAGCCGAAAGTTTAACAAAAAACAGTTAAATTTTCGACTAAAAAAGATGACTTTTTGAAAAATAGCTGAATTTTTAACAAAATAATTTAATTTTCAACAAAGAATACGAATTTGTAACCAAAATATATGGATTTTGAAGCCAAAATATATTAGTAAAATTTTTAAATAAAAAGAATTAACTTTCAACCAAATAAAATGACTTTCCAAAAAAATTGTTGAATTTTAACAAAATAATTGAATTTTCAATCAAATAGTACAATTTTTAACCAAAAGAGATAAATTCTGAACCAAAAATATAATAGTACTTTTAAATTTTAATGAATTACCTTCTAACCAAAAAAGATGTTTCTTTTAAGAAACTAGTTGGATTTTCAATAAAATAATGAAATGTTCTACCAAATACTGGAATTTTTAACCAAAAGAGATGAATTTTGGATCCAAAATACAATAGCGGACTTTACCAATAAAAAGAATTAATTTTCAATAAAAAATATAAATTTTAAAGGAAATAGTCGAATATTCAAAAAAAGAATTAAATTTTCAACCAAATAGTAGAATCGAGCATCTTAATCGAGAAATTAACATTCAGCCATAAAGGATGAATTTTAAACTCTCTATAAATTTTAAATTCTATCCAAATAGACGAATTTTCAACAAAGTAATTACATTTTTAACCAAATAGTAGAATTTTTAACCAAAAGAGGTAAATTCTGAACCAAAAATGTAACAGTAGACTTTTCAATTAAATTGAATGAACTCGCAATAAAAAAAGAACATTTTTTAACAAAATATTGGAATTTTCAATAAAAAAATTAAATTTTTAACCAAATAATAGATTTTTTACCCAAAATAGAAAAAAAATTTTAATGAAGAAGAATTCACTTTCCAACAAAAAAGACGAATTTTCTACCAAAAGATAATTTTTCAATCCAAAAGGACCAATTTTCAATTCAAAAAGATGAATGTTCAACAAAACAATTGAATTTTCGACCAAAAGAGATGAATTCTGAACCAAAAATATAATAGTAGACTTTTCAATTAAAAAGAATTACCTTTCAACCATGAAAAAATGAAGTTTAAACCAAAAAGATGAGGTTTATACCAAAAGATGAATTTTTAATCCAAAAGGAGCAATTTTCAACAAAATAGTTGGATTTTGGACCAAGAAAGATGACTTTTCAACAAAATAATTAAATTTTCTCCCAAATAGCAGAATTATAAACCAAAAGAGATGAATTCTGAACTAAAAATGCAATAGTAGACTTTTCCAATCAAAAGAATGAACTTAATTTTAACCAAAAGATGACTTCTGAGCAAACTAGTTGAATTTTCAACAACAAAATAAATTTTTCAAGCAAATAGTAGAATTTTTAACCAAAATAGAAAAAAAAAAATTATAAAGAAAAATTTTCAATTCAAGAGGACCAATTTTCTATCCAAAAAGATGAATGTTCAACAAAATAGTTAAATTTTCGACCAAAAAAGATGAATTCTTGACCAAAAATATAATAGTAGACTTTTCAATTAAAATGAATGAACTTTCAATAAAAAATATTTGGATTTTCTGATTGGGTTCTATTAATTCAGTTCTGATTTAATGCGAAAAAGAGAAATTTTCCTTAAAAGCAGGGGAAAAGCTGATTTCTTGAAAAAAGAGGAAAAGAGTATGAAGTCTGTGATTTAATAAACCGCAGTGAAAATTTTGAGCAAGGAAGCACCTGATATTATATCAGAGATGTTCGCGTTTTTGTGATCAGGGATCTTAAAACATAGATTTCAGATTTTCGATTAATTTCAAGATTTACGACAGAAAATAAAGTTATTAATCAGACAATAAATGAATATCCACATTGGTGCAAAACTAGGTCAAAAAGAGCGAATCTTCTCCAAGTTCGCCAGCCGTCGCTTAGCTTCCTGATACATTCAGAACTCGGAGAACCCCCGCGAAACGCGAATTTTTCCGACTGATAAAATCCCACAAAAACGAACCCTTTTCGCGACTTTTCGTATTTTTAAATGCAGAAACGGAAAGAAGATTTCGACGTCTCGTTGAAGGAACGGTCGAAATGAAACTAAACTCAGGATAACCCCAGAGGCCATGTCCTCACAACCCGAACATCGTCCTTCGGACAAGGCTGAGACAAAAAAAAAGTACGTAACTCGAAGGAAAAAAATGGGTCCCTAAAAGTGGGTATTTGTGGCGTTTACGAGGTCATGGGGAGGTAAAGGACGGTGGATGCGGCTTCCGTCGGAAGGAAGGAAGGCTTCTTCTGTTTGAGGAGATCGTTCCGCTGCAGGTTTTCCTTTTACCCTCGTTATATGGCCGTCTCTGATATTCCTGCCATAAACTTTGTCCCTGCTGGTCACCCCGTTAAATGAGGTTTTTTTTAGAAGAGCCCGTTTTAACAACCCTTGAGAGACCCCCGGGGTCATCCGTGACAAAAAAAGCCGCACTATTGCAGGAAACGCAGCGCTCGGCTATTCTCTTTCGGGCTTTTACAGCTAGCCTTGAAATTCCACGCAATTTCGTAACGGCAGTCTTTTTTAGAAGTTAGAAGAAGGTTTTTTAAGGCCTTTGTCAGATTCTGCGGTAAAGGTAAAGCAAGGGTGTGTGGACGAAGAGGGACTCTGAGACCTTGGATGAGAGATACCGTGGGCTTGTGCGGAAATCGGGACTGACCGTGACTTTTTTGCGTTGAATAGATAGGATATAGTGGCCAGTTTTGGCAATAGAAGTTTTCGTCTTCTGAAAATTTTTGTACTTTCAGAATTTAGGGATCAGATATTTCACTCAGGAAAGCAATTTTCTTGAACCAAAAAAACTGTTTTCTTGAATGTACATGAAATTTTGGTGGAATCGAACAAATTTTGTTTGATTCAAGAGAATATTTGATTGACAAACAAATTTTTTTTGTTGAATCAACCAAATACTTCGTCTACCAAAAGATTTGGTTATAGCCACCAACAAATTTAGTTGGGTCAACCAAATATTTTGTTATTCATATAATAACCATATTCTATGGTTGAAACAACAAAGATTTGTTGTCATGTGACACTGAAGCTGATCCCCTTCGTATTTTTAAATACGAAATATAAATCAAATTTTATATGACCGTCAATCGAACAATGAATAATGAGTTCAAACTATTCGATACTATAGTATGAGAATAATTTTAATTAAATTCTTTAGACATATATTTTTTCATTTGACAACATTGATATAATTTAAAGATTAGTTTAGACGGCAGATTAACTTAGCAGATT
The DNA here is from genome assembly GCA_932195095.1 of Andricus curvator. NCBI lineage: Eukaryota > Metazoa > Arthropoda > Insecta > Hymenoptera > Cynipidae > Andricus > Andricus curvator. The sequence continues at coordinate 445,691 of CAKNYM010051980.1, forward strand.
AGGGGCCTTCTGTTTCCCCCTTTTTTTTTAAATTCTTATTTATTTCCCTCTTTTCAAGAAACTTCTCATTTTTATCGTTTTCACTTAAATTGGAACAGAATTAATAGAACCCAATAAGAAAATCCAACTATTCTTGGTTAAAAGTTAATTTTTTTGGATTGAAGCTTCTACCATTATATTTTTGAAACTCATCTCGTTTTTTTAAAAATTCGACTAATTAGTTAAAAATTTAATTATTTTGTAGAAAAGCAGTGGTGTAGTCCTAAAAGAAAAAGTGGCCTGGCGGTACTTTCTATAAACTAAGTTTCCACTTTTGGTGGGGGGCTGAAAACTAAGGTTGTAACAAGGGGGGGGGGGGTCATAAGTGGAAATAACGTTACGAACTTAGATCAAACTAAAAAATTTAACCCAATAAGAAAATCCAACTATATTTTTAGGTAAAAGTTATTTTTTTATTAAAAAGGCTACTATTATATTTTTGGTTCGGAATTTATCTGGTTTGGTTAAAAGCTCTATTATTTGGTTGAAAAATTTAATTATTTTGTTGAAAATGTCAAAATGTCATATTTTTTATCAAAAATTCGACTACTTTGTTAAAAATTCATGTTTTTTAGTAGAAGATTCGTCTTTTTGATTGAAAATTTAACAATTTTGTTGATAATTCGTTTTTTTTTGTTCAAAGTTTTTTTTTTTATCAGAGTTTTCATCTGAGAATTTAACTATTCCATTTTTGGTTGAAACTTCATCCTGTATATTGTATAATTTGAAAATTCAACTGTTTTTTAGAAAATTAATGTATTTTGTTGAAAACTCGACTTTTTGGGTAGAAAATTAATCTTGTTTGTTGAAAATTCAACTTTTTAGTTGAAAATTTAATTATTTGGTAGAAAATTAATATATTTCGTTAAAAAGTCGTCTTTTTGGTTGAAAATTTAACAATTTTGTTGATAATTCGTTTTTTTTGTTCAAATTTTTTTTTATCAGAGTTTTCATCTGAAAATTTAACTATTCCATTTTTAGTTGAAACTTTATCCTGTATATTTTATAATTTGAAAATTCAACTGTTTTTTAGAAAATTAATGTATTTTGTTGAAAACTCGTCTTTTTGGGTAGAAAATTAATCTTGTTTGTTGAAAATTCAACGTTTTAGTTAAAAATTTAATTATTTGGTAGAAAATTCAGATATTTCGTTAAAAAGTCGTCTTTTTGGGTAGAAAATTATTCTTGTTTGTTGAAAGTTTAACTTTTTGATTCAGAATTTAACTATCTTGTAGAAAATTCATCTTTCTTGATTGAAAATCATCTTTTTTGTCTTTTTGTTGAAAATTCATCTTTCTTGGTTGAAAATGATTTTTTTTTTAATAAAAATTCAACGGTCTTCTACAAAATTTTTCTGTTTGTCTTGAAAATTCAAATATTTGTTTGAATTGTAATCTTTTTTGTGCGAAAATTCAACTATTTGATTGAAAATGTATCTTTGTATGCTGGAAATTCAACAATTTGGTTAGAAATTCAACTAGTTTGTTAAACATCTAATTATTTTTGGAAGATTTAATTATTTTTTAAAGTTATCATTTTTGGATGAAAATTCAACTATGTTGTTAAAATTTTATCCTTTTAGGTTAAAAACTCGTATTTTATGGTAGAAAAAACATCCTTCTTGGTTGAAAATTTATCTTTCTTGGTCGAAAAGTAACTTTTTTTTTCAATTCAACTGTCTTCGAAATCATTCGTCTTTTTGTCTTGAAAATGTTATTATTTGGTTAATACTTTGACTATTTTTTGGAAAAATTGTCGCTTTTACTGAAAAGTTAATCTATTTGTTTGTTAATGTAACTGTTTGGTTCAAAATTAATTTTTTTTAATTCGTCTTTTTTGTTGAAAATTCATCTCTGTGGGTAGAAAACCTTTTTTGGTTGAAAAATCAACTATTTTGTTAAAAATGCAATATATTTCGGCTTGAAATTTAGGAATTTCAAGTCTTTTGTATTGAACGATATATGTTATCTACATTAATTGTATTTAAAAGAATTTATAAACGTAAAATCCGTCTTTAGCCAACAGCTACGTTACTTTTTGGGGAAATAAAAAAAAGTCCAAAATTGGTAACATAGTTTATGGATGGCCCATAACTGGAAAAATTTTCCGCGGGACAAGAAAGTGGCCTGGCGCCGCCAGGCCTTCGAAAAAAGTACCCTGGCGGCGCCAGGCCCCGCCAGGCCTTGACTACACCACTGTAGAAAAGGCAACTATTTTGGTAAAAAGTTATCTTTTTTGCTCAAAAATTCTATTAAGTAGTTACAGTTGAACTGCTTTGTTAAAAATGTATTTTTTTTGTCAAGATTCATCTCTTTGGTTGAACATTGATTTTTTGACTGAATATTGAACTATTCCATTTTTGGCTAGACACTTTTTTTTACTCTAAAATCCAAGTACTTGCTTGAAAATTAATGTATTTTATTTTTAATTCATAATTCTGCGTAGAAAATTAATCTTCTTGGTTAAAAAATCAAGGTTTTGGTTGAAAATTTAACTATTTGGTTAAAAAATTCAACTCTGGTTGTATGTTCAACTCTTTTCTTAAAATTTCACTTTTTTAAGATTCATCATTATAGTTGAAAATTCATCTCTTTGGATGAAAATTTAACCATTTTGCTAAAAATTCGTTTTTTGATTGATTATTCATTTTATCCACTGAAAATGTAACTTTTCCATTTTTTGTTGAAAATTCACATTATAAATTAAAAATTGATTTTTTCTGGTTGAAAATTGATGTATTTTGTTGAAAATTACTCTTTTTTGGTATAAAATTAATCTTCTTGGTAGAAAGTTCATTCTTTTTGATTAAAAATTTATTATTAGTAATAATCTGAAAAATTACATCCTTATTAATGTACAAAAAATGTAAGATTTTACTAAAACATTACAAGAAATATTGTATTGATTACGATAATTATTATTTTCATTATGTGAATGAATACAACGGAACCCATCCGAGTTATAACCGAGTCAGGCGCTGCTTAACTTCGGTGATTGAAACGGGAGCCTTAAACAATTTCATATGTCCAAGTGAACACATGATTGAAATTTAATTTAGTCTATCATTTAAAAATCATTTATTTATAAAAACGTACAGTTTATTGTATATAGGATTTTATTCATTATTCTACTCCATACAAATATAAAGTTTAGTTTCAAAAAAATATTTTACCATTTTTACATGTATTTTAATTTAGAAAATCCTTATATTATTGTAATTTCAGCCTTCTCAAAAACTTTTTGTTAGTTTTCCAAAAAGAAAACAAAACGAGAAAAAGTGTTGGAATTTATGTTAAGGCTTGTTTTAACATCCCTTAAAATTTCAAGCTAGGAAAACGACATTTCCTAACAGGTAAGGTCACGAGAGATTTTTTTATGATACAATTAAGGTCGGAAATCACTTCACAAGAATTTTGGGAAACATCCCCTAGCAGGAAATGTCATAAAAAATTTGTAAAGGGTTGCTTTACCATCCCTTAAATATTCAGGCAAGGAAAACGACATTTCCTAAAAACCAAAATCACGGGAGAATTTTTGATTATACTATTGAGGTTCAAATAAATTCAACGACATTCCCTGCTATGCGATATTTTTTTACATTTATTTACAAGTGTTTTTCGACTTCAATATTATATTCAAAAAATGTTCCGTGTCAGAACTCTGAAATTAAGGGATGTTAAAATAACCCTTAAAACAAATTCAACCAATTTCCCTGCCAGAATATTCTTCCACAATTCTTGAAAAGTGATTTTCGACCCTAATTGTATAATAAAAATATCTAATAATATTTTTGTTTGGATACAAATTCTACTATTTGGTTAAAAATTTAATTCCTTTGTTGAAAATGTAACTAGTTTGATATAAAGTCATATTTTTTGGTCAAAAATGCAACTACTTGGTTGAAAGTTGAACTACTTTGTTAAAACTTCATCTCGTTCATTAGAAATTTAGTTTTTCCATTTTAAGAAAATTAATCTTCTTGGTTAAAAAATCATCTTTTGGGTTGAACTCTTTTGTTGAAAATTCATTTTTCTGTTTAAGATTCATCATTTTATTTGAAAATGAATCTTTTTGATTTAAAATGTAAGAGTTTTGTTGAAAATTAGTTTTATTTTTTAAGAATTAATGTTTTAATCTGAAAATGTAACTGCAACTACATATTTCATTTTTTGTTGGAACATGATATTTTTAATTAAAAATTGATCTTTTCTATTTCGAAATTCAATATTTTGACTGAAAATTCATGTATTTTGCTGAAAATTTTTCTGTTGTGATAGAAATTTAATCATTAATTCTTTTTTATTGAAAATTCAATTATTTGGCTGAAAAACAATCTGTTTTGGTTGAGGATTCAACTATTCTGTTGAAAATTCGTATTTTTTAGTTGAAAAATAAACCTCGAAATCAACCATTTGAGGATTCAACTATTGTCTAAAAAATTCATCTATGGTAGAAAAATCATCTTTCTGGTTTGAAATTAAACTTTTTTTTTGAAGATTCAACTTTTCGGGTTGAACATTCAATTCTCTTCTAATAAATTGGTATTTTTGGCTTGAAAATTCAACTGTTTTTGGTTGAATTTTAATATTTGATGTTTGATAATCTCAAACATTTCGTTCCACCTTGTAGGTTGAAATTTCAACTATTTTAATGAAGTCATCTTTTTTGGATGAAAATTCAACTGATTCGTTAAAATTTCGTTTGGGATGAAAATGTATCTTTCTTGGTTGATAATTCATCCTTTTTTGCTTGAAAATTCAACTGTTCGGTTGAAAATTAATTTATTTTGGTTGAGGATTCAGCAATTTTTTTTTAAATTCCTATTGTTTGGTTCAAACATCAGCTATTCGGTTTAAAGATTAAATACTTTTGAAAAAATTTATTCATAATTTTAGTTGAAAATTTATCTGTTTTGTAGATAATTCGTCTGCTTGACTTAAAAATTCAACAATTTGTTGGTTAAAAATAGTCCTTTTTGGTTTAATTTAACAGATTAAAAATTCGTTTTGTTTCGAAATTAATTTTTCCATTTTCCATTTTTGGTTCAAAAAAATCTTTTTTAATTGTAAATTCAACTATTTGGCTTAAAATTTATCTTTCTTGATTGAAACTTCACCTATTTGGTTGAGACTTCAATTAGTTTGTTAAAAATTCATCTTTCGGTAGAAAATTCATCATTTATGGTAGAAAAATAATCAACTGTTTTTGGTTGAATTTAAATCTTTTTTGTTTGAAAATTTCGACCATTTCGTTAAGAATGCACCTTTGTAAGTTAAAATATCGACTGTTTTGACAAAGTCATTTTTTTGGTAGAAAATGCAACTGTTCTTAAAATTTCGTCCTTTTGGATTAAAAATCTTCTTTAAAAATTAATTTTGTTTTTGTTGAAAATTTATCTTATTGGGTTTAAGAATTCGCCTATTTATTTGAAAATGCAATACTTTAAATCTTAGGAATTAAAATTGTTTCATATTGAATTCAATATTCGGTATTTACATTAATTTTATTTAAAAGAATTTTTCCAAATCTAATCAGTTTTTGAGAAGGATAACATTTCAATAATAGACGAATTGTTCTATTAAAGTACATGTAAAAATTAGAACTTTGACAATGGTTTGTGTAAAAATTCTCCATATTTCTGATAATTTTATTTCGAATTATTGATCTGCAAGTTTGAAATTACAAAAAAAAATTATTATCAGAGATTTTAAGAAAGTCATTTTCTCTACATTTGAAGCGGGAAAATGAAATATTCTCAAGTTGTTTTTCAAACAGTTTGAAAAGCAGTACAATACAACATGAAATGAAAACTGTATTTAACCATCACAGACAATAAATTTTCATTAAATTGTAAGCAGTCAGAGAGAAATAATTGCCTCGTTAGTTAGAAATAACGAACTGAATGTAACCAATCAATGCCATTATTCTTCCTGTTACTTTATCGATAACTAGTTAAAAGCAAAGAAGTTTATAAAGCATATTATCTGTTCGGACCTACATTTCTTCACAGATTTTACATTTTTTTAATCAAATCATGCGTTAGAACTTAAGATTAAATTTAGTGATAATTTGTTTCATGAATAAACTACTCTAGATAAATAAAAGACACACACTCTGAAAAATTGCTATTAAAAATAACCATGAAATCCTTCAGACAAAGAAAAGCCTTTCAAGGAAAAGAGGTCGCTTCGTGGGAGGATAAAAAAATTGCACAGATCAAGTTCTTGCAAGGTGACTACGTGCCGAGAAGTAATCTCTCAAGATCTTTTGCCTCCTCTTTAAATTTTAGCTTAACACATCTTTTGCAAGAGCAATCTATCATTCCCGTCACGCTCGGACAGTAGTATGATCAGTCCCTTTATGGCTGTCAAATCCCCGTAGATGTCTTAATACGGTGGCGAGAAGAAAATAAAAATTTATCAAGATTTATGTCCAGGCTTGTTTGTACTCATTGGAATGACTTATCGCGAATCGCTAGTGGGATTTATGTAACGACCATCATCGCGATAGGACTCTGATTCCAGAAAATTTCATTAAGAAAATCCTGCGCTTCAAAGGGTAATGAGACGGTGCGATGTATATGAATAAAGCGCAGCTCAAACGTTATTCTTCCCACGAAGGGTAGGCGCTTGTAAAACGCCTTTTATTGCAGTGGTAAAAGTTACCCGAACTTTTATCGTCTGTCGTAAATATCATATACTCTCGCAACTCCGGAGCACGCGAGGAGCATTAAAATTAAACGATTAGTCGCTTGATTTGTAAAAGTACGAAAGTGTACTTGAGACGATTTTTATGGTCTTTAAAATTCAAGCCATTGACTTTACGAGGGCAATCCTTGACAAAAAGTGCTATAGGTTTTCTGCGTTTGGAAGCCAATTGTTGCTTCGGGATAACTTTCTGGAAAATAAACCTTCTTTATGTTGTAGTATTTTATTATACCATTAAGCCATTTCCCTTTCGGGGTAGGCGTGACTTGCTCGGTTGGAAAAATGTTTGGATTGATGTAGATTATATAGGTGTTCCTTGTTTAATTTTAACTTTTATTAATTGATCAATTACTCATACAACATCAGCTGGTTTTAAGAGGAAAAATAGTTCTTTCCGGACTTTTCCTACATTTTTTGATGATTAAACTAATTTCATCCATCAAGCCATTACAAATATTCATCAAAAATTTTGTTAGAGTTAGATGTCGATTACAATACATCATTTTTCTGCTTTAAGCTGCAGAATATTATTCTCTTCTTAACACTTCACATTTGAACACATTCTTTCTATGTAAAATCTTCCAATTTTAAAAGAAATCAACACGTCAAGAGAGGAAATTTTGTTTTTTAATGCACATCAGTATGACATTTAATTTCAGCCATCTTCAAAAACAATCCAAGCACTACAAAAAAAATCCAGGATAGTGGTCCAAAGAGCGGAATTTTCTCATGTTTCTAATTTTTTAACAACTGATAACAAAGGAAAATATCACTATAAAAAAGCAAAGTTTATTTTTTAATGAACATTTACATAGTGATTTTAATGAACGTCTACAAAGTGATCTAAAAAAATGAAAATTCCTTATTTTTCTAATTTTTTGAACGCTGCTTACTAAAAGGAAATACTATGAAATAGCAAATTTTATTTTTCGATGAACATGTCAAGACCTTTAATTTGAGATATCCCCAAAAAACTCGGACTAATAGAAAAGCTGTCAGCTTACAGTGGTCTAAAAAACTAAATCTAATTTATTTTATTTAATTTTTTCATGAAAATATACATGCCAAGACCTTCAATATCAGCCATATGCGAACAATATCAAATTAAAAGTAAAGATTCCATCACAGTGATCTAAAAAAACAAGATTTCATCCTTTTTTTTATTTTTCAATCTTTGGTAACAAAATGACATCAACGTGACATAACAAAATTTATTTTTTTATACACACATGCTTAAACCTGCAATTTGAGATCCCCGATGAAAATTGGACTGAAAAAGACACCCCTAGCAAAGTGGGCTCAAGGACGAAGTTTACTGATGTACTTTCAATTTGAGACATCTTCGAAGAAGATTAGCCTAAAAGATAAACTTCCAGCATAGTTGGCTAAAATACGAAATTCCCCAATGTTCCTCATTTTTTATCCACTGATATAAAAAAGGACTAGGATACAGCAAATTTTATTTTGTAATGCACATCTATATTTCAAGATGTTCAATACTTCAATTTAAACCATCCCTGAAAAATAGCAAACTAAAAGTAAAGTTTCCAGCATGTGGTCTACAAATGAAATTTTCCCATTTTTTGTATTTGTCCAGCACTGATAACAAAAAAAACTACAATTCAACATAGCGAATTTTATTTTTCAATCTTATTGGGCATAATTCAATTGCTTTAATTTGAACCATCTTCGAAAGAAATCGGACTAATAGAAAATCTTCCAGCATAGTCGTCTACAAACGAAATTTGCTGATTTAAAAAATTTTTTAATCATGAGATTACAAAAGATTGCATGGGATTACATGAGATTGCAAGAAGTGCATGCGATTGCAAGAAGTGCATGAGTTTGCAAGAAGTGCATGACATTGCAAAAAATGAATGAGTTTGCAAGAAGTGCATGAGATTGCAAGAAGTGCGTGGGATTGCACGAAATTCGATAGAGATCCTAGGAAAATCAGTATAGGCATATAATGATTTTCCTACATTGAATTTCCCTTTAATTTTTTCCGATTATAGGAAACCTATAAAAAACGATTATAGGATAATCAGCATTGGAATAACTAATACAATAATATTAAATATTTAAAATCGCATGAAATTTCGTTGAAATCCATGGAAGTCTTTTGGATTCTCTTTAAATTCCTTGATAAATTTGGAAAAAATTTTAATTCCATTAAAATCTTTGATATCTGTTAAAATCTATAGAAATCCCTTGGAATCTTTTAACCGCTTTTGAATACCTTTGAAATTATTCAAATACTTAGAAATCTGTAGAAATCAATTAAAATCCGTTGAAAAAAACAAAAATAAAAATTTGCTCTGTAAATTTCTCTATAGAAAGCCGATGAAATCCATTGAAATTTGGGAAATCCCCTAAAATCTTTGAAATACTTGGAGTTCCTATAAAATCTCTTAAATCTGGTGAAATTATTTGAAATTCCTTGAAATATTTGGAAATCCTACAAAATTCCTTGAAATCCCTTAAACTTGAAATCCGTAAGAATCCTTTGAAATAAAATCTTAATTATTCTCTAGAAATTCGTCGAATTCGTTTAAAATCCCTTGAAATCTTCGGAAATTGTAGACATCTATTAAAATAGGTAGAAATCATTAGAAATCTGTTGAATATAAATTAAATTTAACTTCTTCGTTAAAGTTCTCTAAAACAACGTTCAAATCCCTAAAAATCTGTGAAATCCCTTGAAATCCTTGGAGATTGAATAAAATATTTCAAATCTTGTGAAATTCCTTGAAATACCTTACAATTTTCTGAAAACTTTGCAATCGCTAAGAATCCTTTGAAGTTTTATTAATTTTAATTTATTTTCAATAGTTCTCTAGAAATCCCTTGAAATCTTTGGTCGTCATGAAAAATGCTTTGAATAATTCCTTCAGATTTTTTAGATGCCTTAAAATCCTTTGGAATCCCTTAAAATTCCTCGGAAATCATGAAAATCTATTAAAACAAGTATAAGTAATTTGAAATCTCATAAATATAAATTTAATTAAACTTATTCATTAAAGTTATGTAAAAACTCCGTTAAAATCTTTAGAAATCCTTGATATCCCTTGAAATCCTTGGTGATTCCATCAAATCCTGTAAATCTGGAGAAATTCTTTAAAAACCCTTAAAGTCCCTTGAAATCTTTGGAATCGCTAGGAATCCCATGAAATTTCATTTATTTTCCAAAGTTCTATAGAAAATTTTTGTTGTGGCATAGCATGAGATTGCAAGAAGTGCTTGAGATTGCAAGAAGTGCTTGAGATTGCAAGAAGTGCATGGGATTGCACGAAATTTAATACAGACCCTAGGAAAGCCAGTATAAAAATTTTGAGATAAAAGATTGCACATCTAGAAAAGTTCTACAAGAAATACCTCCAAAAAATAAACAAGAGGAATGGAAAATGATTTTTTCATTTTTCTTTCCTCTTTTTTATTTTGTGTCCAGGGAAAAAGGTAATACTTTTTTTTTTAGGAAAATTTTTATCTTTTTTTTTCTTCAAATTACAAAGGAGCATTTTATGGTGGTTGTCCAAATTTGGTCGTTGGATTCTTGTTTTTATTTTCAGGAATTCTATACATTAAAAAATACTTTTCAGTCAACAGAGAAAACGAATTTAAAACAAACTGTTGAATTTTCGAGGAAAAATATGAATTTTCAATCAAGAAGATTAACTTTCTATCAAAGAGGACAAATATTCAACAAAACACACGAAGTTATTATTAAGTACAATAAAAGAAAAAAAAAACGAAAAGGGCACTTAGCCTAATATTTCCTTTACTGTTCACTTTGACCGAGTTTCTTAAGTTTTTTCTTCATCCTTCATGGTTTTTTTTTCATCCACCTAAATAAAAATTCATTCCCTGTAGCAAAAATTTTTTAGCGAAAATAAAATTTAATCCGCTTCGTTCAAGAAAACCACCCTTTATAGTTTAGGATTGTCAATTTTAACGAAAACTTTTATTCAATTTATTTATCTATATTGACGATTAAAATAAAAGTTTCTTGTGCAATTTATTTCGACTTAATATAGAAAATAATCTAAAATAAGCCATATTAATATAAAAAAACACGTTTCTCTGCTGTTCAATAGAAGGTCGTTCCGCTTTTTCATAAATATAATAACTTTACTAGAAATCTTTTTGGAGGCCTAATACCAGTATTTTTTATGTTAGATTCAACAGAGGTCTCTGTTATAGAATCGTTGATAAGTAGATAATCTACTATATCAAAAATAATTTTTATTATGCGAAATTAAATTAAAACGCGAGAAATTAAGTTCTAAAAAATTCACTGCGAACTGGATTTGAACCAGCAACCAACTCATTACATGTGAGGTGCTCTACCAATTGAGCTATCGCAGTTCACCAGTGAAAATTTCAGAACTTGTGTGTTCTTGTCTTTTGTTCTTTCTTTTTTGGTCTTTCTTGGTTGTTCTTGTTGTTCAACATCTCTAAAATAATAATTTCGATCGAAATTAAGGAAATACAAGTTCTGAAATTTTCACTGGTGAACTGCGACAGCTCAATTGGTAGAGCACCTTACATGTAATGAGTTGGTTGCTGTTTCAAATCCAGTTCGCAGTGAATTTTTTAGAACTTAATTTCTCGCGTTTTAATTTAATTTCGCATAATAAAAATTAATTTTGATATAGCAGATTATCTACTTATCAACGATTCTATAACAGAGACCTCTGTTGAATCTAACATCAAAAATACTGGTATTAGGCCTCCAAAAAGATTTCTATCATATTAAACCAGTCTAACCGAAACTTTGTTTAAAAAAACTTAGTTTCAAATATTGAAATAATAACTTTGCTTAGACTAAATTAAACTTGTAATAGGCGTTTCGCATTCAGAAAAGATCAGCCCATTTATTGATATAAACATTTTGAAAATATATTTTACTATCGTTCCAAAATTAATGAAAATCTCAAGACCCCCTCAAAATTGGTCTCATGATAGGTAACTTTACCTTATTTAAGTAATTCTGGCTATTTTAAACGAACTTACCCAGGTTCAACCGTATTAATTTTGTCTTGTCTTTCTTTTAGTCTCATACATGGAATCCAACTTTTCCTAATCTCCTAAACATGGAGCACCCATAAATCTCCAAGTTCCGATATCCTTTGAAGTGGCACGACCTGAGGGGACTCTCTTACCTCCAAGAATGTCGCATCTCATTTATTATCTTTCCCTCTTTGCGGTCAATGTCCACTCATACATTCCGCGGATATCCACAATCCACATCCACTGGAGAAGACGATATAGGGTGCGATCTAGAAACCATAAAGCATAGGGGCAATTGTAGTTGGATCAGGGGTCCTGAATCCTGACCAAGGGATTCAGATGGTAAATCAGTCGGCATGAGGGACTAAGGGTGGGTAGAAGTAAAGGGTAGTTTGTAATCGTCATTCTACCAATTCTACCTCCGATCGTCACCCCATTATACGAGCTGCGTTCCACTACGAGGATTTCGACGTATGATCCTCTACACGTGTGTGGGTGGCATATATCTGCAATGTTGGCTTTCCGGTTGGTCGATGGTATTTGCTATGGAGGAAGAGAGAGAGAGAGAGAGAGAGAGAGAGAGAGAGAGAGAGAGAGAGAGTAAGAGAGAGGGGAGAGAGAGAGAATGTGGAGGGAGGAAACAGAAAGCACCGCTCCCTGCGGCCATCGTCAATCAGAATTCCGCGAATTAGCGTTAACGGGCCGTTATTGCCGCGTCCATTTGGCTAGTGTACAGTTTGGTCGAGGATATGAGCCCATAGATTCCCCATATTCTACACAGTATGGACCATGGAGAGCCCGTAGACCGGAATCCGGTTAGTTACTGCTGTGCGTTATATGGACCGCGCGGAAAGCTCCACCCTGCTGATGCGGAACAGCCATGAGCCGCACCTAACCTATCTATCGATACGTATTTAACCGTATTTACCCGCATCCCTCCGAGAGAGCAAACATCGATATTCCCCGAGGGCAATTAGTTCCGAATCAGTATTTATTGACCAGTCCCAATGGCTATTCCCTATTTAGATCGGAAAAATAACGCCATTCAATGATTCTTCAGGGTGTACCTTATTCTTCACTTCTGGAATTTCTTTGCTTTCATCAGACTTTCTTTGGAATCAAGAAAAAATGATCTCCAGATTTTAGCCAAATCGGTCAATATTCGTGGTCTCAAAGACCATGAAGTTTAGGATTGATTTTACATATTGGATTTGCCACTTTGAATTTTTAAATTTGGATTTTGGATTCAAACTCTCTTAAAATGAACCAGTGAAATCTCACTGATTTCCAGTGAAATCTCACTGGTTGAAATAGCCAGAAGTGTGTCACTGACAATCAGTGAGCATTCACTGGTTCATTCAGTGAAGTTCCGACACTGGTTTAATCAGTGCGGTTCACTGGTTTCTCAGTACCAGTAGTCACCTGGTCGTACGCTTTGTCGCCTGTCAGCTGTTTAGGTATGGCACTTATCATTCATCGCACTTTTGTGGTAAGAGTTGTAAAATTAAATTTTAAAAACCTCACTTTATCCTCACAACAATAAATGAAGGCCGGGCTGCAATATAATGGGATATAATATGTTGCGCCTGATTGTGGAAAGACCCGTCGTTATGTTAACGTGTCGCGTTGCTCAAGTCAAACCCATGGCCAGGGACCTCCCACTATCAAGCGAAAGATATTATATCCCCTGCTCATTGCAGACAGGCACCAAATATTTATAAA